>MKYO02025849.1:0-66541 GCA_002013955.2 Citrus medica
AGTAGGCCATATACTCGACTAAGCATATTAAATGAGTCGAGTAAGCATATTAAAAGTCGAGTAAATTTTTTGAACAAGTCGAGTAAAATTTATGTATTTTTTAAAGAGGTCAAATATTAAGTTGGGTAAGTACATTGAGTCGAGTATTAATATTTTTTAAAAAATAAAGTCTGGTAAGTTGAGCATTCAGTCGGGTAAGAAGTGAAGGCAATTGAATAAATCGAGTATCTAGTCGAGTACGAAGTCGGGTATGAAGTCTGGTAAGTTGACCATTCAGTCGAGTAAGAAGTGAAGGCAATTGAATAAGTTGAGTATGAAGTCGGGTATGAAATTTGGCAAGTTGAGCATTTAGTCGAGTAAAAAGTGAATGCAATTGGATAAGTCAAGTATCTAGTCGAGTATGAAGTCGGGTATGAAGTCTGGTAAGTTGAGTATTCAGTCGAGTAAGAAGTGAAGACAATTGAATAAGTCGAGTATGAAGTCGGGTATGAAATTTGGTAAGTTGAGCATTCAGTCGAGTAAAAAGTGAATGCAATTGGATAAGTCGAGTATCTAGTCGAGTATGAAGTCGGGTATGAAGTCTGGTAAGTTGAGTATTCAGTCGAGTAAGAAGTGAAGACAATTGAATAAGTCGAGTATCTAGTCGAGTACGAAGTCGGGTATGAAGTCTGGTAAGTTGAGTATTCAGTCGAGTAAGAAGTGAAGGCAATTGAATAAGTCGAGTATCTAGTCGAGTACGAAGTCGGGTATGAAGTCTGGTAAGTTGAGTATTCAGTCGAGTAAGAAGTGAAGATAATTGAATAAGTCGAGTATCTAGTCGAGTACGAAGTCGGGTATGAAGTCTGGTAAGTTGAGTATTCAGTCGAGTAAGAAGTGAAGGCAATTGAATAAGTCGAGTATCTAGTCGAGTACGAAGTCGGGTATGAAGTCTGGTAAGTTGAGTATTCAGTCGAGTAAGAAGTGAAGACAATTGAATAAGTCGAGTATCTAGTCGAGTACGAAGTCGGGTATGAAGTCTGGTAAGTTGAGTATTCAGTCGAGTAAGAAGTGAAGGTAATTGAATAAGTCGAGTATTTAGTCGAGTACGAAGTCAGGTATGAAGTATGGTAAGTTGAGCGTTCAGTTAAGTAAAAAGTGAAGGTAATTGAATAAATTGAGTATCTAGTTGAGTCAAAAATCGAGTAAGTAGATTGAATGAATTGAATATTAATTTTTTATTAGTATTTTATTAAGGTTATTTTTATATTTTCTCTAAATTTTTTAAGTATGTACGTATAAAACTATTAATTTTAATAGATTAAGGTATATTTTAGATATTATAAGAGAAACCGGATATATCCCACGCAATTCCCTCTTTATGAACCCTCCTCCAATTCGAATATAAAAAAGCTGTGCACTTGTGCTTTTGCAGTCAAAATTCGAAATCGTTTTGAGATTCTTTGGAAATGTTTTCCAATACCCAAATAGAATAGAATTGTAAAAACTCTCTCTTTCTCTCTCTCTCTCTCTCTCTCTCTCTCTCAGGTTAAGTGCTGCAAATAGCACCTCGTTTCCAACGTCAGCTAGAAGGTAATCTTGTCGTCGTGTGTTTACTGGTAGTTGAAAGAAGAAGAAAAAGCATCATCTCATCGTTCGTCTAAATCAAAATTCAATGGCGTCGTCTTCGAATTCCTAGGACTATTCATTAGCATCTTCGATGGCTGAGTCCCAACCCAAATCTCGGACAGTGGTCGAGCCACTATCCCAATTCGATCTCTCCCACTACTCCCGCTCTTCACCAATCCGATCTCTTTCAATTTCCTCAATCTCCGATTGCCAAGTCCTAATTTACATCGGCACTCAATCTGGATCCCTCATTCTTCTCTCATTTGACCCAACAGCCGCCACTACCCTCCATGTTCCCAATACGACACCGTCTCAGCAACACGTTTCATTGTTGAAAACCGTTTTAGTGGCTGACTCGCCAGTGCAATCAATATTTGTGCTGGATGATGTTGGCAAGGTTTTGCTGCTGTTTTGTGATCAGTGTTTGTTTTTAACTGATTCTCTGTTGACGCAGCCTTTGAAGAAACTTGGTTTCTTGAAAGGAATTAGTGTTATTGCTAAGAGAATAAGAACAAGTGACTCGGAGAGTACTAATTTATTGGAAAATAATTCTGTCAGTAGTTTAGCTAATGCCAGCACGAGTACTGGTCAGCGTTTGTTGCAGAAATTTGGTAGTGGGATTAAGGCGAATGGAGTTAAAGTCAAAGAAGAGGAGCAACACTGTCGAGGTGATAACGTTTTTGCAGTTATTATTGGGAAAAGGTTGGTGTTAATCGAGCTTGTTAATGGCTCGTTTGTAATTTTGAAAGAGATTCAGTGTATGGATGGAGTTAAGACTATGGTGTGGCTCAATGATTCTATAATTGTTGGTACTGTTAATGGGTATAGTTTGTTTTCTTGTGTTACGGGTCAAAGTGGTGTGATTTTTACATTACCAGATGTGTCATGCCCACCAATGCTAAAATTGTTGTCGAAAGAGCAGAAAGTGTTGTTGTTGGTGGACAATGTTGGGGTGTTTGTTGATGCACATGGCCAGCCAGTTGGTGGGAGCTTGGTGTTTAGGAAGAGTCCAGATGCTGTTGGGGAATTATCAATGTATGTTGTGGTTCTGAGGGGTGGGAAGATGGAACTGTATCATAAGAAATCAGGTATTTGTGTCCAAGCTGTTACTTTTGGTGGAGAAGGAGGTGGGCAGTGTATTGCCGCAGATGAGGAATGTGGGGCTGGGAAACTTCTTGTTGTGGCAACACCTACGAAGGTATGTTGTTAGACATATCTAAGCTCGAGTATTATCACTTTTGCTATGCCTGTGTACCTATTTTAAGTTGAAATAACTTGGTGCCTGGTTTCATATTGAATATTTTCAGGTTATTTGCTATCAGAAAGTGCCTTCTGACGAGCAAATCAAAGATCTGCTGAGAAAGAAGGATTTCAAGGAAGCCATATCCTTGGCAGAGGAGCTTGAGTGTGAAGGTGAAATGGCAAAGGAAATGCTTTCCTTCGTTCATGCTCAAATTGGATTCCTCTTGCTTTTTGATTTGCATTTTGAGGAAGCAGTAGATCATTTTCTGCATTCAGAAAC
This sequence comes from Citrus medica, assembly GCA_002013955.2. Taxonomy (NCBI): domain Eukaryota; kingdom Viridiplantae; phylum Streptophyta; class Magnoliopsida; order Sapindales; family Rutaceae; genus Citrus; species Citrus medica. The sequence goes on from MKYO02025849.1 coordinate 3,128, forward strand.
AATGCAACCTTCTGAAGTATTTCCTTTTATAATGCAAGACCCTAATCGCTGGTCACTGCTGGTATGTTTTGGTATGCGTGTTCTTGTAATTGTTCCTTTCGTACTTTGACTAGTGGTCCTTATGGGTTTGCTGGATGCATTGTCATTACTTTGTATTAACTCATCCCACTTGGATATGTTAACTACGAGCTTTATTCTTAGTAGAAGTGAAATTTGGACAAGTGTAAATGGCTTTTAGTTTTTGGGAAATGTGGTTCCTGACAGAAATAATGTTTCCAACGTCATATATTTGGTTTATTCTTATGTTTCCCTTACCTTCTGATTATAATAACTCACTATAGAGGCTGTCAACTAAGCAGCTATGCTCTACAAAACAATCAAATTTCCTCAGCTTCCCATTCAAGTTTAACAAAAAAATTCAAATGTTGGCATATTTCAAAAAGTAACAAAGATTTTCCCCCCCCTATAATTTATTTTTGGGCCCAGTACTTCACTCTGTAATGCACATCCTGTATTAGAACCACTTCCTTCATGACTTTTTGACCCTGCATGCCATTCTTGTTATGCACTTGCTTGTGCTGCATTTGTTAATCTGTGTGGGGTAACTTTTTGGAAGTCATAGAGCCTGGACTCATCATTGCAGGTTCCTAGAAACCGCTACTGGGGCTTGCATCCACCCCCCGTGCCTGTCGAGGATGTTGTAGATAATGGGCTGATGGCTATCCAAAGAGCTATTTTCCTCAGAAAAGCAGGTGTAGAAACTGCAGTCGATGATGGTTTTCTATCAAATCCTCCAAGTAGAGCTGAGTTGCTGGAGTTAGCAATTAGAAACATCACCAGGTATCCACAAATTTCGTGGTGCAGTATAATTTTAGATGAAGTGATCAAATGTTTTAGCAATGGCATTTTCTTTGTTTTAAGCAGTATTCATGTAGTAATGGCTTGTGACTATATCATGTTTAAGTACCACTTCTTCTCTTTCTCTATCCTTTACAGGTATCTAGAGGTTTCTCGCAAGAAAGAGTTAACCATTTTGGTGAAGGAGGGGGTTGACACACTTTTAATGTATCTTTATAGAGCCTTGAATCGTGTGCATGATATGGAGAATTTAGCATCTTCAGAAAATAGCTGTATTGTGGTATGCTCCTCTTTCCTTTTTGCTTATTTGAGCCAAACGTCATACCTTTATCCTATTGTATTACGTTTTGACAATCTTTCAAGCCTGGGCCGTGAGAGTGATTAATTACTGTTATTAATGACTGATAGATGCATAAAATTAAATTAACTAACAATTTTGGAATGATAAATGTAAAAATAAAAGGGAATTGAGTTAGTCAAATGAGAAAAACATTGTGGAATGATAAACCAAGTAGTTCATGATCTCTGCCAACCAATGCTGATTTTGTGCTTGCCCTGTAGCTTTTATTAAGTCTCCAGATTCTGTGAAAGAGTGGGTCTTTGGTTAACTAAAAAATTCGAAGAACAAAAATTTAGTTCTATAAAATTTACTGAATTCTGCTCTCTAGATGAAGTCTTAAGACTTTGGTTAGCAGTTCAACTGCTTGATAATGAAGGGTTGAACATAGGTGCAAGTGTTTCATTAAATGACAGTCCTGTGATATTATTATCCAGAAAGTGGATATTCACGGGTTTTGACAGTTGGGAGCATCCAAGTTATTTTGGATTTGAAACCATTGTACCCTTAATAGTGTATATTTAACATAAAATTAGTTGTATAGGCCTCAAGTCAAACCACACTGTGAATGTTGGTAAAAAAAAATGGAATCTTAGTATTCCAATGCGTTGAAAACAGAGAGGCCGTTTTCAGGGGCTTGCTTGAAGGATGACCGTAGAACTTGCATGGGCAGTGCAGGAGGAGTTAGAAACTTTATTGGATGAGTCTGGGCATCTTCGGACGCTTGCCTTCCTGTATGCAAGTAAAGGAATGAGCTCAAAGGCTCTTGCTATCTGGCGCGTGTTAGCCAGAAACTATTCATCTGGCCTGTGGAAAGACCCTGCTGTGGAGAATGACTTGCTTGATGGCTGTGCAGATGTTATGTCTGGCAGGGAGGTTGCTGCAACCGAGGCTTCGAAGATTCTTGAGGAGTCATCTGATGAGGATTTAATTTTGCAACATCTTGGATGGGTATGTGCCATTTCTAGCTGAATTTGTTTTTTTTAAATAGAAACTTTAGTGTATTACTCGCTCTATGCCCATTTGCTGGTCTACCCTTGGAATTTCTAGTTTTTATGGTAACTTATCTAATTTCTATTGTAAGCACTTTTGATTGAAAATAGAAACTTTAGTGTATTACTCGCTCTATGCCCATTTGCTGGTCTACCCTTGGAATTCCTAGTTTTTATGGTAACTTATCTAATTTCTATTGTAAGCACTTTTGATTGCATTGAGTTCTACTACTGCAATGTTCATAGCTAATATGTGCTTTGACATTTCTTCTACATGGAGAAATATTTTGAGCTATAGCAGAGTGGGAAGGTAGACATATATGGGATACAATGTGTAGATTTTTATCATTTGTTTATTGAATTAATACGTTTGTGATATCTTTCTAGATTGCAGATATAAACGCGGTGCTGGCAGTCAAAGTTTTGACATCAGAGAAAAGAATAAATCAGCTTTCACCAGGTAGGCCTTGTGCCTTCTATAATGTTTACTTCTATTGAATTTCACCCATATTTGCAAGTTTTCTTAGGTTTGTGACAGCTGGGTTTTTTGGGGTTCAAGTCTCATGGTACATGTTAAGATTCTTGTCTCATAATATTTAGCTTTCTTATTAGTGCTTTTAGTGACTTAAACGCTGGCATGTCAATATATAATGTCAGACTTCAAAAAGTATGTATGTAGACTGACACTGAACCTTTTTCTAAAGCTGGAGATGTCAATTTTGGATGAGCATGGTGCTTTGGCTATTTTCATGGCAATGCTTGGCTAAATTCTGTAAATTGTAATTACTATGTTGTGTGCTGAATTTTATTGTGTCTGTGTATTGCTCTCAGATGGTGATCACCTACTTATTCTTTAGTCTCTTTTTGTAGGTAAAGTTATTGCAGCAATTGATTCAAAAAAGGTTGAAATTCTCCAAAGGTACTGCATATTACTGCTTTACGTTATTGAAGTTCTGGACTTCTTTTTGTCTTTGTAAAGTATTTGAGAAAAGTTATATAAGCATGTTTACATAGAGTTCATAGAATTACTTAGATCACTGCATTATTTGCCTAACTCATTAAATTGCAATTAGATAAGCTGTTTACCATTCGTGAATTCTTCGGCTCTCTTCCTGCCACATTTTATGTCCCAGCAACGCATTTGATGCAAACCCTGGAGATCTATTGGATATTGAATAATTTTCTGTTAAATGCATTTGATGCAAACCCTGGAGATCTGTGTTTGATGCAAACCCTGGAGATCTATTGGATATTGAATAATTTTCTGTTAAGAATTCTACAATTAACAGTCTTCTTCCATTTTTCTTTTTTGGATAATCTAAGTGCCCATTCATAGAGTTGGCGCAGGAGCTTGTGGGCATAAACTTGGTAGCACATAGTTGATTTTTATACTGCTCCACTGTGCCTATAGTTTGCATGCAATTATACTTGTTTTTCCAAGTTCTGATTGAAGTCCTGATTTGAGAGATCAGACATTCTTGAAAATTTTAACTCATTTTCCTGGTACACTGACCAGCAAAATCTTTTGTTCTATCGGAGTTCCTCTGAGACCCTTTTTCCACCATAGTTGATGTGGTCTTTGTAATGTGGATCTCGCTCTAAGCTTTCTCACATGTGCAGATATCTGCAGTGGTTGATTGAAGATCAAGACTCTGATGACACACAGTTCCATACATTATATGCTCTCTCTCTTGCAAAGTCGGCAATTAAAGCATTTGAAGAAGAAAGTGGCTCAAAAGCCTTTGGTACTCGAATGGGAGAAACAAGAAGTTCTGGTTATGGGAAGAACTCAATCTTTCAATGTCCCGTACGGGAAAGATTGCAGATATTTTTACAGTCTTCAGACTTGTATGATCCAGAAGACGTCCTTGACTTAATTGAAGGATCCGAATTATGGTTGGAAAAGGTCTGATCAATTGAAATTACTATTTATTGTTTCTTGATAAGAAAAAAAAATTTTGTTTGGGAGAAAGGAAGTTAGACAGTGGACTAGAAGTCTGCAATAAGAAAATCAATACAGCTAGAAAAACCAAAAGGAATAACTGGCACTTAACAACACCTTGCCAGCTTTTCTTCTAAAACAGACATCCAATGGAATATCCTTGAATTGAATTGAGACTCGCTTGGCGACATCCAAAGGGAAGAAAATTATTCTTGTCCAAAAAAATTCAGCATCCTCCTCCCTGGCTTCAGAAAATGTTCTTCTATTCCTTTGCAACCAAATAACCAAGAAAATTACAAAACACCATAAAAGAAGAAGAAAATATTTTTACAAGTAAAGGATTCTGCTCATTTCAGTATTCATGGCTGGTTATGTTGATCATTTCATTCTTGAGGGCAACTGGTAGTGTTAACATGGTATTTTGCACTAACACTAATGTAATTTTTTTTTTTATTTGACAGGCTATTCTATACAGAAAATTGGGACAAGAGACATTGGTTCTCCAAATTTTAGCCTTGTAAGATTCTAGTCATTTTTTTTAATACTAATGGTAGAAACTATTGAGTACTACATGTTAGTAAGATCTTTTGATTTATGTTTGAACTGTTTAACCTATTCCTGAGTGAAATATAATCTCTGTTTTTCTAGAAACTCCTTTTATCGATCTTTATTATCTCCATATTTTACTTTACTCATGACCTGTTGTGGGATAGAAGGTGCTTTCCTAATATGATGTCCACACGTGCATGTATATAAAAGCAGTTCGTTATCTTCAACTATGTATTTTTGATATGGATGAAAAGCAATCTTTTTGATATTTACTAATGGTGTGCCCTGCCCTTTCAGGAAGTTGGAGGACAGTGAAGCTGCAGAACAATATTGTGCTGAGATTGGAAGACCGGATGCCTATATGCAGTTAGTTTCTTCTATTTCTCTTTGACTTATTTTCTTTTTCCTTTTCATCCTTTCTCTCTTAACTAAACTCCGATGCTTCTTTAATATCCCTTTTGCCTATAGCTTTGACCTGTTATGCGTTGTTGCCTCAGGTTGCTTGATATGTATTTAGATTCACAGGACGGTAAGGAGCCTATGTTCAAGGCTGCTGTTCGCCTTTTACACAATCATGGAGAGTCGTTGGATCCCTTGCAAGTTTTAGAGGTATATCAAAATTTTCTTCCCCTTCTGATGCTGCTAAGTTTGAATAGTATGCTCTGATTTTGTGAACTTTATGCATGGCTTTGACAGTAGGCAAGACTAATTTTGATAATTTAAGAGAGATTTCTCTTCTAAAAAAAGATGGACACAGTTCCAAGATATTTGACCTGAATGTTTTAAACTATTGTGCATACCTTTTCTTCAAGGAAAGTTATATATGAATATTTTACAGTCAGTTTCTTAAATGAGCTTGTCTCAATCTTCTGTTGGCACAAAATGAAAGCAATTGAATATGGCAGTTGAAAAGATAATAATAATTGTTTCATTGCGGCTACAGATTATAATGACATAATCCCCACAATGGGGAACATAGTGATGAGTGATATGTAAATAAACACATAAATCCTATGAGTGTAAGAGATTATTCCACCACTGGATAGAAATTCTAGATTTGAAACTTTGATAGGATCACTATATCATTCAAGGATGTGGAGTTGATTACTTAGGTAGCCCTTTTTTTTTTATGTGAAATTTGAACGGCTCTGAATGTTACTGAAATATGAATGGGTCTGAATGCATATGTTAGAATAATAGGTGTGTTTTCTATTTTTTGACGTTCGGATATAAGAGGTAAGTTGTTTGTTTTTATAAATTCAAAATATCTTAAATCTAATATTTTTACACTTATGACCTTGAGAGTGTTATATATACTTAAAGTTTAAGTAAGTATATATTTATAATGTTTTCAACTACAATAGTTTTTATATGTTATAAATATTTATAAGGTAAGCATTTGATATTTAATTTTTGAAAAATAATTTTGATTACATTTTTTTAACAGTTTAACATAATATTTAAACATAGAAATTTTTTTATAATACTAAAAGAGTTTGTTTAAAATTGAAATTGAATGTATGTCAAGTATTTAATACCAAATAAGATTTGAAATCAAGGGAAATTTTAATATGACATCTAATAGATATAAAGGAAATAAATACATTTAATGAGGGTATTTGTGCGGAAAAAAATTGATTTTCCATTCAAACATTTCGTCATTCAGATAAAAGTTGGGAAATTTTACTTTTTCTATTCAGATAAAAATGTTTTAGAATAAGACTTCAGATACAAGAACAAACAAGCCAGAATATTAAAACTTCTTAAATTAAGCGAAATTAAGATTTCAGCTATAAAAACAAACAGCCCCTTATTCTTATTTTGTTTCCTTCAATATTCTTGCTGAGTTACCTGAGATTCTATGTTGCAGACATTGTCTCCTGATATGCCACTTCAACTTGCGTCGGATACAATCCTGAGGATGTTAAGAGCTCGACTTCACCATCACCGCCAAGGACAAGTAAGCCTTTTTAACTTAAAAAAGAGGAAAACTTCTCTAGAAACTTCTTCCTAAATGAATCTTCTTTTCTTCTTTAAATCAGAAGTTTTGTTGGTGGATGTTTTACCCTACTGACTTCATATATTAATTACGTCATGAAACTCAAATTAATTCATTTTCTGCCTCTGCCTTCTTAATTGCCCCTTTCAGCTTTTATGTTGTTTGGCATCTTCCTCACTCAAAAAAAAAAAGGTTATGTTTTTCATTTCACTTTCTTTCCCTGTAGTTGTTAATTTTCTGCCATAATCCATTATAACTTCCTCTTTTCCCACTACAAAATGTGCCATAATCCATTATAACTTCCTCTTTTCCCACTACAAAATGTGCCTATTTCTTTCTTGCCAAATCACCTACAAGAGAGCTAAGACTATACACTTCCATTACATCTTGGGCTTTTGGCTCTCTTCCTTTTCTAAAAGCAAAAATATTCTCCACCAATAAAGTCTTACAAGAGACTGGAGCTACCCAATGAATATTAGCTGCACCATATGGTTGAGCCCATGAACAGCTGCACCACATAGCTGCAAAACCACAATGAATAAACAAATGGTTGCTGGTTTCTTCATTCTTTCTACACATAACACACCTAGGGGAAGGACACATCCTAGAATTTCTCCTCGGGATCTTCTCTCTGGTATCAATTATTCCAAGAGCTATTGTCCAAGCAAAAGTTTGGACTTTAGGAGGAACATTAAGACTATCCTAGATTTATTAAAATCACTATTAGAATTGTCTTCTACCAATCCAGATAGTATGGCTTGCAAGAGAACTGCCAGAGCCCAGAGACATCTAACTTTCAAAATCAATCATCACCTTTACTCTATCAAAGGAAAAAGAATCCATCAAAGCTATAAGGGCTGAGTGCTCTTGAATTTCTACATCATTCAAATTTCTCCTCAAACTTGATTTTAGTAACATATAGCTATTTATTGATATCAAAGCATTGTGAATCGTCTCTCTCTCTCTCTCTCTCTCTTTTCCCTCTCTTCCTTCTCTGAAACGGTATGAATCCTTTCTTACCTTGCCTTTATTGGCTAAATTGAATGACAATTTGATTACTTTTTCCAGATAGTGCATAATCTATCCCGAGCTGTAGACATTGATGCAAGATTGGCAAGACTAGAGGAAAGATCACGACATGTGCAAATTAATGACGAGAGTCTCTGTGATTCTTGTCATGCCCGCCTTGGAACAAAACTATTTGCAATGTACCCTGATGATACGATTGTCTGTTATAAGGTGTGCTGTTGCTGTTTTATTTATCCCTCTCTTTTTACTTCTCATCCTTTTCAAGTTTGCATCGGTAAAAATGGTTTTGTTGTTTCTGACGCTATCAGTTTGCTAAAGGGACTGAAGTGAAGAACTGCATTTTGGAATCTAACATTATCATTAGTTGAAAGATCCTTAACATAAAGTATCTCATTATGTTGCCTCCTTTGAAAGTCAATTTTTCAAGCTACTGTAGCTGTAGGGGTTGGTAAATATTTCCATTCAAGAAAATTGTTGACTTACATTCTGGATTGAGACCAAAAAAGTTCATTTGTTATCTGTGCAGTGTTATCGTAGACAAGGTGAATCCACTTCCATCACTGGTCGCGACTTTAAGAAAGATGTCTTAATCAAACCAGGTTGGCTTGTGACCAGATAAGTTAGAGAAACTGTGTATTGAATGGAAGTTCCAAGCTGAGTTTGCAAGTCTTCAACTTGGTTCTCTACTTTCCAGCTCTGGTAAGGGAAGAATTTTGGCAAAAACTGAAGCTTTTTGACTATCTCGGTTTGCCTTGATGTGTATTATGTAATTTAGTTCTGATCAATGCTTATAATCAGGAACTTTTGTACATTACCTAAGGGAATGCATCAGTGAGCCATTTTGATGTACACATTCTTGTTGAGCATGGCTTCCAAATTGTTAATAAATGAGTGTTTTTGTAATAATTCATGTTTTCTGTTATTTGTTATTATTTTAAATTACTTTAGTTAATTTCTTAAATTATATGAAAAAAAAATTATCAAGCTGTTGCTCTTTCAAGTGATGTTGTATTGACTCTAATTTTGAATTTTGTTACGGCATCTTGTTAAAATCATTGTTTATAAAGAACACAAATGACAAATCTAATGGTTGACAGATGAAGGGCTTGTTTGTTTTTTTAATTTAATGATTTAATTTTAATTAATTAAGTAATTAATTCTTTTTATTTTTTCAATTTAATGAAGATTTTCAATAATTAAGTTATTAAATTATTAAGTTAATTTTTTTATCTTTTTATTTAATCTAAAAAGTTTGAATGCTATCATTAAAAGATATTTTTCAAAATATTCTTATTTAATTATTATTATTATTATTAATTAATTAAAATTTAATAATTAGTATTATTACCCATTTGTATATAACTTGTGATAATATATAGTGATAGATTACTATTATTTTTATCTTTTTATTTTGTTCAAATTAGTATTATTTATTTTCATAATTTTTTATGAATATTTTTCATATAAAAACATCGCAAACTACAATAAAATTCATTAACATATATGATATAAAATATTAAAGAGTTGTACTCAATTATAATAATTATTACCTTATATATATTTTTTGAAATATTTATTATTTGTTTAACATTATAATTTATAAGTGTATAAATGTAAAAATATTAGTCTCTAGATTTTTAAGTTAATATTTATTTTTAGTTATTCAGATAAAAAAATAAATATGTTATTGAGATTCTGACATTCGGCTCTATTTAAAATTTAGACTAATTTAAGTTTATTAAGATTTTAAATAAAAAAACAAACACCATCGAAGTTTAATTGTTGGATTTCTAACAAATTTGTTCTATACTAATCAAAATTTCGAGGAAGTAAATATAAAATTATAATCGGTAACATAAAATCTTAAAGTGGAATATCGAATGAATGCCTATAACTAATTGTATTAAAAAAATGCCATTTGATTTTTGTCTGATAAATATAATCTAAAAGACCATAATACTTTATCCAAAAAAAAATTACCATAAATACATATTTGCAATGACAAGAGTTAATAAATTATTATATAAAAAAAATATCGATTTTTTTTTATATAAAAAATTAGCGACTAGCTTTTCCTTGAAGAACGCTAGTTGAAACAAGAAACGACATCGTTTCTGGGAGGTTAAATATCATAAGCGGCACACGGTTTCTCTCTCCGTCGAGCGGTCCATCTTCTCTTTTAATAAAGAAGCCCTGAAGAAGAGATTTTGACAGTCTTCAGAGATCGCCGCCGCCGTCAAGCTAAAGGTGCTTTTCCTTTATTCTGTTTCTGTCTAGGTTCTTCTCTCTCCCCAAAAAATTTCTCCTTTTATCCGTTTGTTTCATGATAATATGGTTAAATTTTAGAATAAATCCGTTTCAATTTACGAGTATTTTGGTTTTAAAGGATTCTGATGCGAAATTCCAGTGAGATCACTCGAGGTTTCTTTTTTTAAAAATAATTATCGCGAATTTACTTGAGATTAGTCGTTTCTAAGATTTTTTTTTTTTTTGTAGTTATTTGAAGTAGGTTTTAGTAAAACTATTATAAGTTATCGAAATTCCGAAGGGAGGTATTAGATATTTCGTATGAATTATCGTTAAGTGGAATTATGATGGACAAATTATATAAATTTATGTATTTTAGGGCTCATGAGGGGAAATTAGGGCACTCATGTTTTGGGAAAGTAGTTATCGAACTTAAACGGTGTAGTTTTGGGAATTTTAATGGATGGTGAGGGTAATTATTTATAATGCTTATTAGTGCTTTTCTCATGGGCTGGGATCGAAATATCATTATCTTCACGATTGCTTGAATTCATCTTGCAATGCTGGTGATCCTTTTCCTCCTTTTTTTTTTTGGGTTTTTGCAGAATAGTCTACTGGTGATGAATTGACAAGTACCTGTATCTGATATTGTATTCGAATATTGGGGGCTGTGTCATTGTATTGTTAGATACAAATGGCTGGGTTGTTGCCTGGGGAGTCCTCACATCATGGAACATCTGATAGTGGGCCATCTAGTAGAAATTCTCAAGAGAAGCCAGAGGAAGTGGCTCGTTGGTATTTTTCAAGGAGAGAAATAGAAGATAGTTCTCCATCTAGAAGAGATGGCATTGACTTGAAGAAGGAGACATATTTGCGCAAATCATACTGTACGTTTTTGCAGGATTTGGGCATGAGGCTGAAAGTGTAAGTGATTCTTGTAAAGAAATCAGCTTTCTTATTATTTTGCACTGTTTTGTTGGTTGCCTTGGCTTTCTCTTATGTCCTTATTCTATTACCATCTGTCATTATGTTATTTGGCACAATAAGCCGTGATTGGGCATTATTTTTTGTTTTCATCAAATGGTTGCTTTTCATGGTGCCATATGATAGGTCAGTACCAGATCTTCATGCATTTAGAATTATAGTTGCCTGAATTAAGTTTCAATTTACATTCAAGATCTCCCTGTGTTTGTGTCCATATCATTATTTGAGTTGAACAAAGGTTTTTGAAAACATTGGGAGCTTCTTCTGCTTGAATGGGGACATCCCACTTTTTAAGTGGCTCTGGCATATGGCTCATGTCTCATGAGGATCAATCCCACTGTCTGCTGATCCATGCAATATGCTGTTTTTAACCCTCTTTTTTGGTCTAAATCTATGCTGCACAGTGGAACGGTCTGTTCCTCTTGTGAAATATTGGAGTTCAGGTCTCCAGTGTGATGACATAAGATGTTTACATGTTATATTAGCTGACTCTTTTACTAATTGCTCCTTGACTACATTACGTCTAAATCTATGCTGCACAGTGGAACGGTCTGTTCCTCTTGTGAAATATTTGAGTTCAGGTCTCCAGTGTGATGACATAAGATGTTTACATGTTATATTAGCTGACTCTTTTACTAATTGCTCCTTGACTACATTTTGTAATATTTCTTAAAAGATGCTACGCCTTCAAGACGGTATTATTTTTTCTAAGGTAATACACAACCAAAAGATATTTCTATTTGAAAATACCACCTCAAGTAGCATATGTGTTTGAGTTCAGGTCTCCAGTGTGATGACATAAGATGTTTACATGTTATATTAGTTGACTCTTTTACTAATTGCTCCTTGACTACATTTTGTAAAATTTCTTAAAAGATGCTACGCCTTCAAGACAGTATTATTTTTTCTAAGGTAATACACAACCAAAAGATATTTCTATTTGAAAATACCACCTCAAGTAGCATATGTGTGTCCAAAGTATTATTTGTGCATAGCACAGAGAAGTTTTAGTTTTTGCTTACTTGGTGGACAGTTGGTCCACTTCTCTGTATTGATTCTTTATCATTAATACAATTTTGAGTTTTTTATTTTAAAAAAAGGCATTATTTGTGGATAGTTATCGTTGTCAGACATTGAACTTTAAACTACAGCCTCTAGAAATTTTTTTTGAGATAAAGCATTTGTGTTGCCCAGCAAAGATGGCCATAAGTATGCAAATAATTACCCAAGTGAAACTGGAATTTAGGGGCTGAAGACAGGGCCACGAACCTTCCTACACATGTCCCTCCCAAATGATTCATTTAGCAACTAAATTAAGGGGGAGGGCTGGCGGGAAGACTCCTGCTTGGCTAAGGCAGGCGTTGGAAGCATCACTTAATTGAAAGGCTATGGCTCTGTCAATTGATCATAGAAACTACACTAAAGACTCCTAGGGATGTTATTGTACTTGTTTATCATGACAGCACTATTTCCTCTATGGAATTGGACTACCAGAGATCTCCTTCTCTATTGCGATTGCTTCTGCTTAAGCAAGTTGGAAGGTTAAGTTATTGGTTATCAAATTCCCCAGCTACAAAGCCTGTGGTTTAAACCATAGTAGGCTAAAGAGGAAAATATAGGCTAAACTAGGATATCTCTTGCTGTATTATTTTCGGTGCAATGATGATGATACAAGAAGCATATTTTCTTTGGCATTTTGTTTTTGCTCGTAGGGTGCACCTTTAAATTTTTGGGTTCACTAGTCAGGGTATACTGATTTTTTGTTTCCTTTAATGTGCATGACCATAGATATAGATTGTGAAATTGAAAATATTTACTGAAATAACTTATTATGCAGACCCCAGGTAACTATAGCTACAGCAATAATTTTTTGTCATCGGTTCTTCATTCGTCAATCACATGCAAAGAATGACAGAAGGGTGAGTTTTACTTTCGTTTTGGATCAATACTAGTCATTTACCTCATCTTAATCCTTAATCTGTTGGGAGCTTGCATCAGTTGTGGTTGTAGAGAATGCCTCTGTAAATAAGTGCTTTTGTTTGGTGCTGACTGTGGAATTCTAGATGAGAGGCTTAAACCATGCAGTGTTCCAAGAACAGACTATGTATAGCTTTTAAAATGCAGCTGAATTTGGAAAATTGTTTTTGAAATACTTGCTTCCAAAAAGAATCATGTATTTTAGTCATGGACATTTTGTAAATTCTTTTTTAATACTTATATGACAAATATTTTAATGTCATCAGAAAATGTTGAAAAGACCTGGAAAACATGTATTTGTTGTGTGTTGTCCAGTGCAACTTATTAGAAGGAAAAGACACAGGCCATTTGTGTGCTGTTTTAGAGGGGGGTCTCTGGTAGCGGTGACATGCCACAAAATTTGGAACTTGCTTTTTTGATGTAATTGTAATCTAATTGCCGCGTGTGATGTGCTTGCTCAGAATCTGGAGCTTTTCTATATGTAATCTGAATGTTCTGCTGATCTATGTTAGCTAGAATTTCTTCCCTTTTTCCCTTTTATGGAATTTGATGTATTTACTGCTTGTAATGTCTCATTTTAATTACAATTACTAGTGTTCGTAGAGAAAGTTATAAATTTGTTTGACCCATTCTTCGTATGTAGGATTCTTATTTTATGCATATCTTTCAGGTCTCTTGCTTTTATGTAATGCTTAACCAAATAAAAATCCTCATCCGAACATAATTGTTTTGAAGAATAGAACCATGGTTAATATAATTAAACCTCCTAAGTTTTCTTTTTGAATGTACAAAAGTAGCATCCATGTGCAAACCAGAGATAAATCCTGTGGTAATTGAAAGTTATTTACGCTAGTAAAACCACCTGAAACAAATGACATAGCACCCTTTACATAAGATTTTTGTTAAAAAATGTGTTGTTTTTTATGCTGCATCCTAGTTTTTTGTTTAATAGACATTGGAATTTTCATTTTTTAAGGTAACAAAACAATAATTAGAGGAAATATGATTTTTTTAAACTCATCAATCGGCTTGGGGGGACTTTTGACTTTTTACTTATGAGGTTATTATTCTCTGTATTAGTTCGAATATAAATGCAATTTGAGATTACTTCCTCTAAGTTCATTCAATTGTTTCATTGCCATTACATGTGTATCTTCCAATTTTTTCATATTATGGACTGGTTATTTATGTATATGTGTGTTTTTGTTCAGAGGTTTCTGTGTTTTCACATAATATTATCTTATTTGGACAATTTTAGAAACTTATGATTCATTTTATATGAGAGAGCAGCATGCAAATTTGTGTTATATGTGCAAAACTGTACAGTTCTTGATTTGATTGTGGTAAAAATTGTGTAATCAACTCAAAACCAAGATCAGTGTATAAGGAATATTGACTTTGTTTTGTCGTATAGATGCCAACTAGCCGAGAAGGCTTGGGTTTGAAATTATCCTATTACTATCCTTAACTTTGCAAAAAGAGGTCTTATTGTGAGGAGCAAAAGGAATCTTTTTGGTGCTCATTTTCCTTCTATTTTTGTGCCTTTTTTTTTTTTTGATAGGAAAGAAAGAAACTTGTATTAAGACAAAACACAGGTACAAAAAATGAACAAGATGTCCACGAAAAAAGAACCCCACAAAAAGATCTGTAGAATAGAATGCTAATTAGATTTCATAAGTATAGGATCTATATGACTATAAGATTGCACAACAAAAACAAACTCAAAAACACATAATTAAGTCAACACCCCTTCCCAGTTTAGATGAATGAAGAAGAAAGAAGATCTTGAAATTCCATAGTAACTGAGGCCCAAAAAGAAGCTAGAAATCTAAAATTTCTTCTCTGTCAAGTTATATTAATGATTTGGTCTCTTTTGCTATGATGTTGACTCTGTTTTGCTTGCAGAAGTCTTTATAGTCTTCTCTAATATTCATCTAACAAGATTTTATGTTCTTAGTGTGATGAATGGAATGTTGATGAAGATCTAGTTACAAATGTATATTTTGAAACAGATGCAGATGTATTCTTGTATTGAAGAGAGAAGTTAGTGTAAGAGCTTGAGTGCAGCAAAGACATGTTAGAACGTGAATATTTATCTATTCTACCGCCTGGGTTCTTTGTTTATTTTGCAGACCATTGCTACTGTGTGTATGTTCCTTGCTGGGAAAGTCGAGGAGACCCCTCGTCCACTAAAGGATGTTATTATTGTTTCTTATGAGATTATACACAAGAAGGACTCCACTGCACCTCAGAGGATCAGACAACAGAAGGTTTTTTTCATACTAATGTTGCCTTCACCAATCTTTTCTGTAGTTCCCAATTCTGATGTTTGCTATCTTGAGTTGTTGCTTTCACATAGCCTTGTTGTCCTGTCTCCCTCTCCCTCTCTCTCTCTTTCTCATTTTAAAAATTCCCTTTCTGCATAATCTTTCGCTCCACTAATGCTGCATTTTCACTGAAGGTTTAGACATAAATTGACCATGAGGACAGTAACATTTAGTAGACTACATCTATTTTTCTTTTTTTCTATTTTAAGAAAATGATTCTGCTCCGGGATTCGTTAATAATTTGGCAGAAACCTATTTACATTGTTCTGTACCAGGGCAGTTTCCTCTCATTTCTTTGTCCATTGTCAGAAAATTTTCACTTCCCTCTTGATTCAATATTTTTACACAGAATTCACTTTTCTAATCTCCAACAGCTGTACCATTGGTAAATTATCTCCCTGCTAGTTTCATTTATCCTTTTGGTTCTGTTTTTTTCGTTTTTTTTTTTTAAAAAAAACGTTTAGTTTGGTTAATGTGTTCTTCTAGTCTTAGTTATTCTCATTTAACGAGCAGGAGGTATATGAACAACAAAAGGAGCTTATTTTACTTGGTGAGAGGGTTGTACTTGCCACTTTAGGATTTGACCTAAATGTTCATCATCCTTATAAACCCCTTGTTGAAGCAATAAAGAAATTCAAGGTTGCGCAGAACGCCCTTGCTCAAGTTGCTTGGAACTTTGTGAATGATGGGTACGTTTAGGATGCTCTGTTGTTTTAGATTTTAATATTTTGCTTCCTGCTCTTTCTCATCTTCACACACTGGAAAGCGGCTTGCAGGCTGAGGACTTCGCTCTGCCTGCAATTTAAGCCTCATCATATTGCGGCAGGTGCCATTTTCCTTGCTGCGAAATTCCTGAAAGTGAAGCTTCCATCTGATGGTGATAAGGTCTGGTGGCAAGAATTTGATGTCACCCCACGCCAATTGGAGGGTTGGTATCCTCCCCTATTTTTTATGGTAAATAGTGTTGGACTCAATGGGACAGACCTCAAACACCCCCCATGGCACTAATGCTGCATATGGTTGTTTGTTAGTGGCACCTGACCCATGAGATTTTTGTTAAAAGTTTATATTTACCAGATGATTGTAGCTATCCTTCTTTATCAATTATTGATGGAAAGCTAGAAAAGAACATTATGTACTGTAAAATAGATTATTTAATGTCGGATAATGCTGTAATCAGATTTTGTCAAAAACTTAACAAGAAGCAGATATGCCAAATGATCTGCCATGGGTACTGACTGCTAGATGGGCTGTCCTTTTGTGTCCTTTACTCCTTTGTTATGTGCTTGTGTGTTGATTATGTTTGATTCATAATGGTTATTTTCTTTTGCAGAGGTTAGCAATCAAATGTTGGAACTTTACGAGCAAAACAGAGTGCCTCAATCTCAGGGTAGTGAAGTGGAAGGAAGTGCTGGTGGTGCGTCAAGTCATCGTCCGCAAAAAACTCCAGCAGCAGCTGAGGAACAGGCTTCAAAGCAAACCTCATCCCGTTCAGCAACTGAACACTCACATCCAGAAAACAATGGAGCATCATCAAGAACAGCCCAAAATAATCAAAGTAATGATGATGGAAGCGGGGAAATGGGTAGTGTTATTACTGATCACAAGGCAGATGCTGAAACCAAAGATAATCAGCATCATGAGCAGTTGTCTCAAAAGGAGAACGTCAGAGAAGTTCCAAATAAATCCAAGTCCGCTTCGGAGCGAATTGCTGAAGACCAAGGAAGGGCTGGAGGAAGGCATAACAATGCAGAAGCTGGAGAGTGGAGGGATGATGGTGCCTCACATAAATCTAGCGCCATTGGTGGTCGAAATCTGGATATTCGGGAAGGTCCTGTGGGTCAGTCCCCTAAAGATGCTATTAAGATGATCGATGAGGATAAGGTGAAGGCAATACGAGAGAAAAGAAGGAAGTCTCGTGGTGAACCAACGAGGAAAAAAGATTTTATGGATGAAGATGATCTAATTGAGAGGGAGCTGGAAGATATTGAAATACCAGTTGACGATGAGAAAATGAAGCGGGAGCAAAGGCAAAGCTGGTCAAAATCACATGAGAATTCCGATCATGGTAAGGGCCATGGGGAAGTTGGAGATGGGAATCACTTGGGCACAAAAGGACACTCGTCAAGGGGATTGGAAGCTGAGAATGCCGAAGAAGGGGAAATGGTTGATGGTTCCCCCATGTTGAACAGTCGAAAGAGAAAGGCTGGGAGCCCGGTGGATAGGCAGTCAGAAGGAAAGAAGCAGCACGATTACATGTCAAGTTACAACCATGATAACATAGAAGATGGACACAAGATGAGTCGGCCTAGCTATAGTGATAGGGAGTACAGAAGGCATGCACAAGAGAACCATTTGTGAGGGAAAATGATACCTGTAGTTGGTTTGTTCGCTATATTATTTGGTCACGGATGACTGACCATTGGTATGAACTTCTGGACACTGATTATTTAAACTGGCCGGTCTCAGCTTTGGATGCTCAAACCGTTGACGATTGTATCGCAATTAGGTTGATTTTGCATTGCCTGTAATGGCTCATAATGGCTCATATCTTTATTGTAAAACATTGTTGGAGGAATGAGGATGCTTCAATCTGCGTAATCATTAATGAAATAGCCCTGAAAAGTGAGGGATTTTCTTTCTTTTCTACTTGAAGAGCGTGGCGTAGACCCACGTTTATTTGATGGTTTCATATGTTTGCTTTCACATTTTTGTTTTCTTTTTTTAAAATTCTTAAGAAAAGAAATTGATATGCCTCATACTCGCAGAATGTTTTCCTTTTTTCCTCTGAACATAGCATGCGTAACTGAGAACTCCTACGGATGTTTAGTTTGATTTTGACCTGTTTACAAGTGACGATGTTTGCTTTACCAGTTTATCTGACACACTTGTTGGAATTAATTTTAATTTTTTTTTCATTTTCTTTTACATTTGTTAATACCAATGATCTAAGGGTGGGTTTTAAAGATCTATTTAGGACAACTTTCTTTTTATCTAGTTTAGATTCGGTTATGTTATAATTATAGTACCGTGTTACAATTATAATCAGTCATTAAATCCACTTGAATGAAGCATGTATCAGTCTTGCAACATAGCCGAGTTCTTTCTATCTATCTTGAATCTTTAATTATGCCTATTTTTTTATTTTTTTTTGTTGAAGGATTGTTTGTACCGTCCAATTAGGGATGGCAAAAAAATCCGGACCGGTCCAAGCCCGCTCGAACCCAGCCCAAGCCCGCGGATTTAGGTCCGGCCCTCACCCATGAGGGCCTGGACAAGGGCCTAAGAAAAAAAGCCTGGACAAAGTCCAAACCTACTATTTTTTAAAAAAATAATTTTATAAATTAGAATAATATAATTAAAATTGAAAAATAATTAAAAAAAAAAAGAAAGAAAACTTAAATTCTTAACTTATAAATTAATTATGATTCAAAAAAACTAAAATTATGATATTAAATTCTCTCTTTTGTGTCAATTAATTAAGAGATCGTTTGAATTAGAAAATCAAATATTAAAGAAAATTAAAATTATGAGTTTTTATTTACTTTATTTATTATTTTAATTTAAAAAATTTATTTTCTTTAATTTATCTATGATTATAATAACTTATTGGTCATTAATTTATTTCAAATTTATAATAATTTAATATTTTAAAAATAAATAAATAAAGCTCAGCCCAGCTCAGCCCGAGTCCGCACCCATAACTGATAGAGAGCCTGAACATGAATTTAAAAAAGCGTGACCCAGACCCACTGTTTACCATCCTTACGCCCAATCGTTGATTGGGTTAGTATCAGATTCTCAGCAGCTCTTGAGAAAATAATAGTCGTAACGAAAGTATATACGATAGATATTTATTTCCTCATTACTTTATTGAACAGTAATAATCATCACAATAGTAATATTACTATTGTGATGGATGGTAGAATTAATCTCATAATAATCAACAATTCAAGTTCAATTGACAGTAGTAGTTTCTTGATCTTGGATTTTAAAGTAGGGCAAAATTGTAAAATCATGAGATTTAATCATATTAAGAAATTAAGTTTTTGAAATCGTCTATATTATTACTGACAGACACTTAAAAGATATCAAAGCCTTGGTTCATGTAAAGCACACGAACCCATGGGCCAATAGCGAAGATCTCTTTATCCAAAAACAGGGATTTCTTCAGAAAAGATAGACGGAGAATCACACAAACGCCACAAGCAAAAACATCTCAACCAATCACATGCATCCAACTCAGCTCCTTCGCTCCGTCTCACCTTATCCAACCCCAACTTGACATAACCACCACTAATCTATCTCCCTCTCCCAGAATCTAAAAACCATCTATCCACACTGACAAAATCATTTCACGTCCATCTCCGCTTCTCCATTAGACACTCACACACACACAGACACACACTCACCCTGAAAGAAAAGAAGAAAAGGAAAAAGAAGATGTCTCTTACAATTCCAACAAATCTTTCAAAACCCCTATTGAAGCCAAGATCAAATTCTCAGTTGAGCCATGCAAAATTATCGAAACAAATGATCACGTGCTCTTCTTCCGCTGGCTCTGAAGAGACTTCTTCTTCTTCTGGCAAGGCCGCCAAGCCGCTCCAGGCTTTCTCAGCAGCCCTTGCGCTTTCCTCAATTCTGCTATCAGCCCCACAGCCCGCAGTTGCCGACATCAGCGGCCTCACCCCATGCAAAGAGTCCAAACAATTCGCCAAGCGCGAGAAGCAGCAGCTCAAGAAGCTCGAGTCTTCACTAAAACTGTACGCTCCCGACAGCGCCCCGGCTCTCGCAATCAAAGCCACCATGGAGAAGACGAAACGGCGGTTTGACAACTACGGGAAGTACGGGTTGCTGTGCGGGTCAGATGGGTTGCCGCATCTGATTGTGAGCGGTGACCAGAGGCACTGGGGTGAGTTTATCACTCCGGGGTTGTTGTTTTTGTACATAGCTGGATGGATTGGGTGGGTTGGCAGAAGCTACTTGATCGCCATTAGCGGTGAAAAGAAGCCGGCCATGAAGGAGATCATCATTGATGTTCCTTTGGCTTCCAGGTTGGTCTTCAGAGGTTTTAGCTGGCCTGTTGCTGCTTACAGAGAGTTCGTTAATGGTGAACTTGTTGTCAAGGACGTTTAATCATTCTATCTATTTCTATCTCCTCTGGTAATCTCAATTTCTTTGTTGTAATTTTTCATTTCCATTTTTTATTATGTGTCATGTGTTGTTGCTTACTTGCCTGTGTAATTTGAGGCCGTGTGATTTATCATGGAATTATCAATTATGGATGTACTTGAATAATGTTAAAACTTCTCATGGAAAGTTCATACAAAGACATGCAAATTGATAAGGTGCGGTTTTATATGTGTGTGTGTGTGTGTGTGTGTGTGAGGTCCGAATGTTACATGAATAAACATCAAACTATTACTACCCATTGTTTATTGTTTCTTAATCGTATGTATCTTTAGCGAAGCCTTATTAGTAATCAAAATTAAATATTTGGATCATAATTTATGATCAGGATAAGAGATGATCTATCATAGTTGTGGCCTGGGGTGTATGGAATGTGAAGTTCTAGTCAAGGGTAGCTGGGTTGTTTGTATTTTAAGTTGATATGAATTTTGTTCTTGGACACACGAGTGGGACTGCAGAGCAGGGGACAGACAGAAATGGAGGAATAATCGAAAGTCGGACTGAGGGAATTTTTATGTATCTAAAGTTTGTAAACTTGATTATATGTAATTCTGGTGATGTTTTTTTTATACTGATCCTGATCCTGATAATTGAGTGCAGCAAATCTTGGGTTTTATGGTTGTGATTGGTAATTTTAGCAAGGATAGGAATAGATGTGAAATTAAATCTTAATCATGGATAGTTGCAAATGTACATGTGACCGAGATTTGCACATTCAGTCACTTGTTCATAAAATGGGTTCACAAAATTGATTGATATGATTTTTGTTCTTGGACACAGAAGTGGGACTCTACAGAGTACAGAGCAGGGGGCTGACAGGAAGGGAGGAAAAATGAAAGCTGGATGCCTGGATTTCTGGGAATTGGTTGAGGAATGGGGAGAGGGAAATTTTATGTGTCTAAAGTTTGTGAATTTGATTATGTTGATCGATACTGATCCTGATCCTGATCAAATCAAACTCAATTCTCGTTTGCTATTCACATTCATGTGCCACTCTATCTCCGTGTTATTTTTACGTTGGAAGAAAAAGAAAGAAAGAAAGAAAGAAATGACAACAGAAAATAGAGAGTAAGCATTAGCTCAAAATGGTGTTTAATTAAGTGGGTTAAAAGAGTGATGATACAGTTATAGATTTTTGTACAAATTTATCTTGTATAAAATGATGTGACATTAATTCATTAGTTGAATAAAAATATAAAATAATATAAATAAATTATATGGGTTAAAAAATATTTAATTTAATTAATTTTATCGTATCACATCAATTTGTACAAAATAAATTTGTACATGAATTTATGGTTATATCATTATTTGTGTTAAAAATATAGAGACGATAATAATTAACTAAATTAAGTTTTATTACTGAAGTAAATTACAAAAGAGAGATTTTGTTTTAGAAAAATAAAGAAGGTTACGCTTAAAAATAAGCTTTTACCTCGCAGCTACAGAAACCACGGAAGTTTTATATCGGCCGGTTATTAGCCCAATAAGTCACCCATAAATAATCGATTGAAGAATGCGCCTGATAGTTAATAGCAAGAACTGGGCCAATCCAGAATAGTACAACAGTCACGCTATTAGCACCCCTCCAACTTCCTGAAAATACCCCGTTTATAAGTATCCCTCGTAAATTCTTTTACGCATAGTCATAGATTACTTTCTCAGAATCCCATGTTGATTCCAAAACTATCCTCCATCTCTTTTGCATTTTATTTTTCATTTTTGAATTCTCTTTCACTTCAAAAACGATGCCGGTCTTGCAAGAGCTCGTACTCGTCGATATCGAGAAGTTTACTCAATACACGTTTATTACCCATCTCAATGCAGAGGCGATAGTCACCGTGAGAATCAAAGCAATCTTGTTGCTATCGAATGCGCCTGTTAATGACCATTATTATAACGATGGTTGTGATGATCAGACGATTAGTAGTCATCAATGTTATGGTGATGTTTTGAATAAGGTTAACAGAGTAAAAGCTAAAGCCTTAAGTGAAGAATTTTCAATGAGATTAAAATTTCAGCCTTAGAAATTGTTTGATAGGATTCGATAAAAGATCCAAAAAAGATTGTGTCTAACACAAGATATAAGATAGCCCCGCGCCTGCTATAAATCATTTACTTCTCCTTTAAATAATATCTTGTAATTGTTTTCTCAATCGTATTTTATAATAGATTGTCCATTCAACATTATCATTACAAATAATTTCTTAATTCTACTAATCTTAACCCTTGAGATAGTTGAACATAGAGAGAGACAGAGACAGAAACAGAGAGTGTGTGTGTGTTTATTTGGAGAAGAAAATGAATGGGGTTATTTGGGAGATAAATGACAAACACAAGATATGATTATTTTAAATTTAATCTAATGTTGCACCAAATACAACATAATATTATATATAATCTAATATTATTCAATCCAATCATATCTTAAATGGTCTGATCCAATCTAATCTGACATGTCAAACAAGCCTTTAGTGTATGTATTTAGATTTCAAATAGATTTCAGATTGTGTTATATAGCTACATGGCTCAGCCTTTTGATTTCAACTTCTTATTTACCCCAAAAAAAAAAAAAATTGTTCAATTGCATACTTGCATTGCATTGGATGTAGGCTCAGCTCAAGTCTTATTGTTGGTTTCTGGCTTTATGCTTTCTTTTAGGGAGTCACAGCTGTAAAGCCTCTCTTATTCCCTTATGGGTAAACTTGATCTTAACAACCCAATCATTTCCTTCTTTTTAATTATTATTATTATAGAGCATTCTTGTAGTACCGTTTCTTTAAAAGGAAAAAAAAAATTTACGAACACCTTGGTTTATCTAAAATTAATTCATTATGCTTAAAATAAATAAATAAATAAATTCACTTAAATCTAAAAAAAGATGCAATCTATTACATGAAACAATGTAAAAATGATTGTAAATGAATGGAAAGTGAAAAATTTACCCAATCAGAAAAACTCCAAATGTTTAGGACTGAACAAGTGGTTTTTATTGAGATAATCCAATGGGCTCAAATTTTCCAATTGGTGTTTTTCTCCAACCATACCATGTGCGGTAAACTACTACTACTAAAAATTCTTCATCAAAAAAGTCTAAACATATAGCGAAATGATTGTTGTTTTTTTAGGTGGAATATACTTAGAATCCCATGCTTGATGCTTCGACATTTCAAAGAAACAATGACCTAATTCTCAATCTTTCTCCTAGTAGATTTGCTGATTGATTGAATAAGAAATTAGGCTTCAAATTTTCAAAGGCAAATGAGTGTCAAAGTGCTTTCGGCCACGTTAACAACCACAAGCCTAGTTACTATATCTTGTTTCTAACCCATTAGAGAAGGTCAACGAATTTTTTTATTCTTTTTTCTAATTAACCTTTTCATTCTTTGAGAGACACCAGTGAATTGGATAAATAGTATGTATTTACACTTTAAAGTATTTGATTTTATCATATTAATTAAAAAGATAGCAAACACTCTGCTATAAGCCATTATAATGATTTGGAAATTGTTTTTTTTTTGGGCAAAAGTATTTTATTAAAAAAAAAGGAAATCCCTTTATGGCGATACTAAAAAAATAAAACTTAAGTAAAACAATCTCAAAGAAAAGACAAAATAAATAAACAACATATTTCATATATTTTTATTAATTGGAGCTCTTTTCAAATTATGTAAAGGTCAATTTGCCATTTATTAGGTCTAACGTAGTTCATATATGTTGGGTGTAGGGGGATGAGGAGGAGTAGTTTGACTTAAGATTTTTAAGCATCCAACAGCATTTGCGTAAGGCACATTTATCATATCAAATGGAGATGAATACTAAAACATCAAAATGGTAATGTTTGAAGTAGCTCTTGAAGCAGGGAAAAACCAAGGCTAAAACCAAGAATCTGAAATGCTTCTTTTGTCACAAAGAAGGGCATTTTAAGAAAAATTGTCCAGAGAAGAAGTTTAAGAAAAAAGAACAAAATGGGGGTGCTACTACAGTAGAAGAAAAAGACCATAAGTTTGCTGAATTCAAAACTTGGACTTATTAATCGACACCATTTCGCTTACTAATGTGCTTCAAGTTATCATGAGCTGGACATGTAACTCACTTAAACATCAAAACGACAACACGTGAAGATGTTTTGATCAAGGATTAAGTGAAGCACGTGATGAAACATGTGAGAGGAGCCGTTATCCCCGCGGCTGATTCTGGTGCAATTTGGGTTTGATATTAACTGTTGTAACAGCTAATTTGTTGACGGAGTTTCAGCATGACCTTAAGAGCATTCTAGAGATAATTAAGAGATAGAGAGAGAGAGAGAGTCATCTTATTTTAGGATCCCATGCTTATGCTTGAAAATTTCAAAGAAATAATGACCTAATAATTATCAATCTTTCTTCTAGTTGATTTGATGATTGATTGAAAAACAAATCGGGCTTCAATTTTTCAAAGGCAAATGAGTGTAAAAGGGCTTTAGGCCACATTAACCACCACAAGCCTAGTTACTCTATCTTGTTTCTAATCCATTAAAGAGTTCATCATAATTGTGGGTTTGAATTGTATAGGTTGATAAAACATATATATACACATAAGGTCAATGTTTTTTTTGTTCTTTTTTCGAACTAATTTTCCATTATTTACAAGACATCAGTGAATTAGATAAATATTCTATATTTACAATTTAAAATATTTGATTTTATCGAATTGATTAAAAAGATAGCAAACACTCTCCTCTAAATTATCTTAAAATCTCTCTTCTTTTTTTAAAAAAAAAAAAAGTATTTCATGAAAAAGAAAAAGAAAAGAGAAATCATTTTATGGGCGATAATCAAAAACAAAAATTAAGTAAAACAATTTCAAAGAAAAGAAAATACAAACAAACTACATATTTCTTATATTTCTATCGATTTGACATTTGTTAGATTTAATACACTTCGCGTATCTAAACAATAATTCTGTAGAGACAAAATTACTTGTGTTTAAATACAAATTTGAGCTACACTATCATAAAAATGTGCATACATCCACACTTTTTTACATATGTGAATATTGGCTACATAGACCTCTTGCTTTTAGTGCAAAAAATTAAATAAGTTAATTCTTACTTCTATGTTAATGAGTTGCAGGTTTCAAATGCGAAACCTGCAACTATGATATTATGATTCTTCTTGATCATTTGATTAAATGAATTCAAACCATTCAATAAAACAATGAGATTTATATTTTAATCAAACCATTCAACAAAGAACAAGATTTATAAATAAAAAATAAAAAAATTGACGATTACCAATTAAAAACAAACATAAAATAAAACGACATCGAAACAGATCCGATTCAGTGGTTGACATGCTAACAGTAGGTACACCAACACAACATAAATTAATTCCATCCCACGAGAAATTTAAAAAAGTTGGCACTCACAATGTTCACAATCCCACTACATGATTACATTAAAATAACTCTCGCTATAATTATAATTATACTTATAAAGTTAATTTATATACTTAATTTATATACAAAATACAGTTAATTATAATTATGACGAAGACCCATAACCCCATGTAAGAGTATAGTAATGATCCAGTAATTAAAGCGAAACTAAAAAAGAAAAAAAGAAAAAGAAAACTCTAAATATATCTAGATATATAAAATGCGTTTATAAAATATGAGAGTGGCTAGCTAACAAGTCCACATTGATTCCTCATAATGAGCCAGGTCCATGTCGTAGATGGGCTTGGTCTGAGAAGCCACGAGCTTGGACGAGGGAGAGCCGCTGTTGCTTGGGCTAGCAGGGCCGAACCCGTGGCTCGACAAGGAAGCGGTTTGGCGAACCCGTAAGTGCACCACCTCGGCTTGAGCCAGGGCCAATTGGGTCTGTAGCACGTCTATTTGATTTTGCAAAGACGAAATGGCTCCAACGCAACCGTACACTGGATCACGAACTCTTGCGTTCGCTTCATACACCATGCTGCTCACAGCATCTCCTCTTTGGTGCACTGGCAATTCCTTTGATTTTTACAAAATTAAAAATCTTGCATCATCAGCTAGATATGGTAAATTATTAATTAAAGAAATTTACACCTAATTCCACGTCTTTTTACTTAATTAGAGAAATAAAACGTGTTAATTGTCTAAGTATTGTTTGCCTTTTTTACTTCTATCAGGTCATAATCTAGATGATTACAAGCTTTTAATTTGGAGTTTAATGGGTGCATGTCTTCCTCATCTTTGTGGCAGTACCATTTCTTGTTCTGAAAAAAAAAATATTAATTAATTTCTCTTTCGCACAATTGATTTTGATGCTATAGCATCTCCAGCAGTGGCCCTAAATGTCCAAAAATGTCATTATTATCACCTTGTAGCACTCGCTTTTGCTTGCCCCCTCCAAATTCGTAATCCCTCTCGCATTCATTTGACCTACCCATTAGAGATTACAAGTAAAATTACCTTTTGACCCATTAAAACCAGAGGGAGTTTCTTGAGCTCTCTAATTTGCAAGTGGGAACCACAATTTTCCTATAGGGGCACTGATATCAGCTTGGGATGAAAAATTAAATTTTGAAAATAACTGGAAAGGTTGAGGCTTCATGCAATTTTGTCAAGTCAATTCATCAACAAATAATAATATTTCTTTTTCTTTTTCAAAATAACTTTTTTTCTTTTCTTCACAATGATTTTATTTGAATATTCGGTTATATTCATCATATGATTTTCTATCATCAGTGGGAATCCACTGTATTTAAATCCTGATTTCATTTTAGGACCGCCAGATTTTTTTTTGGTTAAATAAACTAATAACTATATTCTCATAAAAGTATTTATTTACACCTAATGATAGAGAGCTCACTCTAAACCCACATAAATTTTATAAACAAAAATTGAATATTTTAATTAATAATAATAGTTATCCCAAAAATTTGCTTTCGTAGAGTTGAGGTGGGATTCATTGGTGGAGTGCGTATCATTTTTCTTAATTTGTTTGCTTTCTTTTTAAAAAAAATAAAAGTTTAGTTTACATAAAGCATAAAAAAGGAAAGCAAATTAAAGGACATGTTTGGAAGCAACTTCAACTTCTTGAAGGAAGGATTAGTTTCTATCAGAAGCTGCTTCCATACACAACCTTGTAATTGTGTCACTAAAACAAAAATAAAAAGTAAAATGCAGTTTATTTAAATAAATAAAAAAAGTCAGGTACCTGTAGCATCTTGTTGACATTGCTAGCACCAAAAACCTTGTGCACATTAGCAAATTTCTGAGGCTCATCAGCTGGAAAATAAGGGGCAAAAACGCAATCCTGCGCACACCTTCTCCTTAGAAGCTTGCATGCTGCACATGGTGATGGTGCACCTTGTTTCCTACCACTCTCCTTCATCCTGCCACGTGTCCCCCCCTAAACCCCACTAAGTATCTACCGAGTTAAGAATTTAAGGCACCACCTAGGGCACTTTCCCTTAAAAGAAAAGCCAGAAAGAATTTTTAGGGTTATAGCATATGTTTGGATTTGGAAGCTTAATTAAACGCAAAAGAGAGTTGAAAGATACAGTAAAGAGGAAGACGAAGAAGAAGAAGAAGAAGAAGAAGAAGAAGAAAAGTAGCAAAAGAGAGAGATTGATTATGAGAGGGGGTATGAAGAGAAGAGGGGGCGGTGATTTTATAAGCATAAAGGGTCATTCAGTAATCAGCATACATCTGAGGTGGGTACCACAAAGCAACCCTTTAGATTTTTTGGTCGACAGAAATGAAATTTCTCTTGACATGACTCCAATTTTTTTTTTATTTAAATTTGTTTCTTCAGTTTTTTTTTCTTTCGCTACTTTTGTTGAATTTTATATTCTTGCCGTTGTGGATAATTTTATTTAATATCTGTTTATACGCATCATTACATGTTATTTTAGTATTACTTTGTATTATATATGACAGGACCTGTCTATGGTACAGTTTCTGTAACAAACATCTCCCGTCATCCCACCATCCGATTTTCTATTGTTTAGTTTCTCACTCCACATCGAACCACATCCAACGGCTGATGCTGCAGTCTGTATCTTACAGATTCTGTAAGCTAGTCAAGTCCTATATGATAATATATATGTGTGTGTGTGCGGGGGCGCGCGCGCAAGCGCAACAGAAAAGGTGATTTATTTTGTTGAGTTTTGTTGTTAATTTAAAGAAGGGATCATGATGGTTCATTTTTGTGGGCCCTCCTTCTAGGCTTCCTAAATAGTGTAAACTATGAATGAATGCATGCATGCATAATTGCAACATATATAGATACATGATGCCCCATTTTGTATCCCTCATCGTAATAATAGAATGGGTCATGTTGAATACAATATTCTATAACATCATAATAACAATTCTTTTGCAACATGAAACATCACTCTTGCTCATCATGAAATACTTTCGTCATGTTTATATGTGAGATTTCTATTTTCACGTTAACACGTTAAAAATAACAAAAATATTAAAAGTTTGTGTCTATATTACTATAGGAAAAACCCTAATAATTTAACATATATATATATAATTAAATAAACATGATGTTGAATAAATTATGGAGTTGTGGATCCAATGTATATATGTACAAAAAAAGTTCGCCCCCATCCCTTGTGTTCCACGCCTTTGGAGTTATCTCAGCTATTCACGTGGTGCATGAAATTATCTCAAATGGTGTGAACCTATGGACCAAATTCTCCAAAACTACTCAAATGGGAAGATATTACCAAAGCTAAGATACTGGAATTTGAGGGAGGATAAAAGAAATTGAGAAAAAGAGAAGAGATAAAGAAAGGATTCTAGTCTCTAGACAATAAAGCAAATACTCAGCAGTCTTTTGTTATAAAGTTTAGCCAAGATAGTTGAGCACACTTTCTTGGAGTTTGGAAAAAAAAAATAGCGTACTAAAGGGGTTGCGACGGTATTTTAGCAAATTAGACTTCACTGTTTGGTAATTCATCAGTCATATATATGTAAAAAAGTTCAGGTTACGGTATAATTATGGTATCATACTATAGTTATATTTAACCGTTGGATGCACTTAAATTAGTAAAATTTATTGATATTTAACGACTGGATATAATTGTGGCACGGTACCACAATTGCACCACATATTTTTCCATACAAAAATTGAATGGTTTAATTAAGATGTTTAATTATTTCGTAGTTAAAAATTTGGATCAGGATGAGGATTTAAAAGTTTGGGATTAGTATAATCGTTCTTCTTAATTAATAAAATATAATATAAATATGTAAATAGAAATCGTTTCAATAGATAATTTGATATGCATAGTTTGACTGGACATTTCTGCATTTGGAGAAAAATTTGCGTACGCTAATCCCACCACCTCAGCCGGACTCAGCTGGTGGGATGAGCCACTGAGAAATTTTATCGTTTGAATGTTGACAGGTCTGATAAGAGGGCCTTGAGCGGGCTCCACTCTGGAATTCATAAAATTTAATATAAAAATCAAAAGGAACACAGTCTATTCTAACACCTGTGCCACGTAACACCTTGCCACGTTGAGGTGTCGAGGTGTTGAGGTTGTGAGAGTGAACTTCACAAACACAAATTTCTCTCTTGATGTTGTTGTGCAATACATGGTATAAAATATTTAATTAAAAAAAAAAGCTCTCACTAGTTATACAATCAAAATGTAAATTTGGCTGATATCAAAAATAGTATATTGCTTTCCAAAAATACATACACACACAGATATATATATATATATATATATATATATATGAACATGGGCATCATGAATTTGAATTGAGGGAAGAAAATTTAGGTACAATGGTTTTAATAGGATTACTTCAAATGTTCTCTCTGAAATTATTATTTATTATGCATACATACGAAGTTTCATTGAATTTTATAATAAAAATATCATATTAGAAATTATATGTCTTTTTATTTACTTGCTGTTTTTCAATTTAAATTTTATACCTTACGGCATTTTAGTTAATTATATCTGTAATTTGTGGTCTCAGACTTAACCAAAAGATTTTAAAAGAGTTTTATTTGACTGACTACTTAAGTGCGAATCTTCGAGAGTATGACTATATAAGACTAAAAAATTATTTTAAACTTTATCCACCACCATATAGATATAGATATATGACTTTATTAATGTTTAGAAAAAGTATTATATCATATAAAGTAATAGTTTTACCGAACTTTAATAAAATTTAAATTTGAGGATATATATATATATATATATTGGTATCTTGTAAAAAACCAAATGCTTACAATTTCTTGTTTGGATATTTTTATGTTTACCGACCAACAGTATGATAATTTCAGTGCCTTCACTGCTAAGACACAATGCTTAGTGTCAAACATGCATGCCCCATCATAAAGCATAGTGGCACCTTTTAATAAAGATCCTCTGTTAATATCTACTGATTACCATTATATTTGTTAAGTGGTTTTATCAAAAGTAAGTGCTTTAGACAAATCAACAACCATAATTATGAACAACAATCATCTCAAGTTTGCAAAATCTCCCTTGATAACCAAAAAGTAATCATGAGTTCTTCTTGACATCGTTTGTTGAATGTAAATGTTTCTCTTTCAAAAGCACCCCCCCAAAAAAAATCCCTATTTCGGTTATCATCAACCAATAAGAAAGCGTTTTTTTTTTTAACTCCGGAAGAAAAATAGTTTAGATCTCTCATTGACTTTGGTTTGGTAAGTGACATCCACGCCTTAAACCATTGACTTTTGCCAAGAATAAAATCAACGGCAAACAGTGGCCAATCCTGATTCAACCTCATTATTATAGCAATAATCTAAATCATTACTCAAATCATACCTAAAAGTGCCGGTTTTTGTGATGCACAATCTTTTTTTTTTTTAGGGGGGGGGGGGGGGGGGGGGGGAGTAAAAATTAAATATATGTAGACTATTTTACAATGTATTTTGATAAAATAAGTTTAAACCTTTAAATACAGTTAATTGCAAATTGTTTTAATTAATTCTCATAGTATATATTTTACATGCATTCATTTTGTTTTAATTTATTGTTTAATATAATAGTCTTTAAGCTACAACTTTAAGAGACTCAAATGGGTTTTCAACGTGATGACATGTTGTAATATTTACAAATAATACAAAATATTAGAAATTTTTCTTTTTAAAATTGTTACTTTTTTCATAAATATATATATATATATATATTTATTTGAAATTATTTTCATTACGACACCAACTACGTACACTATTAAAAGTAATTAAAATAATTTCAAATAAATATATATCTATATTTATAAAAAAAAAGCAACAATTTTTATTAGTTTAGGTTGTGGTACGAACTTAAAAGTGCTTTCCACAGTTAGGGCCCACTTAAGACCACCTCGTGGTTCAGACAAAAAAAAAATTAAAAGAACCTCAATGTCATTCAATTACACATATTAACTGTTGACCAAAGTAGTGACTCCATACGAGAGCGAGGATTAGTCTGGGTTGTGGTACAAACTTAAAGGTGTCTCCCACAGTTGGAGCCCACTCAGGACCACTTCGTGTTTTAGACTAAAAAAAAATTTTAAATGACATCAATGTCATTTAATTACACATATTATTAAGAATCACACGAAGGTATCATTCTCGCATGCACACATTGGTTACCCTTATTATTTTTAATGGCCCTATTTATACAAGAAATTCCATAATATAAAAACGATACAATCAAACACTATGATTCATCCTCCAAATCAACGTGCGGTCTTGATTCTTCAATTCACTCCGAGATAGAATAGCAATCTTTAATTTCGCCTGACATTAGTATAAAATTTCAATTTATCTCCTATTTTTATTCGGAAGATGATAACAAATACTGTGCGCATTGATGACTTTTTTTTCCTCTTCTTAGAAGTAAATAGATGGGCTAATTTCAAATTACTCCCCTTATGAATTGATTATCTTTAAATTGTCCCTTTTACTTTTAAAAACTTCAATTTATCCCTTATTTTTAACCCTTATTTTTGTTCAAAATACCACTTCTTAGATTAATAGTCTTCAATTTATCCCCCAAAAGTATTAATACATATTTGGGTGAGTTTCAAATTATCCCCACATGAATTAATTATCATCAAATTGCCAATTTACTTTTAAAAATATCAAATTATCCCTATATTTGGTCAAAAGATAAGAGAAAAAAGGTGGATTGATGACTTTCATAACTACACACACACAAAACTTAAGTTATTAAAATAAGAGATAAACTAAAAGACATGAAAAACATACATTTTATTGTATTGCAATATCTTTTATCATGTAATTTTTTTTTAATTTTAGCTTATCACTTACTTAATCTCTCATAAAAAAAAAGTTACTATGTATATATCAATATTAAAGTTAAAGTTAAATTAAAAGATAAAAAATATAAATTTTAATATATTACAAGACAAAAAATACAGTGTATTAGAGTTTGTTTTTTTTTTGTCTTTTTATTTTTCCCTAACTTTAATATAATTAAGAATTGATGACTAGAACACTTTTAATATTACACACACATATACATATATAAAATGTATATGTGTGTGTGTCTATGTATATGCATGTATGTATGTCTTATAATGTGTATACCATACTCTTGCCTGATCATGAACACACATCACATAATGATTTTGATTATTTGCCTATAAATGCATGTGAAATGGCAGCTCCGTATGATCCCAATCACAAATTACAGACAAAAGATTCGCGTTATAAATTTGACAATCCATCGTTACAAGCCAAGATCCACGCAACAGGTCGAGTCGCTGACAATAACAATTCTGCATTTCACATTCCAAAAACATGATGCAGCCGTCGCCAAATTTTCACATCAAAACCGAAAACAAACGTATTTTGAGTAGGTCTATAGATATGTAGCCACGCGCAACTCTAAGAGAAGCAAGAACATGCGCATGTCAGTATAACAACACAAAAGTAGTCAATTTTTTGCAGCTATAAATCCGATTGAAATTGATATTTTGGATTACTACTTGCCTGCGGCCTGCCATATATTAGTAAACAAAAACTGTCGGCAGATTGAGAAAATCCTGGACCAGATCGGTGGTGTGTGTATATTTCAATTCCTATCTTATGACTAAAGTAAGATACATCTCCTCGTATAAATAATATATATGCGAGGTTTATGTACTGTTTATGTGAGAGGTGTATTTTATATTAATTGTAAGATATGAGAATATATATATATTGACAATGATACAATAAATAAATTTATAATATAAATTAAATAAAAAGATGCTTATGTTCTTAAGGTATAAAAAAATAGTAAGGTAGACTTTCAAATTTTTTATAGGGATACTGAAACCTCCTTTTAATTATAATATGATTAGCCTCTATTAACTCAAAAGCTTAATTTTAATGTTTTATAATAAATATAAATATAATATTAAAATAAATATAACAATATGTACATTTTAAAATAATTTAAATATTTTTGTACTTTACATTCTTATATTATATTAAACTAAATTTTGTATTAAATAAAAACCTGATATTAAAATAAATATATATAAATTTAAAATTATTTGTAATATTGTATAAAAAATTTTTATATTATTAAAACATGAGATATATTTTATTAATAGTAAAATCTATTTAAACCAAGCTTTTATTTAAATTTTTTATAATAAATACAAACATATTATTAAAACAAATATAATATTTTATATTTTAAAAATTACTTTATATATTAAATAATATTATAATATTATTAGTATGCTAGACTAATTAAACTATTTAAATTATATTTGTACTTAATTCAAAATTTTTAGTTACTATATACAAGGGGTATTATAGTTTAAGAAAATCTTAGTGTCTCTTACTGAAAACTTAGGGGATCTACATGACTATTTTTCCAATCTTTGGAAGTATTTTCTGAAACCTTGAGAGTATAGGTATGCTTTTTTTCATAAATTATTAAAATTGTACCATAAAAATCTATTTTTGAAATCCTTTTTAATTTTTGATATAATGGAAAGAAAATGAGCAATTATAATTATAACAAATTTTAACCACGATATTGTGAAAATTTTAATTGCTACCATGTGTTATTTTTTTTTTCTTTTTAACTTTCTAATACTAGTGATAATGTTATAATAAGTTGAAGCAATAACAATTTTAGCCATAGTAATTTCAATTTATTCAATAAATATATAATTTAATCATTTTAAAAATAAGTCACTAACTCTAATTGATAAAAAAAATAATAATAATTGAATTAGGAACATACTTGAAAATAAAATAAAAACCCTATTATTATTATATAAAACTAAATAAAACTTAAGGCTCAAGAGAGGCTTCAATCCCCTATGGACTATTATTTTTTGTTTTAAATGTGCTCAAAGCCCCTAAAGAGTTAAATTAAAAAAAAAGGATAAAATATTTGTAATTTACCAATAATATTATTATTTAGTGGTTTTAGTGACTTACTAAAAGGATATTTTAAGATATTTTGTTGGAGATTACTTACTAAAAGGATATTTTCAGAAATACGGCCACAATGAGCTCAACATTTAAAATGAATAGTTTATTACTTTTTAAAAAAAAATTAAAACAAATAATAGAATTTGAGCTGTTGAGACTTTAAATGTATTTAAGTAAACAGTAAAAAGAATTAAGTACCCCAAATATAATTTAAAATTTTTGAATTAGTCCCCTTAATTTGAGTGTCGGGGTCTGCCACTACTAATGATAATCTAACTTTTTAGTCTGAATTATTTTGTTTCATACAGCAATATTTTGTGTGAGTATTTGGCTACGAGATGATACATGTTTATTTCTACAAATAATTAAACTAATTTTAGTTTGATATATATCTCCTAGTAAAATCATGTTATTTCATTTTATCTATTTATTTATTAGGAAATGAGGATTACCCCCAATTGTTTAAAGAAATTAAGCAAAATGCACTTCATGTTTTAAAATAGATCCACATCTCTTTGCAGTTATAATGTTAATCTTATATTTGTACTATTCTGCCCCTAGTTTTAATGTTAACCATAAAATTTAAATATTTTGAGAATATTTTTTTAAGCAAAATACCTTATATACCATTAATGATTAAATTAATTTAATAACAAATTGCAAAGTACGGTGAAAAATCAAAAGTAAGGAAAAATATCATAAATACCCCTAGTAATTATATAAAATATTTATCTAAATGAATATAACAAATTTAATGTATTTTATATGTTTCTTAATATGGCACACAACTAGTTGTTTCATTGGAAAAGCATAGATTGGATCATACCAAACACCTTTGTTGTTTACCACCATTGATATTGTTGCGTGCTTACTTGCTTATGCTAATTGAGCAATCTGAATTAATTATTTCTTATCAAACAGTAATAAAAGTGTGTGATTTATTATTTTTTCCGTGGTTGCTTATATACCCCTTTCATAATTCATATAATGATTTGTTTTCTCTCTTTAATTTATTGTATATTATTCATTTGCAGTGAATTGTTGATGAGTTTATTGTGTTTAGTCTAATTATTTATTCAGCATTTATTTGTATATGTATTTGAATATGTTCTTCAATTGTTTTCTTTTTTATGTTTTGAGAAGTATATTTAGAATCTTAGATTTCATACACTTAGCATATATTTTGGCAAGCCAGTTTATACAACTATTAAGGATATCCATGAAATTTTTCCTACTAGTTATTTTTCTCTATAACTTACAAAATTTATTATTAAATTAATTTACTCATTAAGGGTATATAAGTTATTTTGTTTTAAAAAAATCATCAAAAAATTTAAATTTTATGACTAACATTAAGACTAGGGGTAGAGTAATAACATAATATATAAAACCAATATCATTATAACTACATGGGGGCTTGAACTTATTTTAAAACAAGAGGGTATTTTGTTCAATTTCTTCAAATAATAGGGGATAACCCTCATTTTCGCATTTATTTATTGAGTTTTAAGACTTTATAGCAAGAAAATGAACCATGCATCAAACGCTCCGTTTATTATGCTTTTCTTAGTTTCAACTTTTTGTTTTTTTGATAACCAATTAATCATGGCTCATGCTGTGCTTTATGTATTTGATTATAAAGTACTTTTATTTTGGGGCATGCATTCTCAATTCTCATGCTTCACTGATGATCCACATTTTCAACATTAAAAGTAAACAAGGTAAGGAAGAAAAGAGAAATGAAAGAATCAAGATATATAACCATAATTAATTTTATTTTAAAGAGCATATGATGGAAAAGCTAATGTGGGTGCATAACTGACTACTCATAATCAGCTCCTTAATGCCAATATCTTTGACAAAATGGGACCAATTATTATTGTTTTTCAGTCAATTATATATGGGGTCTACTAGCACTTAGTCAATCAAATGTTCTCCAACAACATGGATTCAAGCTCCACAATCCAAGAAAAAAAAATATGCAACAACTCATTTTTCAAGTTGGAAAATTTTGTCAATTAACCGCTAAAGTCTCTTGGTATCCATGAAAAATATAATGTTAAATTCAGTACATAATTAGATAGAAGATCTACACTCTTTGCATATTTTATTTTTAATAGATTTTTATATTTAAAGCTTATATATGTATTAGATTTTAATTACTTCATTCATTCTGTTAAGAGGTAACATAGAATGTTAATAATTTTTTTTATTCATTTGTATTTTACCCCTTCTCAGATGATTTTATAACATTTCTAAATAGTTTGGTGTCACAATTAAAGACAAGATGAAAAGAATTAATCCTATGTAATTATCAAATTTTTTTGAATTCCAATGGCTTGCGTCAGATTTTAAATTAAATTTTAAAGAATTACGCCTTAAATGATTTTTTTTTCTTATCTTAACAATTAATTCTATTATCTATTAACATAATAGATAAAATAAGAAATTAAAAATCTAATAGGGGTGTAAGTGATAAATATAACATTTATAAAAAAATGAAACATGTTCCTCGTATTAAATTTAACAATGTACTGTTAGTCGAGAGCTAATTTAACAAATTATTTAATTGTTTATGCTAAAGTCAGCAACACCAAGAACTTTATTATAGAGGCATATTAAAAAAATAAATAAAAGCACCCAAAAGCCACATTTGTTTAATCTTGGAGCCAAAATGCACATGGGATCATAATATATACACATATATATATATATATAAAAATTAATTTTTATCATAATTTCAAATCCACATGTAAACATCTAATCAGTTCATCCGCAATCAAGTTCAAAGGTTGTAAATCGGGGAATTTATTAAAACAATTGCATTGCTTGCTGCCTATAGAGAAACCAAGAAGTATGCTGTAGGCAGGTAAATTAGGTGAAGCAATCATTATATTCAAAAAGAATAAAGTATATTTGAATAACCCGCCGTTTAAGACAATTCAATTAGGTATAGTTATGGTCAAACATTGATGGTCGAAACATTGGAATTAACTCAACGGCTGAGATCTTCAACAAAATTTATTTGGTGATATGATGACCTTTGGATGTGAGATTTGTGAACCCACATGAGGGCATGCTTTCGACCGTTGGAGTAGAAAAGAGAATGAATCTCTTTCGGTTGGTAAAATAAAGAAAAGAAAAAAAAAAGGAGGGAAGGGAAGCAACTAGAATTTCAAATGTATTGAAACAACATTAAGGCATGAAATTCAAAGCAAAGGGCCCCAAATCGGTGGAATTTAGGCAACTTTTTGTCTTCTAAATAATATTTACCCAGTTTTGGATATATTTGGCGTGGTCCATACCCTCCCCAATATAGAAGCACGACATGAGTGAAGACTCAACTCAAGCTTCAACAATAAGAATTTTATAATATTGGTAGATAAAAGAAATATATAAGTTTGCTAGAAAGTCACCCACCGAAAAGTAGAAATATGTAATCATTTTGCCTAAGCCTTTTTTTTCTCATGGTTCAAGGTTTTGGGAAAATTTTCAGTTCACACTTGCATGTAAACATGGCTTACATAGGGCTTAGATACGTAATACGAATTAATATATTTTCAATATTTAAGTTGTAATTTAGAAGTCAGCAATTCTGCTGTTGAGTTAGCTGATATTTCTTTTCCTTAACCTTAGGGTAGAGTATTTGATTTATCTCATATATTAATGTTGGAGTTTTTTTTTATTTTTTTATTATTTTTGGATGGGCTTCATATAATGACCTTTGGCCTTTAATTATAACTTGTTTCTATTAGATTTATATATAAACTTGTATTTTATAAATAAGCAACTACTTGAACTATGTTAAACGATTGACACATTATATAGTTAACTTATTTATTATCAAATGTTTAACAATATTGCATTTAGAAAAGTATGCTAACTTATATATGAGAAGAGAATAAAATTGTCATAAGTATCTGGCGATGCTTATTTATTGAATAAAATCTCATATTAAAAAAAATAAAAGGTTTCAACTTTCTTTATTCAAATAACTTCAGCTGGTGTAAATGACAAAGTTTATGAAGAATGCATTAATCACGAAACTCTTTTGTGGATCCTCTTGTTGAGTCACATGACTTTTCTACCTTAACAGTATGAAGATTAATTTCAAACTTCAACTTCTTCAACTTCTTATGTTGAATAGGTATCTAACATGATTGGATTTACTAAATAACTTCAGCATCCTCCGCATGATACCAATTTAAGATTCATAATCAAATTCTTCTTGTGTAAAATGTTGAGAGGGTTAGAATATTCAAACTTTGAAAAAAAAATATATTTGAAGAATTAATAGTTTAGTGCAAAAAAGTGAAACTTTGAGTCAAAAAGTTTAGCTTGTGAATTATTTTCCAAATTTTCTTCACCTAAATTTTGTGTGTCCAAATCAATATATATCTCAACAACTCTTATTATGTAGCCAAAGTATTATCTTAGTTTTTCTTCCATTTTGTCTTAATCTCCGACTAATAAAACCCTTTTATTTTCACACCTCCACTACCTGAGAAAGAAGCATTTACCCAACTATTTGGAGTAGGCTGCTATCTGTAGATATTTCAAGAAAATTAGGTTTGAAGAATGGTGTGGGTTTCAATTTTTTCTTTAGTATGTGTAGAATTCTAAATACTGGTAATAGTGTGAAGTAGAAAGTAAAAAATAATTTGTAGTGTATAGGCGTTGGAATTGAAATAAATAATAATATTATTATTACTGTTTGAAAGCAGTATCCCCACTTACCCTTGAAAAGAATAGTTTGCCAATAGAAATAGGCCACCTTATCCTGGAACTAATTGCACAAGCAGGGGAGAGATAAAGGACATGGTTGAAATTTCACTCACTTACATGCACTATGTTGCATGTTGGCTCTTAGCCCCCTAATTTTACATATTTCGGTTATAGCATACAAAACATTTATTGTTTCTCCATTATGGCCCCAACGTTGGTCTCCTCAATTTTACAAATTTTATATTTTAGACTACTCAAATTTATAATTTCACCATCATGGTCCCCATCAAATTTGAACCACCATTGAGCTGAATGGTACAATTGAGATTTTGATTCGATGGAGCTACAAATAACAAAATTATAAACTTAAGTATGTTATAGCATAAACTCTATAAATTGAAGAGGTCCATAGTGGGGCCATAATAAAAAAATAATTAGAAAAGCCCGTCGTTGTTATATATGTTTTTTTTTCTTTTCTTTCCATGAATTGACTTTTCAATACTAAATTTCAGGGCCATTTCTCAGAAAATGTATTTTAATGAAGTTGACGCTGTAAAATTTAGAATTGGTCGTAACAACATGACAAGATTTTTGTTTGGGTTTACTATCTTCAAACAGTAAACTCAAACAAAGATTGGGTGATGGTCAATTTTAACACTTGAATTTTTGATCCATTAAAAAAAGGAGAACAAATTCTCATATATGGCCCATAATTTTATTGATGGAATGGTCAATTCATGAAAAAGAAATAAAATAAAATAATGAAAATTATTGTTTAAATCTTTTTAGGGTAATAAGAGTTGGAGACCCATCATCAAGTGATGGTAGTTATATAATTTTACAAACTTTAAGACCCATCATCAGGTAGATAAGTGATGCACAATATTTGAGATCTAAGTTATAACTCAAATATTACATCTCTAATATTATTGTATAATTACATAGTATAATATTCATAGTCAATACCCAATACTGTAAAAGTGATTTGGTAATTTTAATAAGAGTTAGAGACCTAAATTTATAGGTTTTCTTTCCTTATATTTGATATATATATAAAGAAAATTAAAAGTGTTAATAGAATTGCGAAAGGGACCCTTTCCTTTAATTAATGAAAGGGAGGAAAAAAAGTGTGAAGGGGATTGTCAGCAAGATTCTCTCTTGATTTCATTTGTAAGATCCTTCCTGGAACTTGAGGTGAACCAAATACATAAATAATGATGTGATGACACTGATCGTGAAAGCTTGATAATCCATAGTTAATTAAACACAAGGCCACGTATATATGATTGTATATATAAAAAAAATAATTAAGTGCATTTTCACTTTGATTGGTGGAAGTGCCCTTTTATTTATTTATTTTTTGTTTTATAAACATTTTGGCTTAGAATTTTGAAATCCGATTGAATTGGTGATATCATAAGAATTTTATTGGAAGAAAACATCATTGCGATTTGCGAGTGAGTGCTTGCCTTGCTTGATTCTCAAGCAAAATCTTTTAGGTCCAATGTCTATTTTCCACTAATTCAAAGTGCTTATGGCTTTCGTTTTTATATTAATTTTAACCGACACCAAGTTATTATCTTACTCCGTTTATGATATGATAAGATTCTCTTGCATGCGTTCTTGTAGACCTAGCTTTCATTCATTGTCGACAGAAGCACTTTTCCAAATATATGCAACACAAAATTTTTACCTTGAACATTGTCGTTTTATTGGAGAATTTTTGTATTTGGATGGTGCGGTGCACGTGCAATACGATGAATATGCTCAAATTGGAAGTTTTATTGTATTTGTTTTTTTTTTTTAAATTATGGAGGGAGACAAAGTGGAATATCTTTAATCATTCTTTGGCCTTAATCACACCTTTTTTTAACATCACTTTAACAAATATTATGGATTTATGGTCCTCCTTTGGAGGTTACAAAGCATGAAAGGACTAAATTGATAATGGCGTGATGTGTTTGACTTCGGGAACTTCTATTAGTTAGTGGAGGAGTTTGATTACAAAACATATGGTTAGTTATACAGGTAACAGGAACGAAGTCCTTTTAATTTTAAATATAGAGTTATTGTTCTTTCATTATTATGGTAAGTATAACGAAATAAGAAAATTATTATATAAATTATATTAAAAGGTAACGTTTAACTACATTAATTTTTTTTAAAATAACAGTATAATATAATTATGTCATTGCAATTAGTCTAATGAAGAAGTTATATTGATGTCACATGGGTAAAATTGTATTTTCATCAAACGGAACCTTTATTTGTAGTTAAGTTTTAGGTTCCGTTTGGTATAACTTTTCAAGTAGAACTTATTTAAACAAAGCTTTAGTTAGTAGAGCTTTTACAAGTAAAATTTTTACGTAAAAAAAATTTGGTTATTTATTTATCAATGAGAGCTTTTATTAAAAATTATAAAATTACTTTAATAGGTTTTTTTTAAAGTTATGTTATGAAAGAATAAAATAAGATTGTTCAATAAGTAGATGATATTTTAACATTAAAAAAAACTTTTCAACCTCTATTTTCAAAAACTCAAAATTTGAGCTCTTATTAGAAAAGGCAAAATATCTTATTTTTCAAAAGCTCCACTAAAAAGCAATCGAACAACAATAATTTTTTTTTTTATAAGAGCTTATACCTATTAGATAAGATGTACCAAATAGACATTTAGGGTTATTATCCTTTCACTACGCCCAAGTGTTATACAAATAACAAATTACTATGCGGATTACTGAAAGGTAGCACGTCACTACGTTAACTTTTTAAAACTACTTGTTTACTAACAATTGGTCATGCAACAAATCAATTACAAGGGTAATATTGTCATTTAGTTAGTATTGTTAATTGAATCGGCAACGATCTGTTGTTTATCACCAAAAGCATGGCAAAATCGTAAATTCATATGGCATTGATTTATATCATTTTTTCTTTATTTTAGGAGTTATTCATTAAAGGAAAAATTAGTCTTTTATAAGTTAACTAGCGGAAGTGTAGAAACTATTGTTCTTAAAAAGTTAATGTAGCCAAGTATTACATTTCAATCATTCATGTAGTGAATTGTTATTTTACAATACTTAGCATAGTAAAAGATAATAACCCTTAATCTAAAATCTGCAATGTAAATATAAAAATCAAACATTTAAACTTGTAAGTTTCATATTTTAGATAGCAAATTTTACACTTTAGATTATTAGATAAGCGTACCAATTTGGCTAAATCACTTGATTTTTTCACCCTTCCTCTTTCATAGTATCTTTTTTAACTCGTTGAAGCAAAGTGTGTCGATTTTGGGGTGCAATGAAGCTATGATGGAAGGCAAATGGGGGCTTAAAGAATTGGGAAATCATGTCGTCCATAGTGAACAAAGCACCATTATATCCGCTTACGAGAGATGAGATGTGGAGAATATGGTGTTCCAAATTGAGACGGTGCGGGAAGACTTTTGAAACCCATCAGCAGGAGCAGATGTTTTATGAAAAACATGAGGGCCCCCATGAGACTTTATTGCCATGCGTTGGTTGGTACAGACAAAGCAAGCATGGCCAACAACAAAATCATGCTCTTGTCACCACAAGGAGAAATAAGGATATTGGAGAAGCTATGACTTGAGGAGGATACAAACAACATGAGAAATCAACACAAAAGTCATTTTGCAATATTGTTTGTTCACCACCCCCTCAACCTTTTGTCCCCTCAGGAATCCCATGAGCCGAATTATGACATTAGCCGTCAGCATTCAGCCATGCGGCAACCGCAAAAACGGGTAAAATTTTGATGAGCCAATTTGCGCAAAGTGGAGTCTGTTTCTGCCCGCTGGTCTTGTGACCTCTGAAAAAGCCCATCTATTTTTAGCGGGTGTGCAAAGCCTTTTGCTCTGTAGCTAGTGCATCTTCTCACTCAGTATGCGCGTCAATTTAAAAATTAAAAACCATTAATCTAAGTGAGTATTCCGCCATTAGACGTATTGTTGTACATCCACTCTTGTGAGAGGGCAAGGACATACAGGGAAATTAGAGAGTTGAAGAAGTGGATGATATTTTTGAGTCCAGAAGCTGACCACAGATACAAAACAATACTTGTATATATTTTGAAGTTTTGACCTCCATAAATAGCTGTCGTTTGAGATTCTTCATCGACACCGTTTTGTAGAGCAACCACTAAACTACTGCAAACATATATATATATGTGTGTGTGTGTATTAAATTTCCCTTGTTAATTTTAATGTAAGCAACCAGCAGTCACCAGCCAGGCTGCCTAACAGGGGTCACATAGACCAGCAGCATCTGATAGTTGTGAACTAAATCATCACTGATTGTTTAGCATTGAAATAGCTATCTTTTCTTACTGCGTCTTGCCTTCTTCATCTACTACTAGCATGTTCGATTTGAAAAACATGAAAGAAGAAAGGAAAGGAGGGAGGAG
This sequence comes from Citrus medica, assembly GCA_002013955.2. NCBI lineage: Eukaryota > Viridiplantae > Streptophyta > Magnoliopsida > Sapindales > Rutaceae > Citrus > Citrus medica. Next base: position 47,131 of record MKYO02025849.1, read on the forward strand.
GAAAGAAGAAAAGAAAAATAAAAAAAAAGATGATTCCGCATCGACTCAAATAAATAAAATTGAGATTGATATTCTTTTTTTCTTAATTTTCTTCGCTCCTCTCTCCTTTCCATTTCCCTCCTCTTCCCCTCGTTTCTTCCAACCAAACATCCATTTCAGTATTTACCAATATTTCAAAGATACGAAGTAGGTTCGAATACAAACCCCAGTCTGCTAAATAATAAGAATAATAGTAAAGAAAATCATATTATGTTTAGCAAACTGGACTTTCTTCATGCGGTTACCATGATAGTTATCACCAAATGGAAACAACTTTATTTTTCGCATTGAACAAGGCCTTCACTAAATAACTTGTAACATGGAATATATAAATAACAAATAATATTAACAAAATTTCCAAGATGAAGAGAAAAGCAGCCAGCAGGGGATGAAAATTCTGCAACAATAGCAAGAAACTCTGCAAGCCGTGGAAGATAGTATTCACACCAATCAGATTAGACTGTCCTCCAACTTGAACAGCGTTAATAATGTCCCAGTCCGTTTCCTCTCTCTTTTCAGCTTTTCTGTTTCTTCTGATTAAGGGCAGCCTCTTCATCTACACAAGGAATAAACAAATACAAAATCAAACTGTTAGTTAGATAACACTCTCCCGAGCATATTTGAAAGAGCACTGTATTATTGATATATCCACCCATAAGTTTGATGCTCCTACCCCTTGTTATGATGCTGATTGAGGCATAAGCAACTGTATGAGTTTGATAAGCAAGATAAGTCTCAACCTAGGTTGGCTTAAAAATATTCTAGAGAATATAAAACACCATGTGTGCACACAGCAAGAGAAACCAGAGTTGGCCCAAGGAAACATTGACATCAATTTTAAATTTATTGAAGGATGTTGGCATACAGCATTCAGTATACATTCAGAAATGTGATAAAATGCCAATTAAAAACAATACTAATTTACAAATAAGTTTAATAGTCCTTGAAATAAATTGCCAACAAACCAGTAGGGGAACATGTTGAAGATTTTTCTATTTATTTGTGCTTCAGTCATGCGAGAATAATTCAAATAACAAATAATTGAACAAAAATTAGATCAAAACCCAAGCAAAACTAACAAACTGGGTTTAGCAACTTCATTATACCTTTTTGAATCAATGTGAAGACATGTCTTTAGCTCTTCAACGGTCAAGATATCTTCATTATCACATTTTAATAAATTGCAACCAGCAATAAATTTTGCAGGCTCAGCCGAGCCTGGAAAAAGTGATAAATCCTTAAACTTCTCCTTAAGACGTTCCATCAAAATGAACCCTGAATGGGATCCAAAAAGAAATCGACAGTCAGACAAGTGTGAAGTACAAAAATAAACTTCAAACATCCATAATCGGTGACTTGTTTTGTCTCTGAATCATAAATTCCCGTGGGGTAGTAGACATATCTGACCTTCACCTACATTAGTTTCGATTAATGCGGTACTCTTATTAACACAAGACATGCAACATTACTCATCTTAACCACCCCAAGCCACAATATCGAATACAACACACATTTCATCAAAATCCTCTAAACATGAAATTTAGATGTATGATGAAAGGGGTAAAAGGAAACAAAAACAATATGTAGCTACAACTTGGTTATATAATTCATTAAAGAATTTGTTATTCGAAATAACGGTTATAAGAAATTTTAGAGAATGGTAAAGCAAGCTCAAACATTCATCTAACAACTCTATCAACTCTAAGTAATAACTATGTTAAAAAGAGATGTCACTCAACATTTCATTAATCTCCAAGAGTAAACAATTAACACCGATGGATAGAAATACCTAGGGCTCGAAGCGCCTTCAAATCAAATTTATTGGCAAGTTCTTCATGGCCAATTACTTTAGCACGTTGTAAAACGAGCAGCTTTAAGCTAATAAGCATGTCCTGCTCGAATGGGTTAAAAAAAAAGGTTTACTTTCTAGGTCAAATTTCTTTTACAAGAAGAAGAAAATGATAACCAGTGGAAGGACAAGAGATCTTACAAGCTCGGATTCGGAGAGGGAACAGAGCCAGCTGACATCTTCGACCCTATTCTTACTCAATATTTCATTCATCTCCTTCAATTCCATGACTTCACCTCTCTCTCTCTCTCTCTCTCTCTTCTTTCACTCTACGCGGCGGCCGCAGCTCAGTCCCACTCCCTTATGCGCACGGTCTGTAAATTTGAAAATTAGGATTAGGGAAATGGGTATTGGGTTTCAAGTTTTCAATTTATATTTTAAAATAAAATAAATTAAAATTGAGAAAAAAAATTGCGGATGTATTTAAAATTCTGGTGGGTGTGAATAAAAATAAATTTCACACGGTCAGATATATTTTGACATTTACGATCACCTAGGGAACTGATTTTTTATTTTCTTTTATAAAAAAATTTAAATTAAATTTAAATCTATGCTTTTTTGGGGTTAAATTAAACTATTAAAAAAATTGTTTGAAGCAAACCAATTTTTGAACGTGAAGAAGGAGTAAATCTCTCATAAATCACTAAGCATGATATAAATTAAATATTTGAGAAATTATCTGTTATATACGCTTAAATGACATCAGTATCAAACGTACTACAATAATTTTCAAGTGTATCATTCGTATACTATAAGTTGACAAAACACTTTTACCGTCCATCAATCTGTTAACTGTCATTTGCAAGCACTGACATCATAAGGGTAATCTAGTCTTTAAAAAAAACGACATGTCATCCCATTTACCTAGTAAAAAATGACATGTTATATGATATATTTTGATGAAAATGACATGTCATCTCATTTATCGGATAATTATTAATAATTGCTAAAAAAACTACTTTACAACCGAATCTACTCCTCCAAAATTTAACCTAAATTATTGAAGATCTACTCCTCCAAGCTCAAACTTAAATTTTTTATGGTACAATATGTATAATTGTAAATAATATGTTGTTAATAATTTTTTATGGTATAAGATGAATATTTTTTATGGATAATTGTTAATAATATGTACCATTAATAATTCATTTTTTTAATAAAAAATGTATTGTTAATAACAAAATAAAAAAATTGTGTATTGAAAATTTACATTAATTTTCAAGGTAAATATATTTTTTACCTCATTTTGAGTTAAAGGGTAAAATAATTATTTTACTCAAATTCTGTTAAGTTCTTAACGGTAGTAAACGGAAAGGTGGACGCCAGAACTCTTTTGTTAACTTAAGGTATACGAGTGATATAAGCGAAAAGTGTTGTAGCACATTTGATACTGGTGTCATTTAAATGTATATGGTTGATAATTTTCCTAAATATTTTTATATCATTAACGGTAAAATTTTGGACTCAAATATTCAAGAATCCAATATGATGGCTTAGTAAATATTTGTTCTTTCAAAATTCTGTTCTCAGCAACCAATCCATTTGCTCATTCCAGTAGCCACAAAGATATCCAAAATATTTCTCAAAAAAGCTCAAAGAATATCTTTTCCTCATGTTCTTTATCTATTACATCATCTCGGGCTTTATGAGTTCAGGCATCAAAACCATATCTCGTTGCAATGGCAAAGAACTTTAACCTAAGATTTTTAATTCACATCAAACCATAACACACTTATAAGATTTTCATATTCAGCTTTGATAAGTTCTAAAATAGCCTTTGTAGGTCTGCAACTTCATATCTAAATCAAATTAATATAAAAATAAAAGAGTCGTGCTAAATATCTAGAATGCTGAGAGAAATGTCAACTTATGCTGTCGTTTCGTCTTTCTCTCTCTCTCAATGTTGTAGACATTTTTTATTGTTAAACAAAATTAAAAAAAAAGTGAAAATGACAAAAAGTTGAATATGTTCACGTGTATCACTCTCTATGTCTTGACTTTATCCTTACTCTCTTCAGATCATCGCTCCCTATCACACTTCCTCGAATATGTTCACGTGTATCACTCTCTCTGTCTTGACTTTATCCTTACTCTCTTCAGATCATCAATCCCTATCACACTTCCTCCCTCTCTCTGGTCTCTCCCTTCGGCTCCCCATCACATTTCCTCACTCTCTATGGCTCCCCATCACGCTTCTTCACTCTCTCTGGCCTTTCCCTCCGACTCCCCATCACGTTTCCTCACTCTCTCCAGCTCCCTATCACGCTTCCTCACTCTCTTTGGCTACCAAACACAGAGCACCACCCATTTTAAATAGCAAATCCCAGTATTTATGGTCAATAATTAAAGAAAATGAAAAAATTTTATTTTCTATGCATTCTTAGATTAATTTTATAAATTTTGTTGACAATTATTTCCACTTTTTTTTAACAATTAAAAAATAACTACAACGCTGATAAAGGTGAAACGATAGTACAAGTTATGTTTCTCTCAACCTTCTCTCAACGTTTTAGATAAGGAACATTTTCCAAAATTAAAAAGGAATTCACCAAATAAAACAAAAACTAATCAAACCCTGAAATCACTAAGCTTAATTTGATAGTGGTTGTGGCAGAAGGCTTCACGAACGGCGGTGGGGTTTCTTCATAGATGGCATTTATTGTGATACCTTGCCCTCCCTTGCTACCATCGATGCTTTAGCTCCATGACTCACAGATGCTATCATGCTGTGGACATGGAGAAGATGAAGCTTGGAAGACGATGAAAGAAGGAGAAAAAGAGGAAAAAAAGATAAAAGGGAAAAAGGGAAAGGACCTTGGAGAAGATGAAGAAAGAATATGACACGCTTATCCTGCAACACAAGCAAATTAATTCAATAAAACACTCTTCAAGCGAATGCCAGCTTCTAATATGAAAAGTTAAGAGCAGAACAAATGTAAAAAGAAAAGAATTATAGAGAGAAAAGAGAACTGAGTATTTTTCATTGCCTTTATTTTGTAGACCTTACAATTCTTATATGCTTCACCTCCAGCAACCTTTAACAGAAGGTGGTTACAAAAATATCAATTGTCAAGCCAAAATAACAAAAACCAATAAAAGATTTTATAAAGGAATCCACAACTTCCTGCTTCTCAAACACCATAATCCTTCAGCCAGCTGGGTGGTTTCCTCACTCGTGATGGGCCCACAACAGGTTTTGTGTCGGGCTTAGCTATATCTTCCTCCTGGTGTGATATAACCCGTTCTTCAATAGGTTTCATAAGATATGGATTGGGTCACTCTAAACAAGTTGTATCATAATAAAAGAGAAGAAGAAAGAAATAGAAAAAGAAAAAATGTAAATAAATAAAATAAATATATTTTTTCAATTCTAACCTTGTGTCCAAGCACGTGTCACTCAGATGGATAAATCCTTAATTTTATACTTGGCCAAAGGCCAAGTGGCTAGGGTTGTTGTCCTTCAAATTGGAGGGCAACGGTTCAAACCCCTACAAATGCAATGTGGGAATAATTCATTCTTTAATTATAATGTATAATTGAATGAATGTATTATTCTTCTTTACCAAGTGTGAGTGGAGCAGACATTTCTCGAATATTAATAAATATTAAAAATATGGGTAGAGTTCCCTTAATATTGATGTAAGTTGGTATTTGTAATAATTTGATTTATAAATATAAGTTATAATCTCATGTAATATGAGTTGTAGTTTGTGTAATAATGTCACGTAAATATCAGTTATTTTCCTGGGGAGAAAATTTGTACATCGAGATTTTCATGTGCGAACGCGCCTGTGAAATACGAAATTGATTGGAAATTAAGGCTAGTTAGTCAAGAAGAAGAAAATTTTGTTCCACGTCTGATGCCGTTTTGCTTGGTTCTTAACTTACGGTCAATTGAAAACCATTGACACATGACTTAGCAGATTCAATTCGTTTACAATATAAAGGCACTATTGGTCTTAGCAGCACCTTGCAAAAGCAGAGGCTGAAACCAGACTCTTTAAACTGTAGCATTGTATTGTGAGGGGAAATTGTAAGTGCTTCTGCGCTGCTTTTAGAAATCAAACAAACCATGAACATAGCTGTAATCCATCACGCCCTATTGGGCTTGTTTGTAGCTTTCATTGTTAGCTCCTGTTATGATGGTCATTTCAAAGATAACTTGGGTGAGCAATCAGTGTCAATTTTATTATTATTTTTTCAATGCATTTATTGAATCATTTTACTAACTTTATTTTTTCCTGAATATGCAGTTGACTTGTATGGAAGAGTGACGAGAAGCATTTGTAATGGCTTCATCATTATAACAATCAAATTCCTTCATTTCTTTGTCGCCAAATCTTTGCAGATGAGACTTACATCAATGTTGCAGGCTGTGTGTTCTATGCCATCATCCTTACTACTATTTTGGGTACCATGAATAATTCAACGAATGTCATCTATCTCTGCTGATTTCATTAATCTTATTTTGATTGAAAGTGCATTAAGGCCCTAATTATTGTTAAATAAATAAAATACTGGGTTGTAAGTAGGCCTTGATGTGCATCTGTTTACTAAAAGTCAGAATCAACAAATGTCTTCTTCTTGTTCAGATTTATAGAACCACTTCAGAATTATTCTGAGATTTTATAAATGTTTTCATTTTTCGGGTATAATTTTATGAACTGTGCTATAAAAGACAGCCAAATTAGATTAATTTATCTGTAACCATTATCTCATACAGACAACATGCGAGCAATGGAGCTTCATAAGAGCCATTTTCCGACGACAATTAAGCTAGTTACTGTGGAGGGAACACGTGATAACTGAAGTAGAGTTACTCTCAGTTTAATGCATTATCAGGGGCAAATTCAATAACATGAATAAATTGAAACTCGCATAAAAACTGCCACAAACACCCAAAGGGTTGGCATAACTCGTATGCGCCATAGGAGTTTTTAATGATTCCGAAATGCCAATCATCTTGGGTTGCCCCTTCAACAAATTTTTTGACATTGTCTTCAGTTTCATCAAAAGATATCTCTTCTCTGTGTCTGTTCAATTATAGATTTGAGTTGGACTATTAGCACCCTTTTCTTTATTTACCCTATTCAATATGTATAAAAATTGTAAAGTTTCTTATGGAACCCCTTTAGTTCTAAAACTAACCCTGGTTTCTTTGATAAACCCCTGAGGGAAACCCTTAACGTGCTCCCCTGTCTCTTTTCAACTTGATTTGCTCTCACTCTACGAATTTCCCTTCTCTATGATGATAGGATAAATTGAATATAAGATGTGCAGGAAAAGAATTAACTTGAAAAAGGTTGAATATACGTGGAAGGCTTTGCATAAACTAAAAGATAAACTAAATGCAAGGCTGTGCATAAACCAGAAGATAAACTAAATGCAACGACAGTTGAGAGCATATAAAACAACAAAACAAGGGTGGCGACAACTTTTCCATGTTTAATAAGCTTTGAGCACATGGCTGTCAAATCAAAAAGTGGAGATTAATCTTGAAAGGAAAATTATAATACAAAGATTTTTGGACTGTTACTGCCAAAAAAACAAAAAGAAATGAGCAAAGTATATCCAGAAGCAAGTTTCGTAATCCCAGCTACCGGCAAATACTTATTGAAAGACTAGTATTTAAGGGTTCAAGCGATTTGAGGTTTGGTGAAATTTAAAGCTGTCGCGGGGGGGAGGGGAGGAAATCTTACATGTACGAGTGTATCGAGTTTTGGGCAAAAGAAAATTATTTTTGTTTAATGTGCGGAATTAGTTATATTTTTGTCATTCGATGTAATTTTATTGGAGGGCAAAATCATAAAACACATAGAGGGGTTTTATCAATTAGGTAGTTTAACTCGAAGAGGTTTTTTTTTAACATAGAGGGGTTTTATTAATTTAAGGAAAATTTACACTCGTCCACTTGTTTGTTTTGTCTTTTTAAAAAATACACAAATACTTTTTTTTTTCAACGCGCCACCTGAAGTTTGCTTTTTGTTGCATTCGTCAACTTCCGTCTAATTTCCGTTAGTGGATTTAACGGAATGTTAACGAAATGATCTTTTTACCCCTCAAAATTACAATTTAACCCAAAATAAATGGAAATTAGAGATAAATTGGATGAATTTAATTTTTTTTTCAAAGGTGGATGTTAGAAATTGGAGGAAAATAGTGTTTGTTGCTTGCTAAATTTAGAAAATTTGTATTTATTTTTTTGAAAGAGAAAAAATAAATACAAATTTTCTAAATCTAGCAAGTAACGAACACTATTTTCCTCCAAAAAAATAAATACAAATTTTCTAAATTTAGCAAGCAACAAACATTATTTTCCTCCAATTTCTAGCATCCACCTTTGGAAAAAATTAAATCCATCCAATTTATCTCCAATTTCTATTTATTTTGGGTTAAATTGTAATTTTGAGGGGTAAAAAGGTTATTCCGTTAAATTTGCTAACGGAAATTAGACGGAAGTGGAAGAATGCAATAAAAAGCAAACTTCAGGTGGCGCGCTGAAAAAAAAAAGGTGTTTGTGTATTTTTAAAAAAGACAAAACAAATAGGTGGACGGTTGTAAATTTTCCTTAATTTTATTGAAGGGCAAAATCCTAAAACACATAGAGGGATTTTATTAATTAAGTAGTTAAAAGGGTGCCAATAGTCCAACCCTTAAAGAGGTTTTTTCAACATGTAACCAGAACGAAATTTACGCAGCAAATTCATTATTAACAAATCGCTCTCTGAGGTTGACTCCTTGCTCCCCAAGATTCCAGTCAACAATTTGTTGTAAGGGATATCATCTATTTTAATGCTTTGCTTGTCTACTATATTACACTTTTATAAACGAAATAATTCCATCTAAGGCTATTATTTATTGGGCCAAATCATAATATTGACTTGACCAAAGAAGCTTCCCCCCATCAATACAAAAACTTAGAATTTTGATACATGACTTTGTCATATTCACTCGGTTTCCAAGCTTGTATATTAGAGAAACACTATAAGCTGAAAACAGGACAGTTTAACATCTTGGGGGAATTCAAACAAATAGTTTGCTATTAAAACAGAGTGAGAAAAGAAGAGAGCATCCAGAAAGTCATAATGGCATTATTCAAAGTCAAGCAACATCTACTTCAAGGCCATGATTTTCCAAGTTTTATTTCATCTGCTTGTAAATGTTATTGTTTCTTCACAATATCATGGCCCGCACAAGTATTTGGAGGAAGGCAGTAGAGGCCATTATAGTTTGTTTATCACTTTGATAACCAAATTCCTCCATTACTTTGGTTCGAAAGCCTTACGGTTCAGATTTCTCTTACCAATGCTGCAGCCTGTGTCTTCTATTCCTTAATGCTCTTTTGGGTAGCATTTAATCGATTAGTTTCGTCTATATCTCATGATTCTTAATGTGTAAAATTATTTCAATACCACGTGCGATGTGTACATTATCTCAAAGAAAGCAAATACTGAGTTGTATATTTGTAATCACAAGCCTCGGTCTTCATATGTCAAGCCATCTACTTATAATAGTAGTTTTTTAGTCCAAGATCATAAAGTACGGGAAATGTCTGGAAAACTTTAAAATTGTAGGATTTTAAAAGTTTAAAACTTAAAGCGCTTAAACCGCACGGTTTATGTGTTTTTCCAAACCTTTACGCACTTTAAAATTTTGGATTGGAACATTTTTACTATTTATAATATACATTTGTAATCAAATCGCTCTTTATATTTGTAATCACTGAATGACAAATCGTTGGTTCCCGTGATCCTTTCATTTTATACTTCTTTCTCCATTGATTTCTTCCACGGACTTGAGTTGAAGGATTGGCTTTCTATTTTCTTGCTAAATATACTCAACCACTTAAGTAAATTCCAACTTTTATGTCGTCACTAATAAGAGATTTTATAGCCTTACCTAATGAGAGATACTAAAGAGAAAGAGAAAATATCAATTGTCCACCTGTTTTTTACACATTTTAAAAAAATACACAATTTCTTCATTTTTTTTATTGGAATTCACCTAAAGTTACATTTTGTTTTACTTTTCCACTTCCGTTTGGAATCCGTTAAGAAAACTAACGGAAACTTAAAAAAATGACCATTTTACCCCCAAAACGAAAATTACAATTTCACCATAAAAATGTAAAAAAATAATAAGATTTAATGATGAATATCATTATTGGTACTTTAATGAAGTACAAAAAAATCTTAACTACTAGAGATTATAATTCAATGAATAATAAAACTCTATTTATCTTAAATTCAATTGATAGTTTGCGAGATTGAGCTATTTTTAATACTACTGTTATAATTTAGCATTATAATTACAGACATATTTAAAAAAAATTGTATTTGATGGTTGTGGAATTAATTTCTTTATTGAACGATGGGAAAAATAATTAGATTTAATTTGATTATTTTTGGTAATTTTTAAGGTAAAATTGTAATTTTTTTTTTGGGGTAAAATGGTCATTTTTTAAGTTTCCGTTAGTTTTCTTAACGGATTTCAAACGGAAGTGGAAAAGTAAAACAAAATGTAACTTTAGGTGAATTCCAATAAAAAAAATGAAGAAATTGTGTATTTTTTTAAAATGTGTAAAAAACAGGTGGACAATTGATATTTTCTCTTTCTCTTTAGTATCTCTCATTAGGTAAGGCTATAAAATCTCTTATTAGTGACGACATAAAAGTTGGAATTTACTTAAGTGGTTGAGTATATTTAGCAAGAAAATAGAAAGCCAATCCTTCAACTCAAGTCCGTGGAAGAAATCAATGGAGAAAGAAGTATAAAATGAAAGGATCACGGGAACCAACGATTTGTCATTCAGTGATNGAAAACCTGAAATGCCGTGTTGGAGTAGAAAGGAGGGAGTGCGCCATAAGCAAGCAGGAAAACGTACCATAAGAAAATGCTATCCCAGATGACTAGACGCTGAGTCCAACTGAAATGGCTGATGACAAGGGCAATTTGGCAATTGACAGCCCAAATTATGCAGGCGTAAGTAACGGCGCCGAGATGTAGAATGTCTGCTACTTCTCCTGCCTTGTGGAATGCAGCTAGGCAAGGTATGAATATGTTGGCCAGGAAGATGACTAGAGAAGCAACAATGCATTCAATATCCAACTAATGATGCAGTTCCAACTGAAGTATACATTCTTCTGCCCTTGTCGATAAAGGGCAGGAAACTGTTTCATTACAGAAGAGATAAAAAAATTTGTTGAGAAATCAGTGTTTATTAATTCAATGCTTGCACTGCTCTATACTGTAATTTTGTGCTCATGCATTACATTACGAAAGTTGGTGTATGCTTGTGTGGCAGGCTGCATCTGTGTTCCAATTTTCTTTACCTGGAGGCACACATCTGATGCAACATCTTGCTTGAAGACTTCCAAGGCAATAACTGGTAAGGATGTTAACAATGCATTGAACATTACCATGTACCAATCATCATATAAAACCTCCCCAGTGAAACTCGTGTATAATTTGTAGTAGAATAGTGTGAGGCCAAACGTAATGTTCTTGTATACAAAAGTTGAGAACCTACATTGAGGCGGAAAAATATTAATCCTTGAAGTAGAGCTTCAAACTGGCCTATATAGGTAATATTAATTTGCATTGTAAAAGTATACCATCTTGGAGATTCTCTTGTAACACCAATGGCCATGAACTATGAGTAATCTCTCTTAAGTATTGGAATTGCGGTAATTAGAAGTCACTAGCCATGACTGCCGGCAAAATCAAATTTTAGCAAATGCTGAAAAGAGCTTCTCTGCACTATCGCAATCAAATCATCCAAACAACACAATTTTATATATTGGCCAATATGTTTGGAAAATCTCTTATTATTACTAATTTTATCACCAGCAACTGAATACTCTTGAATTGGACCTAGAACTTGGGGATTGTCATTATCCACTACTTGCAACCTCAATTGTGTGGATTCAGAAAAATCCCCAAGCATAACTAACAAATGAAAACTATCATTTCTGGACTGTTTTCCGTACATTTCAAAGCACTTGAAATACTTTTGATGCTAAGCTTGTACAATTTAAGAAAACAAATTGTACAATTTAAGTAAAACTCACTAAGCTTGTACAATTTAAGAAAACAAACTGAGAAGGAAGAAAAAGGGAAACCCAACAAGTGATAATAGGTCAATCTATGAGGTTACCCGCATTTCCTCCATGCCACTGAGTCCTGCAGGCCTTCCATTAGCCGCACCGCAATTCATGCAACATTAATAATTCCCATCAACACTCTTACTCATTTTATGTAAAACCTGATAATGCGCAAGTCACATGGAAGCTGCATGCCAATCCATTTAATTCCAAGTTCGAATTATTTCCTTATCTGCGCTCGTCTAAGCTTGTCATATATCTTTAACTAAATATTATCCGAACTCAAAGTTTAACTAATGAGGTTTTCTTCTTCTTCTTCTTTTTTTTCCCCCTTGTCGTTTAGACATTTAAAGTGCTTCAAGTTGATTTTCTCGATCACTTGAAGTGAACAGTTCTTGAATTAGTAAGAACTCAAACTCCACATTGTGCCCGTGTGTCTCTAGTTTCGAGAATTGAAAATCATTACGAAACGTGTAAGTAGGGCTAATCCCCAAAGAAGTCAACAGACCCATTATGTTTCCCCGAAGACATCGATGTATATTATTATGTTTTCAATCTTGCTTTGTTCTTGATGATCTATGCCGTGTGGGCATCATCAAAATTAATGTATCTTCATGGAATATGATGATCGTCCTGGTGGCAAAATGGCTAACTTTGGATCGTAGATTACAAATAAAAATATAGCAAGTAATGATCTAGAGTCAGCGGTGATGAAGATCACGTTATTAGTTGGAACACTACCACACGTTGCAATCCGATTATTCACAGCTTTGTTGCTGTGCGGATGAAGTTAATAAGATAACTGTCGGTACGGATTACGGAAAGTCCATTGAAGAAGAGTAAATCAAAGAGATCAACACAGTGGTCGTTTTCAATTTACGAATCTAACGAACTTGGTTCATTTTTGGCCGCTTCAGTAAGTTGTCATAGACAAACTTCGGAAATATGCATATGATTATAATCACACTTTACGTTCATTGTGTACAGCTGGAGAAATTGCCTGCATAATGGCGTCTGATTTTTTTATGGAAAGACTTATACAGCCAGCTTTATTTTAAAACCTTATTAGAATCCCTCGCTGCAGGGACTTGACCTGGGAGGAAGAACACTAGATTTGTCGACTTCATATGAAACTGCCTTAGCATGAATGATTTCACTTACCAACTCAAGGCTTAAGAAATCTACAATGAGTAATCAGTAGACTTTGACATTAAGATGTGATTGATTAAAGATCTGAAGAAGCAATTACGTATATGCATTTCTAAACAGTAGTGATTATATAACTTAAAGCCCTGAAAATTAAAAGAAAGACATTTTAATTTGCTTATGGATAATGACCGTAAACTGCATATTATGTACTTGCTTAGATCAACATTTGGCACTGAAGGACACACAAAGCTTTGCTTTAGCGACAAGACTTCGTTCAAACCTTTCATTTTCTGCAACAAGTGGGCAAATGAAGTTCTACCTTCCCACCATTTGATAAAACAATGGTGGAAGATGCTGTTTCCAGAGATCACCACGAGCTGGTTCCATATTCGCACCATCACCAAATTCAGAGCAAACAGTCATGGGCCCATCATAACGAATAGCCAAGCTCTTATTGACTACTGATGACGTCGAGCCAGTGACCAACCATGAACTAGAAAGCTTGAGGTATCGGTCGTAAAGTGCCAATGCAATGGCAGGACTTCTTCCAATGCTCCTGCAAATGAACCCATAATTATATTCAACGCTATGATAATACAGTTCAGAATTCAACTGTGACAGAAAAGTTAGATACCTGTCTCTCTGATTTATAACTTTTTTCCACCATAGGAAAGCCTCAAGAATATATTTTTCCAATTTCCTAGCATCAATCAAAAGCAGGCCTAAGTCTGGCATACAAGAATTCACTGCATAAGGCTTCCCAGAAACCCAAGGCTGTGATGCTGATCTCTGGATAGCATCCAGCACATCCGGATTAACATAGCTGTTTAATCTTTCAGAGCAGTCATCAGCAGCTGCAATAGGATAATTGCTCAAGTCAATGCCAATTAATTCTTCAACTCTCCCCTGCAGCAGCAGTAAAATCCATTAAAGGTCTGACTGACATCAACTCAGTAAACAGAGACAACAACAAAAGTAAGATGGTAATAAAAGAGATATCAAGTGCTAACAAGAGAATTCCCAAGTGCTAACAAGAAATATCAAGTTAAGAGAAACTAAGAAAGGCTGAGGCCTCTGATGCAGCAGCAAGTTTGTACCTAAATTTGTGTTGTTTCATGAGAGAGAGGGAGTCTAAAAGATTAATAAAAGATTTCATAAAAAATTTGCAGCAACTCTATTTGTGTCGTGGTTGGACGCAAAAAGGAAAAAAAAAATCATTGCTATTGTCTCAAACCATATCCAGGAGAAAATAATAAACTATGAACATAGTCATGCACTTAAACTAGAGGGCAAAGGAAACTAACCTTCACAATTACACTGGGTGACATGTAAATGAATTTACTCAATGACTGGTGAACGCTCGCTATAACAAAAGGTACTATTTCCTCAAAATTCTGAACAGGATATTTTACTCCAGTGCTAGCAGTCCTAATCACTGTTTTCACTTCCTCCTGCCTATAGTTATGCAATATCAGAACTAAGAGATGGGCTTTGCAAGTGAAAATATTTGAAAAAGCATTGGCTTACCCGTTAAATTCAAGGTTTGAATGCGGAAATAATACTTTCAGCTTATAAAAGGATACCATGTCTTCTCTCCCTTTTGGGACAAAAAGGTGGAAGTGAAGTAGATCTGGATATCTGGATATTGAAGAAGAAATGAGAATTAGTAACATCAACATTGGTTTCGATCATAAATAAATTGCAGAAATATGTTTTCATATGTGTACCCACCAAATGAAATTACATTTGAAAGGATGTTATTGATAAGAGATTTTGAAATTTTAAAAATTTCAGTGCACCAAGGAGAAGATTATATGAAAGCCAAATTCAAATAATACTTGGTACGTAAAATGAACAACCGGACATATATTTGTCAACCAAACCTTGAGCCTGATAGAGTTGAGTTGACCAGAACTGCAAGCAACCGAAGGTCCAGACACTGCACCCATGACACAATGTGCACCATTCCATCATCTTGGCTAATGGAGGAGATGGAACCAGAATTTCGATCACCAGAGTCTCTCGTCTTGCTCAACTATCAAATGGAACACCAAGTTAGCATTTTCTTCACTCGAAAGGATTCTTCTGCTCCTTATGTTCCAGTGTTACAACAATAGCTAGATCAAACTAGTCATGTGAAAAGTCAAATTAACAACAATAAACTTTTGTTAAAGTGATTAATTATAGAATGTTATTAATAAATTTCTATTGTCGAAACATTACTGGTTATATTAACTATAAATTTTATCTGGAAAGTTGTTAACATTAAACATCACATGATTAATTAAGTGACAATAATGATAACTTTTTACCGAAGTAACCCAATAACCAACTAGACAAGAGTTAAAAAACTCAATTATCATCACAGAGGTAATAACGTCCCGTTTCCGGATTGGCATGATTTGTAAAGTAAGAACCCATTTATATATTTGAATCCAATAGTTCCTAACCTCCAACGAAATAACAGAGATACTCTTTAGAGTTAAGTTATAAATATTCCCGGTCAAAATTCAGGAGAGGGACCTATTTGACGCAAATGGATAAACTACATTGCGCTTTGTAAAAAAGTAAATGTTATGGGTTCAATTGTTATTAACCATATGCGTAAATATGAAAATGCCCCCGGAAAGTACAATTTGAAGAGAAGGAAGAGAAACTTACAGAGGTATTGGAGTTAAACGGAACCCAGGTTCTAAAGGGATCCGATGGGTGGCGGAAATGGGTTGCGGGTAAGAACTGGAGGAGTCCAAGGAATACGATGAGGCCAAGCGCGACGAATTGAAATATGGGTTTCGGAGTCGGAGCCTGTTCCAGAGCCGGACCATGGGTTCCGTCAGTATTCGGGTTGTCAGAAGTTTGTGCTGTTCTTCTTTGACTGGCAGAAGACCTCGAAGGTAGGAACGACGAGGAAGACATTGACTTTTTTGAATCTTCTGTGATTAGTGTTCAATCCAAACTTTTTTGAATCTCATATTTAAAATTGACTCTGACAAGGCAACTCTCTTAATTACAATAGTAGGACTAAACTAATGAATGTAATTTATGCTTCATTTCAAGTGAATAAATTATATATTATATTGTGTTACTAAATTTGTGTGAAGAATATATAGGGGATATTATATCTTATTATAGAAAAAATATAAAAAATATAAGTAGGCACCATGAGCTTCTGATAATATTTTGAAATTATTTTAATTTTTAGTTTTATATCAACTAATTATTTTTCTCATAATTTCATTGATCATCGTTAAAAAATTTAAGATAAAAAGATAAATTTTTACCTACAATCTCTTAAAATGTTGTTTTCCCTTCTTAAATGAATTTCATATTAAAATAATCTTTTATTTTAAATTATTTAATGATGGTTAACAGAGTTAATAAAAAAAAATTAGTTGATATAAAATTAAAACTTGAGGTGGCTTTGAGATATTATTATAATTTCCTAAATATATACCAAGTAAGATAATAGTTAAAGAGTTATCCTTACCACATGAAAAGTTAAGACTCTGGTTGAACATAATTAAATATTATGGGATTAGATAATTTAAGCGTAAAATAATCTTTAGTTTTTATTTTTATTTTTTTTACTTTGAAACATGAGTTTATGTGGAACAAATATACTTTCCAGAATGTAGTGTAACAATTAATTTGAGATAATTTTGATTAAAACAATATATAAAATAAATTAGTAACTATCTAATCAAATGATATAACAAACACAATAAATGATTATTTATAGTCCAATTTAAATTACATAAAACACAATGTGATATTATAGTATTAGATATATATTATTTACAGTAACGGGATATTGCCAGGCCGTCTTAGCTCAGTGGTAGAGCGCGTGGCTTTTAACCACGTGGTCGTGGGTTCGATCCCCACAGACGGCGAACTTTTTGCTCTTTTTATTTGTGAGCCTGGGCATGGCTAAGTTTTTGGTGTCCTACACGTGTAGATAAAGGGGGCTGGGCAGGGAAGAAAGCGGGATCATACGATGATTCGGTGCTTCGCGCCTGTACGGTCGGTCCATGCTTTCCACAATCACACCATTCGTTTTGTCACTCCCAAACTCACCGCAAATTCTTCTTCTTCTTCTTCTTCTTCATTATCATCGACGAGAAGAGAAGCTCTAACCGTGTCAATTGTAACCACCACTCTTGAAATACTGATATCGTCATTCTCTGCTTCTTCTTCTGCTGCTGCTGAGTTGTTGGAGCTCCCAAATTCCGGTGGCGTTAAAGCTTTGGACCTTCGCCTCGGCAGGGGTCCGGTTCCCGTCGACGGCGACCAGGTTATCTTATCAAATTTTTAAATTTTTTTTCTCAATTTTTATTAAGAAAAACAAAGGCACTTATTACTTTACTTCTTCGTATAGTAGTACAATAATGTTTTGAAAGAAGCTATCATTTATTGTCTATTTGAATCAATGAAGATCCAAACAAAAAACGATTTGGGTTATTTACTCACACAGCCGAAACCCAATATTAATTTTTGTTCATACTTAATTTGTTGACCCTTACGGCTTTCCTTATCTCGATATACATAGACGTAATTATATTGGCACTTTGAATCTGAAAAGGTTGCAATACACTACTATGGAAGATTGGCTGCTAAACAGGGCTGGCGCTTTGACTCTACGTATGATCACAAAGATCAATCTGGGGAACCAATTCCTTTTCTCTTCATCCTTGGTTCTGGGAAAGTAAGTCCTAATTTTCTGGTAAATGCTATTTGCTAATTGTTATTAGGTGAAACGGGAAGAGTGACATGGTGCCACAGGGAGAAAACAACTAGCTGTTTCAAGTTCAAAAGTTAAAAGAAAAATATATATAGGTCATGGTTCTACTCGCAGCAACTCTAACATATGGGTTTTTCACCTTGTCTTGTTCGGTTCTGATATGGATTCACTGCATGCGTTTACATATGTGTATTCACTCACTAATTAATTATCTTTGCCTAAATCTTGGAAGAATCTACATTTAACAATAAATATATAACTGCTAATGGTTGAGCTTGGTTGGTAATTTTAATAACACGAAATTGGAAAATGCTGTGATGTTAGTTTGTCGATTGAAACTCTAAGCAGGTGATTCCAGGGATTGAAGCAGCTGTGAGATCTATGAAAGTTGGAGGTATCCGTCGGGTTGTAATTCCCCCGTCACAAGGATATCAGAACACATCACAAGAACCGATACCTCCTAATGTATGTACTATGTGTTTCTTCTCCTTGTTCTTTATGCTCTGATGTCTTCTATAAACAGCCATTTTTTCTTCATTTTGAAATCTCAAGCCCAATTTACAAAACTATGGAATTTGTTTCTATCTTAAGATTCCCCTGATTATTCATAAACTCAATTTGATTTGGTAGATATTTTATGTGGTCTTGGTGGACTCTGATTTTAGCTCCATGTTCCGGGACATTGTTCATACTTTACACTCACATGTTTTTGATGTTGAGAATCAAATAAAACGGCATTGAATGAAGCTTTCAAAGACAGAATCTGTACTTGTCAAAGGGATAATCTACACTTGTCAAAGACAAGATCCGCGCCGAATGAATTGACACATTTTCTTCCGTATTCACATATGTAATCTTTGAAAAAATGTAGCCTCTGCATCTATAAATACCTCTCAGTGTATAATGTGTTATTTTAAGAAATGAAAACACGTTTCTTCATGGTATCAGAGCCATGAATACGCTCAAGTTTCTTCAAGTTCCGCTGCTCTGTTTGTAACAAAAACAGAGGAAACCAAATTCCTCCCAAAACCATTTTTCCCACCATTTTCTTTCTTAAACCCATTCCTACCATTACAGATATCCATGCCGATCAAGAAACAAGCCACCCATACGTAAAAAACGTAAGTTTACAAATTTATCAACAACCCATCAATTTTTCAAAAGTGTGTTCCTCAAAAACCAAAAATACCATCAAATTTCTCAGTTTCCTGAGAAAACTGTAAAAATTTCGCATTTAAACACATACCCACGCGCTCACACGCGCCCCCTGAAGCCACGGCCAGTCAACCACGAGTCTCTGTCATCATTCACGCGCTCTCACGCGGTCCAGGGGTTGAAGAAGAAGTCAACCGACATGTCGTTTGTTAGTTATAGATAAAACGACGTGACATTTATTCTCCAGAAGTGCGGCAGGATTAAAACGATATGTCGTTTATATTCTACCATAACCGACATGTCGGTTTTTCAAGCGGTGGCCAAACGACTTGTCGTTTTGTTATCTAAAAAAGGTTATTTTCTTCTTTCGATCTAGAC
>MKYO02025849.1:79842-93324 GCA_002013955.2 Citrus medica
AGTTATCTCCATGGGCCTTTCTCCAATTGCTGTCAAGCAATTATTTTTCCTCAATACTGCTTTCATCTTCATTTTCCACAACGAAAAATTATTTCCGTTAAACTTCTCAATTTCATACTTTGTCGCCATTTTGTTGATAAATACCGTACACAAGCTAGTATACCACCTTAAATAATTGTGAGTATGTGTGAGAATGCACACCAGGAAAGTTCCCAGGAAAGACTGGAGGGGTCACAATGGTCCCACTTAAAATCCAGATTCCTTAAGCTCTTATCGCATTTGTGACAGAACTTTCCTAGACATGTACAAAACCACACAGTTGTTTTATTCACACCACTATTCCATGCTTTGCACCGCTAAATTCTTGGATCGCTCCCACCGTTTTACATGAATAGTACCGTATACGTGAATAGTATCGTATACGTGAACAGTACTGTATAAGTGAACAAAACCGTATACTTGAACAGTATCGTATACGTGTATGTGTGTACAATGCCGTATACTTAAATAGTACCCCTTACGTGAACAGTTCCCGACTCCAAAAAATACAACCTGGCTCTGATACCACTGTTAGAGAAAAGTCAGAAACTGTACCGGTATATGTGGTATTAGACGATCATTGTGTGTTTAAGGACATCCAAACGAAGCAAACAATTGGTTATGGTATTAGACGAGGCAACTTGTACTACTTGGAGATGTCATCAACAAACACCGGAAAGCTAAGACCTGCACTAGTCGCAGATAGTTCCATAAAAAAAGAAGAATCAGAAATTTGGTTATGGCATAGACATTTAGGGCATGTGTCATTTGGTTACTTAAAAAAATTATTTCCTAGTTTGTTTCTGAAATTTGATGTTTGTAACTTTAAATGTGATGTTTGTGAACTTTCAAAAAGCCATCGAACTACTTTTCCATTGTCCTTAAATAAAAATCTTGTTCCTTTCATGGTAGTACATTCTGATGTATGGGGGCCATCTAAAGTTTCTACACTTGGGGGTGCTCGTTGGTTTGTTACATTTATTGATGATTGTAGCAGAATGACATGGATTTTTCTGATGAAATCAAAAGACGAAGTAAACTCTTTATTTCAAAGATTTCATAAGATGGTGACAACTCAATTTCAGACACAAATTCGAGTTCTACATACTGATAATGGAGGCGAGTATATGAGCACAGCAATTCAACAATTTCTGAAATCACAAGGATCTGTCCATCAAACCACTTGTGTGGGGACACCCCAACAAAATGGCGTTGCTGAACGTAAAAACAGACATTTACTAGAAGTTGTTCGAGCATCACTAATCCAAGCCCACATGCCATTATCTTATTGGGGAGAAGCACTGGCATCCGCAGCATACTTGATCAATCGAACACCTTCAAGCTCCCTTGGATTCCAGACTCCTTTCCAAGTTCTGAATGATGCAATTATGTCACCAAATGTGCCGAATCTGCCCCCACATGTGTTTGGCTGTGTTGCCTTCGTTCATTTGCAGCAACAAGACAAATTATCTCCTCGAGCACTACGTTGTGTGTTTGTAGGGTATGCCTTACATCAAAAGGGGTACCGATGCTATCATCCACCATCAAGAAAAATATACATCACCATGGATGTCGTTTTTCATGAAGATATCATGTACTACTTGTCAGAGTCTGCATTTCAAGGGGAATATAATGAAGAGGAAATTCATACTCTTACATATCTTCCACCTGAAGAAAGCCAATCTTCCATTGAGATAGTAAACCTTCAAGATACTGGAAAAGCAAATGGTGATGATTCTCAAGCTGAGATAAGTGAAGACACATTTGGGGAGCACAATAACTCAGACACAACTGCGATCGAGAATGAGTTACATGAAGAAATACCTAACCAATCATCTGCAGAGGATGTTCCTACCACAAGTCCAATCAGAAGAATTCTTCCCCAGCGTCAAAATAGAGGTATCCCTAAACCCACATATGAGCCTGACTTCTCTAGTAGAGTCAAATACCCTATGAGTCATTTTGTGTCTAACCATCGCTTGTCAGAATCAAATCAGTCATTTGTGAATCAATTATCTACTATATCTATTCCTAACAGTGTGCAGGAAGCTTTAAAAGACTAAAAGTGGAAAGCGGCTATGAATGATGAAATGAGATCTCTTCAGAAAAATCAAACATGGGAACTAGTTGATCTTCCACCCGGAAAGAAACCAGTGGGTTGTCGATGGATCTACACTATAAAGTATAAAGCAGATGGCTCTATTGAACGATACAAAGCAAGACTCGTAGCTAAGGGTTACACCCAAACCTACGGGATTGATTATACTGATACATTTGCACCAGTAGCAAAAATTAATACTATTTGTATCTTATTATCATTAGCAGTCAACTTGGATTGGCCGGTGCAATAGTTCGATGTAAAGAATGCTTTCCTCCATGGAGACCTGTTTGAAGAAATTTATATGGATCTGCCACCAGGATGCAGTGGACCAGAACGACTCAATCAGAAAGTATGCAAATTGAAGAAATCATTGTATGGGTTGAAGTAATCCCCAAGAGCATGGTTCGGGAAATTCACAAAGGCTATGATTCGTTTTGGGTATAACCAAAGCAATTCAGATCATACCTTATTCATTAAAAAACGACAAGGTAAAATCACTGCCCTTATTGTCTATGTGGATGATATGGTAGTTACAGGCAACGACGAGGAAGAAACAGAGGCTCTTCAGAAGTACTTGTCAAGAGAGTTTGAGATGAAGGATTTAGGTGCCTTAAAATACTTTCTTGGAATTGAGGTTTCTCGATCTAAGGGAGGAATCTTTCTGTCTCAAAGGAAATATGCCTTAGATCTATTGCACGAAACGGGAATGACAGCTTGTCACCCTATTGACACCCCAATAGAAGAAGGACTGAAGTTTTGTATTACCTCAGACCAAGTTCCAGTAGACAAAGGAAAATATCAAAGGTTGATTGGAAGATTGATGTACTTGTCCCACACAAGGCCAGATCTTGCTTATGCATTGAGTGTTGTAAGTCAGTTTATGCATAATCCCGGAGAACAACACATGAAAGCAATAATGCGGATCCTGAGGTACCTGAAGACAAATCCAGGAAAAGGAATTCTATTTTCCAAAAATGAAAATTACAGCAACATAGAAGTTTATACTGATGCAGATTGGGCCGGGTCAGTTAGTGATAGACGCTCTACTTCAGGATACTTTACCTTTGTGGGAGGCAACCTTGTCACATGGAGAAGCAAGAAACAACATGTCGTTGCCCGTTCGAGCGCTGAAGCAGAATATCGAGGCATGGCCCTTGGGGTATGTGAAGGGCTATGGATAAGTTTTATCTTAAACGATTTGGGCTATCCATCACAACAACCAATACAACTATACTGTGACAACAAAGCTGCACGAGATATTGCTCATAACCCAGTTCAACACGATCGAACAAAACATGTCGAGGTAGATAGATTTTTCATCAAGGAGAAATTAGATGAAAAAATCTTAGAACTGCCGAAAATTCGATCAGAAGATCAACTTGCAGATATTTTAACGAAAGCCATTTCAAGCAGGGCATTTACAAAATTCCTAGACAAGTTGGGTATGCAAGACATCTATGCACCAGCTTGAGGGGGAGTGTTGAGAATCAAATAAAACGGCATTGAATGAAGCTTTCAAAGACAGAATCTGCACTTGTCAAAGGGATAATCTACACTTGTCAAAGACAAGATCCGCGCCGAACGGATTGACACATTTCCTTCCGTATTCACATATGTAATCTTTGAAAAAATGTAGCCTCTGCATCTATAAATATCTCTCAGTGTATAATGTGTTATTTTAAGAAATAAAAACACGTTTCTTCATTTGATTGTTCTGCAGTTCTTTGATCGACAGAGGCTGTTTACCACCATTTTCAACCCAACTCGTCTTGCCAATGGAGAAGGTTCAACGCTTGGGACTTTGATTTTTGATATTGAGCTGGTGAGCCTGAGGCATTAGTGAAGTCCACCACCCGCTTACCGTATATGTATGTATGTATGTATGTATGTATGTATGTATGCCGTGTAGTTCTCTATTGAGATCTTAGCAGAATTAACGTTGAACATCTTATTAATTCTTGTTTGTGTTGTGTCATACGGTGTATGTGTACAAATGTAAAAGTTGATTAATCTATTACATATATCATGATATGCAAACAAAAGCTAAATCAATGACAGACGATACTCGAAATTAAGATATAGGTTGTTGGCAATTCAAATTGCATGTGAAATTGGAGCTACTTTTACGGGTCATCGTTGTGATGCCGTGACTGACCTGTGACTCTGTGAGGAGTAACGTAATGGCTGGGCAATGCAATTGCAATGCCGTAGTTGGAAATGTGAAGTGGAAGCGTTTGGGTACTCATTAGATATGTCGCGCGTCTATCTAATTCAATGCATCTTATCAGCAACAGTGCCACGTTGATGTGTCAAGGACTGGAGAGCCACCAAAGCCGAGGAATGTTTCGTGTCTCTTTGTTGTATGAATAGAATGTGTCATCATAATATGTTGCCTACTTTCAACATTATTGTTTTTATAAATTGTAGATGAACAATATCATAATTGGAAATTGCGAATGAAGTCCTTGCATTGTTTACTCGTTTTACCCTACATATGCAATGTGTGATTTCTTGATTTGTCCATGGACAAGTAACTTTTCACCAACTTTATGTAAAATTTAAAAAAAAATGATTTTTACATGATTATATAACTCACTAAATTTATTTCTACACTCATATTAAAAAAATAAATTCATTACTAAAAGTTTATAATTTAAAATACAAAAAATTATCCTTTATTATTCTCTTTCTCTATACTCATAATTGCATATTCTCTTCCGATTTTTGTATGCTGTAAATTAAACTATTAATTTCACTTTCTTTTAAATTTATTTATTTTTCTCTTTCTTAATAAATCACAATCTCTATTTCATAATTTCTATATACAATTTTTTTTATATTCATTAGTTTCTATGACTAGTAAAGATTAATTTCTTAATATTCATTAACTTTTATGACAGGTAAATATTCGTTGATATTCATTTTTTTAATAATGGGTTTTGGTTCTCTTAATTTATGATAACCCATAATTAAACTAATTATTTGTAAATAAATGAAAACATATGTAAGATTTGATGAGAATTGAGGAATGTAGAAATAAAAGAGAAGAAAGGTTAATTAAATAATTTTATCAAAATTTTGTTGGTAATAAAATTTTTAATTAAAAAATAGTGTAGAAAGAAAATTAATGTGTTCAAATAGGCCCACCCCCCATATAATCGGCTCCCTATTCTATTCAGCGAGCTGATTATTATTATATCCATCAATTTAAAATTTTGTTTATTGAGTAAAGGGCAAATTCATTCAAAATATATATCATCGAATCAACATTTGCATGTAATTTACACGTATTAATTAAGGAGTAGGACGAAGTTATTAGCAGTCTCTCGCTATATAGAAATTACCATCATTTTCTAAGAAATATATATATATATATATATTTTGGGCTACTGATTGAATGGAAATTTAAAATGTAATCTACAAAAATTAGGACCATCTTACAGTAGCCGGTTGTATGATAACTTGGGTCCAAAAATGTATACATATAAAAGATAGTCTCAATCATTTCAAACATGTGAATTCAGTTAAACTTAATTTAAACCATCTATTAAGTATAATTAATTTCTCCTAATCCAATCATTCTAAACGTACTTAATACATTTTATTATTATTTTATAATACATAGGAATGTATAGAAGTGGAGATTTTATTTAAGACAAGTGAAAAGAAGCCCACAAAACGAACACCCAAATGAAAGTGGCTCCATCCACATCCGCAAAATATTATTGAGGCAAGAAATTGAAGTCCGCATCAATAATAAGACCCCACTTTTATGCTTCTAATCTCAATTACACCCACCTTTTGCTTTCTCTGCCGCTCTCTCTCTCTCTCTCTCTTAAGCCTCATTAAACCCCCAACTTTACTCTTCCTTCTCTCTCTCTCTCTCTCTCTCTCGCGTAAAAAAGCAAAGCATAGCAACAAACAAAAATTGGAGAGGAGAGAGAGACCTCTTGGAGCTTTAAAACAAAAAAAATAAAAAAATAAAAACAAGCCCAGATCTCATCTCATCTCAACTCAACTCGACTCAATTAGTCTCATCAAAATGAGCCAGAAATCGCTGATCTACGCCTTCGTGGCGCGCGGAAATGTTGTGCTTGCTGAGTACACTGAGTTCAGTGGCAATTTCAACTCCATAGCCTATCAGTGCCTCCAGAAACTCCCTGCTTCCAACAACAAGTTCACCTACAACTGTGATGCTCACACCTTCAATTATCTCGTCGATAATGGTTACAGTTATGTTCTTTTATCTTTGCCTCACTTCGTTTGCGTTTTGATTTGTGGGTATGTTATGAGAAATTGGGGGATTCAGGTTCGGTAGCGGTGGCTCTCGTGTCATTTTATAGCTTAGGGATTATCTTTGGTTATTTTAAATAACGCTTTTATGCTTTTCGATTAGTTTATTTGCTTACTCTACTGTCGGCGAAACTGCCAGGAAGCAGCCTGCTATTGTATTTAGCTTGTAATTACATGTTGATACTTGAAAGAAGATTACGAGGGCGTTCGCTGTCTGTCTTGTTAGTTGCAAATATAGTTAACTATTCTGAGTAAATCGTGCGGTCGTAGTTCATCTGCTGTATACTCTGTGTGTTGTTTTCTTTTCTATTCTGTTGGTAGGTTGGCTGACATTTCGATATTGCAGCATATTGTGTGGTCGCAGATGAATCGTCCGGAAGACAAATACCGATGGCTTTTCTGGAGCGCGTCAAGGATGAATTTGTTTCCAAATATGGGGGTGGAAAGGCTGCCACGGCTCCTGCCAATGGCCTGAACAAGGAATTTGGGTATTCTATTGTGATTCTGATATTAAAGCCCATGAACAGACGATTTTCCTGTTATTCTAGTTTGCTTAATATATTATACTTTGCAGACCAAAATTGAAAGAAATTATGCAGTACTGTGTTGATCATCCTGAGGAGATCAGCAAGCTTGCGAAGGTTAAGGCTCAGGTTTCAGAAGTCAAAGGTGTTATGATGGATAATATTGAAAAGGTACGGATGCTTTGTTTGTTTCATAAGTGATTTGTTGGGTTTTCTACAGGATAGATGTATCAGTAGTTTGTTCTCACTTGCTTTTAGATGCTGGGTTCATTCTTTCTTTTCCTTTTGCCTTTTACAGTTATTGAATATTTTACAAGTGTTCTTATTTGTGTTAGAAATAGTTAAAAGTGAAGCTGGGGGGAAGATTGCAAAATTATTGTATTGAAAATGTCATGGGAGAAAAACAAAGAAACTCAAAATTAAAGAAAAATAAGTGACAAATTGGAAAATGGATTGCTGAGAGCCTGATGCAGTTACAATTTCACTTTATATCTATCTGCAGCTCATTAATACTTTCATTTTAAGGTCTGATTGGTAGCAAGTCGTTAGTTCTCTTTTTAGATTCTCTATTGAAGCAGGCTATTAGGCATGCCAAACAATTTGGCTTCTCCTTCCTCAATGTCTAAGAAAAGTAACATGTACACATGTGATTGCATTTGAGAAGGTGAGAGGTGTCGTTAAATGTGTTTTTCTCTGATGAGGTTTTAGGAATAGTATCATGAATTTGGAAATTTCATTTCCCTAATTTGTATCTTATAGCACCTCACTTGAATCATATTTATTATGCCACGAAGGTGTTTTTGTGCTTTTGAGATTTATGCTCTATGCATAATATATGTATAACCAGTTAATATTTATTTGCACGATTTAATCTCTGTGTAGTTTAAGTTGCATAGCAGATAATGTTCCGACAAAAAGATCTATAACTGCACACTTCTAGGATAAAATTCTATGTTGGGAAAGTTGACTAACTCCATTTTTTTTTTCTTTTTTATGTAAAATGCAAATATCCTCTTATTGAATCAAAATAATGTGGGGTGCATTCTGTTGACTTAGACGGACTATTTGGACCTCAATGCCTTTTCATCCCTTGTTTGTCAGTGTTGTGGTATAGTCGTCACTGACTCATCCTTGAGGTTTGATGCAGGTTTTAGATAGGGGGGAAAAGATTGAGCTGCTGGTCGATAAGACTGAGAACCTTCATCAGCAGGTTATTGTCTCTTTTCACTTTTGCGCTACAAATATGTGTGTGTGATAATAATTTGAACGTAAAACTTTAAGAACTTTGATTGAGTAAATCTTTATTCCGTCTGAGGGTGAATGGCAGTTGAAGTTCATGTTTAGGTCAAATCATACGTTTTGACTTTTAGTACAAAAATCTCTGTAGCCTTCCTTCAAAGTCCAATGTCATTGAACCTCCTTTTCTCTCCCATGTTGGATACCACAAAGGATAGATGATTTGCTGCATGATTAATATTGATGACATCATTGTAAAATGTATCACATGATTTGATATTATCTTCACCATTTTTGAGTTTTCAGCCATTTGTTTAAAAGCATTACAATGATCCTTTTCATGTCCTCATAGACAAGGGCAAGCCGTTCCTAATTGGAAAATTGAACACTTGCAGGCACAAGACTTTCGGAGTACGGGGACCAAAATGCGGAGGAAAATGTGGCTGCAAAATATGAAGATCAAGCTGATTGTTTTGGGAATACTGATTGCCTTGATCCTCATCATAGTCCTCTCTGTTTGCCATGGTTTCAACTGCGGAAAATGAGTGCTATTCTCCAGGGGGCTTATATTATGCTCTTCTAAGAGCTTCTGTGATGATATTGTGAAAGAGATATAAATATATATGATCTTGACTTTGTATTTAGTCTAAAAAAGTTAGCAGTGTCCCTATATTTGTTACAAAGAAAACCGAAAACTTATTTTTGCTTGTGAATGAGACCCGTCATTATATTGTGAGAATGCTTGTGCAAAGGTGCTGCTGCTGATTATACCGGCCAGAACTAAAATAGGCCTTATTAGCTAGCTTCGAATTTGCTGAATTTGTGTGGAAGTAGCTTAACTTTCCCAGTATTCTAAACTTTCCCAGATCGGGCGCCGGCGCCACATAGTTCTGTTATGGGTGACACTGTTAAATCTCTATTCAGTAAAGTATCGATTACATTTATTAGGTAACGTGTATAAATACGTGGCATAAAGTATATGATCGATTCTAGACCTTTGGCAGCGAGAGTGTACTACATTCAGTGAAGTAGCAGAAAGTGAATTTTGCCAAAGCTATCAGAAGAAAAGTAATTCTTGCCAAACAAAACTGATGTTCTTGTCGCGAAGAACAAAGCTAAATCACAGGACGTGATGACTACTGACAACTGACTAGCACAACATGAGTTCCAAAACCTTCAGTAGTAGCGTTGTTATATACAGCTACTAATAGGTCTCACACTTCTGAAGGATGCAACGCAACACAAATACAGCGATGATTTAAGTTTAAGCACATTACCATACTTATCTTTATCATAATCATAATAAAATTTAAGATAAACTTCTCTTAGGCTTGAATAAACAATTTTGATCATCATCAATAACATCACCAACATTCCAACGCACCCTTTTACCCCCTCTACACACCCCATTTCTCAAATCCACCCCAAATCCAACCCCATTGTTTCCTTTCACCCCAATCTTGAACCTCACTTCCTCCCTCTCTTTTGCCAAATCTCCACCCAAAACTTCCCACTTGTATCCACCAAAATTAAACCTTTCTCCTTCAGGAAATTCTGAGTTCTCCCACAACTTTTCACTTCTGTTGCCAACCGGTCCCTGGCATTCCTTATTGTAACTTCTCTCGTCAGGAAATGCTGGCAACCATTTTGGAATATGCAAATGCAAGCTTCTTGAGCCCCCTTCATTCTCTTTCCTGCAGCAAACCGAATTTGCATACGCATTTTTGCTTCGGGGAATGGGTTTCGCAAATGGGATTTCACAACCGTGCCTAACAAAACCGGCAATCTCTTTTAAAACCCCAGAATCCAACATGCAGTTTCGGTTAAGAGCCGACGCACCAGGAAAGCCTTGACCAGACGACACGTCGTTTAGGGCGTTTGTGAGGTCTACGAGGTTGGATTCGCTGCGGTGGGCCACATGGGAATACGATGCGGCCCTACTGGCCAGCTGTTGAAGATACTTGGCGGCCACCAACGTTAGGGTTTCGAGGGCTGACCTTTCCGCCGCCTTGAACCCAACGGAACGGCAGATCTGAGACACCGCAACTTTTGTGACGGTGAATGCGAACTCCGAAGGGGTTTCTTCTCCTTGTTCTGTTGGCTTTTGATTTTGTTTTTGGTGTCTTTTCGTTTTTGTTTTCTGGGGTTTCATCGTTAGTGAACCCGCGCTCACAAATGGCAGAAACTGAGGAAATCCCGATCTGAAGCCTGCCACTGAGCTAGTCACATTGGTTGTACGACTATCGTTCGCTATTTTAATTTATTTTTTAATCGGTAATATTAACACATTCCAAATATTTTTTAAAAGAGATATTATCAATTTATTATTAAAGTTTTATTGATATATCATGTCAGTATTAAAGTTTGTCGAAAAATATATTTTATTATAAAAAATTTACGTGGTTATCATTTTACTACAAATTTGTTAACAACGTTAAAAAATTACTGATGTGTTGTTGATGTAATAAGGGCATAAAAGTCATTTATGGATATAAGGGCATTAATGAAATTTTGAGTTGAAGCAAAATGCAACGTTTTGACATAATATTTAAGCTAAACCCCCTTTCTCATTCTGAAACCTCCGTTTCCGATCTCTGATCTCTCTTCATCGCTGCTGAGTGACGATCAACTCCACTATGAAACCTCCGTCTCCAATCTATCTCCCTGGCAGCTGAGTGACGGCTGACTCCACTAGTGAGTTGTTGGATCTGCCTTTTTATTCACTTATTGTTCATTAATTTTTTCGTTAATTAAATTGTTATTGTTTTTTGTTGTGAATAATACTTGAATTTCATAGATTATAATATTAATTTTGTAGCATAATTTTTTGTTAATGTGTTCTTTGTCGTTGTCCATGGTACTGACATTTTAATTTTGTTAATTCTGTTATTGTTGGAGATCTAAGTTTGAGAATTTTTCCTTTTTTATTGTGGATCTTGTTACCAGTATAAGAATTTCTATTATTGTTTGACTGTTATTGTTGGAGATCTAAGTTTGAGAATTTTTCCTTTTTTTATTGTGGATCTTGTTACCAGTATAAGAATTTCTATTATTGTTTGCTTTTTATAATTAAGTTGTGAATTGTGTTATGTTCATATTAGTAGAATTAACGTTACCAATTTTTGTTCACTGGTTGCTTTTTGCATATCATGTTACCAATACAACTACATATAATCTACAAAGGCAAGAACCATTGTAAATGGTTGATTGAACCAGATGAATGCAGTCTGCTGCAGCTGAAGAATGAGGTGGTAAAGATTACAAGTGAAGACGGGTTAACCACTCCTGAAAGTGTGCAATTACTTGTCACCAGCCCAAAGAATAATGTGGAAGTTATTGTAGATACTGATGCAATGTTGCGGATTATGTTCACGGCACATGACTCATTACAAGTGCCAGTATTTAAAGTCAGTGTGTGCCAACCCTACGTCCTGATTTAGAACTTGGTGGGGTGATACAATTCTTGCTACATGCCTTAGGAGTTCAGCTATCTGCAGAGCAAGTTGCATGGGTAAATGAAAGAGGAAATGAACCATTATCTAGGCCTGGAGGCATTAATGGGCCACAAACAAACCTTGCTGAGAATGTTGGGTGTGAGACTGATGTTGATGAAGATGAATCACCTTCCAAGAGTGAAGGCAGAGATGTTAGGAATGAGAATGTTCAGCATAATGTTGATGACAACGTCGATGATGATTGGTTGTCAGATTTTGAGAAGGAATTTGCTGCTAATGGTAGTCGTATAAATCACCAAAACATAGCCGAGGATGCAGGAGTTATGGATGATGGGGGATCTAGCTCTGACGATGAATCAATTGATGCAGATCCTCAATTTTTGGCGAATACATCTGACTAAGATTTTGATTTGGGCACTACTCAATTGAAAGATTATATTGAAGTGCATATGTATAAGCCAAGGCATGATGGTAAGCATAGGCTGAGGTTATGAGACGTGTTGTTGTGCAAATTTTATTGAACTCGTAAACGCACAAATCTATTGTAGAATAGACTAATGGTGACGAGTGTCGATCTCACGAGGAGGTGGATTTTAATTGTGTGTAGAATTAATTTTGTAAATGGGTGGTTGGATTTGTGATGAAAATGATTTGGACTATCCTAAAATTGGAATTGAAATGGCGAGAATAAATTGAAGATAAATCTATTGAAATGACGTACTTGGGTATCTGGATCCGTATCAACATGCATCATGGGCTAAATATTCCTTATTAATACCAATTAAATCATGAGGGGGAAATCCACACCTCATGAACTACGCTCTAATCAATATGGTGCTAAGGGCTTATCGTGCCAAATAATAATAACCTTGTACTAGGGGGCCGGTGAAACCAAGGCGGTACTAGACAAGATTAGTATTATTTGTCGACGAGAAGTCAAAACATCCACAAAAACTAGAGGGGAAGAGAAAATAAATTTACCAAATAAAGCCCATGACACATGTTGAGACTTCACCTTCAACCCAAGCTTGAAAGAAAATTAGCTACTTATAATTGAACTAGGGGCAAAAAGGAAATTTATTAAAATACATAGAAAATACAAGATAGAGAGAGAATTACGGAAAATGGAGTCCAAAAATAGATTCAGGGATATCAAATTACGGGGGGGAGGCCCCTTTTTTATAGATACATTGAGTAAATCGTGGCTATCGAATTAAAAACAGATTTGACGTTCAGGATTGCGCTACGTCATCAGTCAATAGTCCGCGTGAACAGTACACGGTTTGACAACGCGGATGAACAGTAACACTGTTTGACCCGGGTAAACAGTGACACGGTTTGGTTGAAAATAATCCTGTGTGTTGCATGTACCGTACATGAGATTTTGGTTGAAAATAATCTTGTGGGTTGACCCAGGTGAACAATGCATAAGAATTTTAGTCCAACAAGATCGTGACACCTCATCAGTCAATGCCACATCATCGGTCAATGCCACGTCATCGATCCGTCTATGTGAACAGTGCCGTGAAAAGTAACGTAGACAGTACATGTACATGTGAATAGTACCGTATATGTGAACAATACTATTTTTCATTTTATGCTCCTCTTAAGGTTTTCGACCGTCCTGAATTCAAAAGTGATGTCCGTTTTGCCATCTGATCTCTTGTTTATTGTGAAATGACCGTGATACCCCTAAAATACTTAATTAAAATAAAACACACATAATTAAATTATAAGAAGCTTAAATACATAAAAGTAAGGGTTGTTAGTAAGACATGAAATGTAAAATGATGATTTTCTCCTTTATAAATATGCATTTTCTAACACTCAACAC
>MKYO02025849.1:94626-104986 GCA_002013955.2 Citrus medica
TTTGTTATCATCAAAATCAATGAAGAATTATTTAGGTTAACAATCTCCCCATTTTTGATGATGATAAACTTTTCAAAAACAATACTAGTGTAATTTTACTTCCCCTAAATATGTGCTCCCCCTAAGTGAAATTTTGAAAGACTTGTTAACTCCTTTAAAAAAAAATTTAACAGTTAATCTCAAAATTTTAAAACATGACAGATAGATTAAAACTCATTCCAATTACCAATAAACTCATTTCTCTCCCCCTTCATCATCAAAAAGACAGAGGCACGATGAATGACTTATGGTTAGAAGAAAAAAAATTTTTTGGCAGAATCTCCCCTGAAATGTGAGTATATCCTTAATAATACATAGAGTCAAAGCGAAAAGCACTTCCATATAAGTATACCACCATATCAACCAACCGCCATACCAACAAATTCATACTACCAGAATTATCATCATTAATTATCAAGAGCATAATTACAAAACACATAATACTCAGAACACAGATAATATCATACACATGCAGCAAATGAAATGAGAAAATGTCTGTGCGAAAGACAAAGGGACAAAGAAATCTAAGATGGAGGCTGTGAAGACGAACTGCCTGGGTCATATCCAAAGTAGCCGAGAATGCGACGCTGGCCCGCAATGAGCTCCATCTGCTGATCTGAAATTTGCTCCCGAAAGGTTGCAAAGTCAGATCGAAGCTGCTGCTGCTGCTGAGACAAAGCATCCACTCGGTCGAGAAGCTGCTGGAAGCGATCCTCGGGAACAGCTGATGCCGCAGGAGGGACGGCAGTCTCGGTAGGCTCGTCATCCTGAGGTGCATCTGCTGCTGGTGCTGCTGCTCGGCGAGGAACACGCGGTCTAGCCCCAAGACGGAAATCAGGCAGCTCATCCTCGGAGTAGACATCATTCAGCATGCGATCATCCTCAGGTGCAATCAGTGTGGCTTCGTTTTTGGAGGACGTGGTCTTTTCCCATTTCCCACGCTTCTTAAAGAATCCGATGGCAGAAATGATTTCTCGTCCGAGTTTACGAGTCTCGAGAAAAACAGGCTCGACGATAGGAACTCGAAAGTGGTTCAAGATTTTAGTAATGATGCTGCCATAAGGAAGAGATCGATTGGAGACTTTAGGAGTGGACAGCATATGACACAGAATAGTGTAGGATAAGCTCACATGGCGTCTACGGATAAGAGAATCTAATAGACCAATATCAAGCCTAGTGACCTCATCAGTGTGACCCTGCCTAGGGGTGACCATGTGTTGGAGAATAATATGAAGTATTCGAATCTGAAAGGGGAGGAGTTGAGACCTAAAGGATAGAGAGCAGATGTCATCGGAAAGATCCTGACGACGACAAATGTTCCGTACACCATCCACATGTCGAAAATCACTAAAATCTAGTTCTTTCCTAGCGGTGTACAGATCTAACCCTCCATAGGCGATTCCTAGAATACTACATAATTCGGGTTCATCAAGTTCAATACGAATTCCTCCTACGAATGTATGAAGCTCGTCACGACTAGTAGAGGAGATTTCTATGTTAGAGTAAAAGACTCGAACTAGATTTTCATAAACTGGTTCGTCAATACTTAAAGCTTGCTTCCAATGACTAAGCATTTGAGTAATAGAGTGACCACAAACAGTAATATCCGAGAACTCCGAAATGTTAAGGGAAAAAGAGGGAGTTACAGGTTTACCCATGAACTTCTCACGAAAACGCTGAGCAGAGGTAGCATCGGAAAAATGAAGACTCTCGAAGTCTTGAGGAGGAGACCTGGGTGGACTAGAACGGCGTGGAGCAGTGTGCTTGGTTTGAGCACGCCTTTGTGGTCGTTCCGCCATGGATGTGTTGGAAAAAAAATTTATGGAAATGAAGTTTGAGGGATGAAATAGTGATTGTGGGTGGAAATGTGATTGGAAAAAGGAAGAGATTTGAGCAAGGAGAGTTCGGCTGATTCTAGGGTATAAAAAAGGAGATTTTTCAATTTTAGATGAAAGAGAAGGATTTGAATCGGTTAAAAGGTTCTAGAGAAGATTAAAATGGTTTGGAATGCTTCAATTTGATGAATAATGTCAAGAAAAGTGATGGATTTGGGGGTAGAGAACTGGTGCAGTCGCGGGCTAAAGAGAGAGAGAGAGAAAGAGAAGCCGAAATGAGGAGGAAGATGAAGGACTGTTCAATTAACGGGAGATAACGGCGAGCCGTTAGAAATAAAACGGCGAGCCGACAGAGTCCAGAGAGGCCTCAAAACAAATTCATCAAAACGGCGAGCCGTTTATATAAATAACGGCGAGCCGATAGTGTCCAGGGAGACCACTCAAAATTTTGTATCAGAACGGCGAGCCGATAGATAATTATCGGCTAACCG
This sequence comes from Citrus medica, assembly GCA_002013955.2. Classification (NCBI taxonomy): domain Eukaryota; kingdom Viridiplantae; phylum Streptophyta; class Magnoliopsida; order Sapindales; family Rutaceae; genus Citrus; species Citrus medica. The sequence goes on from MKYO02025849.1 coordinate 96,992, forward strand.
ATAGCTTCCAGAAAACGTTCCATTGTTTCTGCCCAAAACGGTTAGCCGTTTATTGAAATAACGGCAATCCGTTTTCTACAACTTATGATTTCGCACATGTATTTTGATATTTGGCTACTTATTAATTCATTTCAAGATCATTTTATTGATCCAAAATGATTTGAGTGCCAGTTCAATGCATAATTCATGAACATATATATGTATTGCAACAATTAATCCATACATTTTCAATTATACATACACATCACATGTATATTAAGATTGAGCATTTCATAGATATTAAAGCATCAAGTCATAGATCAATCAATGTTAATACACTCAATAGCATGAATGAAGATGTTAATGTGAAAATTTCATCATCCCAAGTTCATGCCGAATTTTGGAAAATTGTTCTTCACAAAGTGGTTTTGTAAAAATATCGGCAAGTTGTTTTTCCGTAGAAATAAACTCTAATGCAATGTCTCTCTTTTGAACATGATCTCTCAAGAAATGATGTCTTATTTCTATATGCTTGGTTCGAGAGTGTTGAATGGGATTCTTTGAAAGATTTATAGCACTAGTATTATCACACTTAATAGGAATTTGTTCAAGATTAATGCCATAATCTCTAAGTGTTTGTTTCATCCAAAGTGCTTGTGCACAACAACTTCCGGCAGCTATATATTCAGCCTCGGTAGTTGAAAGTGCAACAGAATTTTGTTTCTTGCTAAACCATGAAACAAGAGAGTGTCCTAGAATATAGCAAGTTCCACTAGTGCTCTTCCTATCCACTTTATAACCGGCAAAGTCCGCATCCGAAAAACATGTTAAATCTATATGAGTTCCCCTAGGATACCAAAGGCCAATATCTATGGTTCCACTCAAATAACGGAAAATTCTTTTAACAGCAAGCAAATGAGATTCCTTGGGACATGACTGAAATCTTGCACACAAACATACACTAAACATGATATCGGGTCTACTTGCAGTCAAATAAAGTAGGGATCCGATCATACCTCGATACATTTTGATATCCACTTCTTTGCCTTTTTCATCTTTGTCCAGCTTGGTTGTTGTGCTCATTGGTGTATTTTTGGTCTTTGAGTTATCGATGCCGAATCGTTTGAGTAGATCTTTTACGTACTTGGCTTGATTTATGAAAATTCCTTCCTCGTTTTGTTTGATTTGAAGTCCAAGGAAGTACTTCAACTCTCCCATCATACTCATCTCAAATTCTTTGCTCATACACGATGAAAATTCTTTACACAACAACTCATTAGTAGAACCAAAAATAATATCATCAACATAAATTTGAACAATAAGTATGTCTTGGTTCTTATGCTTAACAAATAGAGTAGTATCCGCTTTACCCATAGAAAAGTCATTTTCTAGCAAGAAATTTTTAAGTCTATCATACCATGCTCTAGGTGCTTGTTTTAATCCATACAAGGCTTTAAGCAACTTATAAACATGATTTGGAAATTTTTCATTTTCAAAACCAGGAGGTTGTTTCACATAAACTTCCTCCATAATATATCCATTTAAGAAAGCACTCTTGACATCCATTTGATATAAAATAAAATCCTTATGACATGCATATGCTAACAACATCCTAATGGATTCTAACCTTGCTACAGGTGCAAAGGTTTCATCAAAATCAATTCCTTCTTCTTGGTTGTAACCTTGAGCCACTAATCTAGCTTTGTTTCTTACAACCACGCCGGATTCATCCATCTTATTTCTAAACACCCATTTAGTACCTATTACACATTGATGTTCAGGTTTAGGAACTAATTCCCACACATTGTTTCTTTCAAATTGATTTAACTCCTCTTGCATTGCCATAATCCAAGATTCATCATTTTCTGCATCCTCAAAGGATTTTGGTTCAATTTGAGAGATGAATGCATTATGCTCACAAGTATTTCTAAGTGATGATCTAGTTGTAATACCTCGTGAGGGATCTCCTAAAATTACGTCTTTAGGGTGAGAAGAGACATACCTCCACTCCTTGGGGAGTGTTTGAGAAGTACCTTCATTTTGCTCCACATTTGGTTCTTCATGATGTTCCTCTTGAATCCCATGTGGTGCATCTTCTTGATTGTCATTTGATGCTTCTTCTTCTTGTTGTTCTTCTCCTGCATCATCATCAACAACGACTTTCTCCGTAGAGGAGGGGTTAGACTCATCAAATGTGACATGCATAGATTCCTCCACAACTAAAGTTCTTTTGTTATAGACTCTATAAGCTTTGCTTGAATTTGAATAACCAAGAAAAATACCAACATCAGATTTTGGATCAAATTTACCAAGATTATCTTTTGTGTTCAAAACAAAACATTTGCATCCAAAAACTTTAAAATAGCCAATGTTGGGTTTTCTATCTTTCCAAAGCTCATATGGAGTTTTATTAAGATTAGGTCTAATCAACACCCGATTTAAAACATAACAAGCGGTGTTGACGGCTTCGGCCCAAAAATATTTTGGTAATGCATTTTCATTCAACATGGTCCTAGCCATTTCTTGAATAGATCTATTCTTTCTCTCAACAACTCCATTTTGTTGTGGAGTTCTAGGTGATGAAAATTGATGCTCAATGCCTAGATTATTACAAAAACTCTCAAATGCATGATTTTCAAATTCTCCTCCATGATCACTCCTAATGCATACAATACCATGCCCTTTTTCATTTTGTAATTTCTTACAAAGCACTTTAAAAGCATCAAGAGCATCATCCTTATTGGCTAAGAATAATACCCATGTATATCTAGAATAATCATCCACTATCACAAATGCATAATATTTGCCATTTAGACTTGCATATCTAGATGGCCCAAAAAGATCTATGTGAAGAAGTTCAAGTGGTTTTGAAGTAGAAATATGGTTTTTATTCTTGAAAGAAGTTTTAATTTGTTTTCCAAATTGACAAGCTTCACAAATCTTATCCTTTTGAAAACCAATTTTCGGAAGACCTTTAACTAAATCATCTTTCGAAATTTTTGAAATCAAATCCATACTTGCATGTCCTAACCTTCTATGCCATAACCAACAATCATCATGTAATGCCGAAAAACATTTATCAAGAGTAGATGCACATTCTATGTCAATGATATAAACATTACCACATCTATTTCCAACAAAAAAGGTTTTGCCATCACATGAGTTCTCAATAACACAACTAAGTTTATCAAAGATAACTTTATAACCTTTGTCACATAATTGACTAATGCTAATTAAGTTGTGTTTCAAGTTTTCAACCAAACATACATTCTCAATTAGAGTTGAAGAGACTTTACCAACATTTCCAATTCCAAGAATTTTTCCTTTTGAATTGTCTCCAAAAGATACGTCTCCACCATTTTCAATTTTGGTGAAGCTTGAGAACCATGCATAGTTTCCGGTCATGTGCCTTGAACAACCGCTGTCCAAGTACCATTTGTTTTTCTTCTTCTTCAAGCCCTACAAGAAAAAGTCTCAAGTTTTAGGTACCCAAAGCTTTTTGGGTCCTTGAGAGTTAGCAACGGTTCCTTTTGGAACCCAAATGCATTTGACACCATAATATGCATTCCTTTTCACGGGACATCTAAATTTCATGTGACCATTTTGATTACAATAATGACATGTAATCTTATGATCATTTGTGGAGGTAGCTTTAACAAAATAATTCTTATAATACTTTTGCTTCAAGTTAGGCTTATATCCAAGTCCTCCTTTATCAAAAACACATTTTTGTGAGTTAAGCATATTATCCAACATCTTTTGCCCATTTGTAAATTTCAAAACAATTTCATTCAATTCATTACTCTTTTTCTTGAGCATTTCGTTCTCATTTTTCAGCTCATCTATGTGTGATTCTAGATGCTCATGTAAGATGCTAGGTTTCTCGTTTGATACTGCAATTTCATCATGCAAAGTTTTGTTCCCTACTTCTAGGCATACAATTTTTGCATTTAGAGATTCATTTTCAGTTTTAAGCTTTGCCATTTCCTTTTTAAGACATACATTCTTTTTACCAATCTTCATCAACTCATTATGCAAATCTTTAAAGGCATCATACAATTCATCATAGGTGGGATCACTTACCTCATTGAGATCATCATCTCCTCCTATTGCCATGAGTGCTAGGTTTGATACTTCTTGCGATCCTTCTTCATCACTTGATTCTTCCTCACTATCATCCCAAGTTGCAACCATTGCTTTCTTCTTGAGTTTGTTGATAAGTGGGCACTCCGATCTTATATGTCCAGGCTTCTTGCATTCATAGCATGTGATTGCCTCCTTCTTCTCCCTATGGTTCTTGAAGTTTCTGAAATTTCTTCGCTCTCCGGTTTTCTTGAAGAATTTTCTGAACCTCCTTGCTAGCATGGCTAGCTCTTCATCATCCGGTTCACTCTCTCCATCACTCTCATATTTTGAAGCTTTGAGAGCAATGCTTTTCTTCTTCTCCTCATGTCCTTTTTCTGCAGCTAAATCCTCTTCATATGAAATAAGAGAACCAATTAAATCATCAAGAGGTAAAGTATTTAAATCTTTGGCCTCTTCAATGGCGGTTCTTTTAGGTCTCCATTCTTTTGGAAGTGACCTAATAATTTTCTTAACTTTCTCACTATTTGAGAAGGTTTTCCCTAAGGCACCTAGGGTGTTCACTATGTCCGTGAATCTAGTATACATAGAATACACATTTTCATTTTGTTCCATTTGGAACAACTCATATTGACGAGTGTATCTACTGATTTTAGACTCTTTTACTTGATTTGTCCCTTCATAGACAACTTCAAGTTTGTTCCATATCTCTTGTGCACTTTCACAACTAGATACTCTATGGAATTCTTTCTTATCAAGGGCACAAAACAAAGCATTCATAGCCTTGGAGTTTAGAGACATTTTTCTCTTTTCTAACTCACTCCATTGACTTGATGGTTTAGGAATATCATCTCCTACTTCATCCTTAAACATAGGCATGAATGGACCGTCACAAACAACTTCCCAAATTTCATAATCTAAGGCTTGCAAGTAGATTCTCATTCTAGTTTTCCAATAAGCATAATCATTTCCATCAAAGAATGGTGGTCTAGTTGTAGATTGCCCTTCTCTAAAGGTTGAGTCATTTAGGGTTGCCATGGATCTTTTACTCTAGACGATTAAGTCTTAACAAGAGAACAAGGCTCTGATACCAATTGAAATACAAGTATGCAACCCAAGAGGGGGGGTGAATTGGGATTCTAAAAATTATTCAATTTATTAAAGAAAATCTTAATGCAATAATAAATCAAATTCAAAGCAATAACAATTAAGATGATCACAATATAAAAAGATAAGGAAAGAGGGATTCAAACACCGAGATTTTTACGTGGTTCGGCCAACCTCGCCTACGTCCACGCCTCCAAGCTTTCCGGGCTTGAGGATTCCACTAAGCAAGCCTCCAAGGCTTCAAATGCTTACACTTGACTTCCAAGGTGTCAATGGACCTTTACAACAAGAGATTATTCCCAATCTCTTAACCCAAGTGTATCCCAACACTTACAATCACTCAAAGTAAAAGATTACAAACTGTTTTTGCCTCTCACAATATATAAGATTACACAATGATGCTTAATATGTGAATAGATGAAGCAAGAGTGTGTTCTAAGCTCTATGAAGGTTGTATTCTCGAATATTAGCTCAATGGTCGTGTTGTGATCAACCTTTGTTTGGATTAGAATGAGCTTATTTATAGTAGCAGCTGAAAACTAGCCGTTATAGACTGTCTGCACACTGTCGGATCGCCGTTAACTAGATATCGGATCACCGTTTGACTGGTCAATATGACCGTTGAGCTGATTTTTCAAATTGTCGGATCGCCGTTTTGTAGATGTCGGATCGCCGTTTATGTCCAGAGGCTATACTTTACTTCTGTTTAATATCGGCGAGCCGTTTATCAAAATTGTCGGATCACCGTTTTTATCCAGAGGCTACTGGATGATATCGGTGAGCCGCTTCTCGATCATGTCGGTTCGACGTTTATGTAAAGAGACTGCCCTTCAGTTCTGGTTGATATCGGCGAGCCGTTTAGTAACATATCGGTGCGCCGTTTAGGTCCAGAGGCTACTGGTTAATATCGGCGAGCCGTTTATCACACATGTCGGTGTGCCGTTTACATCCAGAGACTAATCTTCATTTCTGCTTGAAATCGGCGAGCCGTTTATTACCAATATCGGCGAGCCGTTTTCCATAAAAACTGCTGCAGTGAGCTATTTTTGCAAGAAGACTGTTTTGACTCCAAATCTTTACTATTCTTTATGAGGTTTGTTTAAAGATAGAGAAAATTATGTTGAACTCTTAAAACTTAATCATGTTTGTTATCATCAAAATCAATGAAGAATTATTTAGGTTAACAATCTCAAGTCTAAAGAAACATCACACCCACATCAACCATCCACATGAATCAGCCCAGTAGACTTTGTCATAGTTACCTTCAAAAATGACATGTCAAACCCCAAAATCTCACTGGAAGTAGTGACACTCTCACAAAGAAATTAAACTCAATAAAAATAGTCACTCCAATAAATGATAATTGAGAGAAAATAATCAAGAAGTGATATCACATGCTCTCACCACGATGAAAGAAATATGCATTCGGCTTAGAAATAATACAATCTCAAGTCAAATAAAAATGATAGTCAACCCAATTTATTTTACTTTTTTTTATGCACCACTACATCTTTTTAACCCATATAACTAGCTTCTACTTCAGACTATAGTTCCCTAAAATCAAGGACTTTTATTAGGACGTAACGTAGGCTAAGGACATGGCTAACAAATAAGGGAAATAAGGAAAACAAAGTGTATATTTGAGAAAAATGCAGAGGAAATTTTTTTTTTTTTGGAAGTTGCAAGGTGGATTTCACCTATTATTGTTGTTTTTATTTGAAACAACAATTTTTTTTTAAGAGACAAAATTTTTTTTGAACTAGGCATAACTTCATTGTACAAAATGTTTATTTACATTTTTCTCAAATATAAATAGGTGATGGAACTTGTAAGATATTGGCTAATACATCAAATCGGAGTAGGTCAAGATGATAAGTTGACAAAGAAAATATTTTTTTTTAAGGCTCAAAAGGGTTAACTATGGATATTTGATAAAAAAAAGATGGCTAGAAAGGTTCAAACGGATCAAAGATGGCATTTGTATCATCTTTTAGGGCTCTAAATAATCTTCCATATCTACTAATTAGATGGGCCTTCAAATGTAGCAACACACATTTTTTTTTAAGGGTTAACTCAAAAGAAATCTAGAGATCGTGTATACAGTAATAAACTGCTAAGCCGTATAAAGAATGGGCAAAAAGGTTACTCTCCAAGGAAAATGATAGGCTCAAAACTCACTTGATACTTATTATAACATGTTCATTCCTTCAAGCAACTCATATTTGTCTCCGACATCAACATGTATAATAGCAAACATAGCGTGACATCACTTCAAACTAAAGATAATACAAATACTAAAATTTGAAATTCATCATGTCATCCAATGTTAAAATAAATAACAATTTTTTTGTTAAACAACATTCTACCCCCCAACCTATCTAAATATGAAAGGAAAATACATCTTCTTAAGTTAAAAAAAATCATTTTCATTTTCTATCATTTTCTAATTAGTTTTTCTGCATCATTTTCGCATTTCTGCATGTATATTTTCCTTTCATATTTAGATAGGTTGGGGGGTAGAATGTTGTTTAACAAAAAAATTGTTATTTATTTTAACATTGGATGACATGATGAATTTCAAATTTTAGTATTTGTATTATCTTTAGTTTGAAGTGATGTCACGCTATGTTTGCTATTATACATGTTGATGTCGGAGACAAATATGAGTTGCTTGAAGGAATGAACATGTTATAATAAGTATCAAGTGAGTTTTGAGCCTATCATTTTCCTTGGAGAGTAACCTTTTTGCCCATTCTTTATACGGCTTAGCAGTTTATTACTGTATACACGATCTCTAGATTTCTTTTGAGTTAACCCTTAAAAAAA
>MKYO02025849.1:113232-191641 GCA_002013955.2 Citrus medica
TCCTGAGTTCAAAAGTGATGTTCGTTTTGTCATCTGATCTCTCGTTTATTGTGAAATGACCGTGATACCCCTAAAATACATAAAATACTTAATTAAAATAAAACACACATAATTAAATTACAAGAAGCTTAAATACATAAAAGTAAGGGTTGTTAGTAAGACATGAAATGTAAAATGATGATTTTCTCCTTTATAAATATTCATTTTCTAACACTCAACACGTGTTTGATGATGTTGACCACTTTAGGAAGGTGTTGGGTGAAGTGATAATGGATAAAAGCTTTGAAATTACAAAGGTGTACAATGACCATAGGAGATTTTACGGTAAATGCAAGACTGATGGTTGTCCATGGTATGTGGTGGGAGGTAAAATCAGGGGTAAGGGTGGATTTGTAATTAAAGAGTTGCAGAATAAGCATGATTGCAAACAGACCGAAATGTCAGTGAATGTGACCAGCAAATGGATAGCAGAGAAAATAAAGAGCAAAGTCGTTGTGGATCCCCATATGAAGATTTCTGTTCTTCACGAGTTTATGCAAGAGACATTTGGTGTGAGGATAGGGAATTTGAAGCTATATAGAGCTAGAGAGAGGGCAATGACAGACATTCATGGAGACCATGTAAGGGGCTATGAGGATCTCTTTCAATATGCTGCAGTGATTCTGAAGTATGATCTAGGTGCAATTTGCAAAGTACTTTGCGATGCAGTAACTAGGCCAAAAAAAGTGTTATTTCAGAGATTTTTTATGGCATTTCCAGCCTAAAAAAATGCGTTTCATAATGGTTGTAGGCCATACATTGGGTTAGACGGATGTCATTTGAAATCAAAGTATGGTGGAGTTCTATTAGCTGCTGTAAGTATGGATGCTAATAATGGAATGGTTCCATTAGCAATAACAGTGTGTAAGATAGAGAACACTGAAACTTGGATATGGTTTTTAGAAATTCTGCATTCGTATTTCGATAATAGATCAGATCAGATCACCTTTTGCAGTGATAGGCAAAAGGGTTTGTTGGGAGCAATTGGGAATACATGGCCTCCTGCATTTCATAGGCCATGTGCTAGACATATATATTTTAACTTCTCTAAAGATCATCCTGGAGTTACTTTGAGGAATCTGTTTTGGAGAGCTGTCAGTAGCACTAATAAGTTTGACCATGCAGCTGCAATGGAAAAGTTGAAAAATGAGAAGTTAGAGGCATGGCAGTGGTTGGAGAGAGAACTTGGTGGGTTTACTTGGTCAAGATATGAGTATGACAATAATTGCAAAGTAGATCGCACAAGTAATAACACTTCGGAGTGCTTTAACAGCTGGATCTTACCCCATTGAGAGAAGCCTTCCCTGACTATGCTTGAAGAAATCCGAAGCATGTTTATGACACTATTCACAGAAAGAAGAAAAGAAGCACAATCTTGGTCCAATATTCCACCTCGAGTGAAAAAAGAATTAGATGATGCTTATGAAGCCGGAAGCAAGATGACTGCAATGGCTTCTGGTGATCTTCACTTTCAGGTATAAATATGAAATATTTTTGTTTTCAAATATATTTTTATATAGCTGAACTGTGAGTATATCAAGTTTAGAGTAAAACACATATTTATAATTGCTTGAAATTACAATCTGAATTCACTTGTAGTAGAGAAAGAGTTATATGTATAATATATGTTTTTTTTAAATTCTATTGCTCTTAGGTTAAAGACAAGAGTTATTATCCAGCGAGGAGGTTCATCGTTGATCTGGTGAGCAGGTCCTGCGACTGTGGTCATTAGGAACTATCCGGACTCCTCTGTGCTCATGTTATGGCTGCAATTAGTCATGCAAGACACACAACAGAAGAGTACCTGCCAAAATACTTCACGAAACAAGCATATTTGAACACTTATTCTGTGATGTTTAAACCAATTCCTGATAAGGTTACTTGGGACCAGTGTGATAGACCAAAACTTTCTCTGCCTGAGATTACTAAGAAGATTGGAAGGCCAAAGAAGTCAAGGAAGAAAGTTCTTTATGTATGTTGCTCCTTTTGCGGCGGGATGAACCACAATGTCCGAAAGTACGCATTGAGGCCATCAATAGCAAAACAAATAAGAGCTCAGAATCATGTATCAATGTATTACTTTTTTAATTATTTTTGTGTATACCGAGCTTAATTCTTTATTAATTTTTGTTGAATATGTAATTTTAAATAGGGTCTCAGTGGGCCGGGAGAAAGTTCTAATGCAGGAACTACTTCGAAGAGAAGAAAAAAATGGTAAATGTTAGTTTGAATATGGAATCATTTTTAGTTTGTTGTAGTTTTGCATAATTTTTTTATATTTATATATTTCAATTTAAATAGGCTGTGAGTAGTCCAGACGAGAGGTTTATGCATAGTAGGGGAAGAAGAGGTAACAGGGGTCGAGATAGCAGAGTAAGAGGAGGTGACAGAGGAAGAGGAATGGCATCTAGAGGTAGAGGTCGAGGTAGTAGAGCAAAAAGAGGTACTATGGTGTTTTTTGATATTGTTATAATTTTCTGAATGCTTCATAGATACTGGAGTTATATATATATATATATATATTGTTCAGGCCGATATGAAGCTGACAATCTTTCTCTAAATCCAACTCAAGGCTCACAAGCTTCACAGATCATAGATGGTTAGCAGACTGTTATTGTTAGGATATTATGTATCTGAAATGCACAAACTGTCACTAGTGCATTAGGCTACTATGGTGTTTTTTTTTAATGCACAAACTATTATTAGTGCATTAGGTTGTTGTGGTGTAATGGTGTTTTTTTTTTAATGCACAAACTATTATTAGTGCATTAGGTTGTTGTGGTGTTTTTTGAATTCACAAACTGACAGTTCTGCAAATAGGCATTTCCAGCACAAACTCTTATTTTCACCATTGATAATGGAAGTACTTTAGATTACTTTTGACATTGCTTATATATTAAATTACTTCTATTACATTGCTTTCTCATAAATAAGCCTATCAAGAGGCCACAAATAAAAATTATGACCAATTTTAGCTTCGCTTCAATGCTTCGTAGTCTTTCATTCATCTTCAGTACATCTTCATTTAGGTTCAAGCCATAACTAGATGTGTTGTTACGCATTTCTAAATCTTCTTTTGCTACCCATTGCCAAAAATTACACTTGTTATACCTGCATGTCCAAAATAATTTGTTAGGATTTTCCAACGTAGTAGATACCATAGCATATGCATGTACTCCACAGTTGCAATATTTAGGATTGCAGGTTACTTCTGCAGGTTTCTTAGCTTGACCCCTAGAACTAATGCTTGTGTGGCTGCTGGAGGCCATTTTTCTGTCTGAATTTATATGTCTGAAGGGTGAAAAATTGTTTGGTTTTGACTGAAGATAGGAAAGAGGTGGATATTGTGTTTTCAATGAATTCAAGTATTTGTTGTGCCTTATTCTTGTTGTTTTTGTATGACAAAAGTGTTTAAATTTCAATACTTTTGGTGTGAGGTTGTTGGTGTTTAGTCTGAGGTTGCAGGTGTTTACTATGGGGTTGCTGGTGTGTTTCAGAATTGCAGGTGTTTAGTATCAGGCTGTTGTTGATATAGGGTTGTTTATGGTTGAAATGAGGCCACTGGTGTGTTTGAAATAGGGTTGTTAGTGTTTAAGTGAGGTTGCTAGTGTGTTTGAAATAAGATTGTTGCTGCTGAGATGGGGTTGTTAGTATTCAAGTGAGGTTGCTGGGGTGTTTCAAACGGGTTGATGAAATGGTTTGAAATAAGATTGTGTAGTGTGTTTATAAGGCTACTGTGTTGATTATGACAGTGAGGCTGCTGGTGTTGATGAAATGGTTTGCTAATATGTTTGTAAGCCTATAAATTCTAGCTTTTATAAGCCAAGAAAATAGCCGTTTTTGGTTCTAACGGCTATTTTCTTGGGCATTTCTTGTAATTTTTGCTTCTGTTGTTTCTTTCTTTTCAAAGGTTAAAATTGTTTTTAACGTTCCTGGGGGCAGAATCGTCTTTTAACATTATTTCTATTGAGCACTAACGTTTTATTAACGGATTGGTAGTAAAATGATAACCGCGCAAACCTTTGGTAGTAAAATGCACTTTTCGGCAAACCTTGATACTGACATGATATGTCAGTAAAACTTTGATAGTAAATTGATAATATCCCTTTTTAAAAAGTACTATACAAATTTCATATTCCCATATTTGTAATTTTAGTATTTACTAAAGTAAAATCTTTAAAATTATACATTTTAAGTCTCATATTATAAGGGATAAAGTGTCATTTGATAAGGTTCTTTTAAAAATCATTTTGAAAAAAATAATAAAAATAAAAGTTTTCGCTTAACCACATTCATCAGTTTTTTTTTTAATGATTGGAACTTTTAACACCCATTTTAAATCTTCATAACATCTTTTTTTTTAACTACTCCAGTTTTATTTAGCAAAATATAAATCTATATATTAAAAAAGATTATTTTTCTTTTACTGCTTAAGATATTGTAAAATAACGAATATGTGTAATAAATAATGAAATAACAAATAAGTGTAATAAGTATTGTACCATAATATTTTACTATTAAATAATTATAAAATCTTACATTTTCTTACTTTTTCATTAGTTAACTGATAGTTGACATATAAAGGATTAATGGTGTCCTTTGTTTAAGGAAAAAAATTTTTTTATCAATAAAATTAACTATTAATTTTAATTAAATCATTAAATATCGATAAAATTCAAAAATTTGTATTTATCAACTAAATGTAAATTTTATTATATAATACTTGTTTGTTTCTTAAATTTTACCGATAATAAATAATTCATATTTAATTCATATTTAATTGAATGAAAACATAGTTAAATATATTCATCACATAAACCTTACTTACAGGGTTTTTGTGTGAATGTAAACTTTTATTTAATTTTTTGAGTTTTTCAAACAATAGTGAACATAATTAGGTATTATTAAAATGGTAAAATTGGTACCTTATAGGTAAACGGGTGAAAAGTAGTAAAATTTAATATTTTGCAACTCTTTAGTAGTAAAATATTACGGTACAATATTTGTTGCACTTAATTGTTATTTTATAATAACTCAAAAAGTAAAAAGAAAAAAATCTTTTAAAAAATATTCATTCTTTTTATGAAATTTCACCCTAAAAGAAGTGTTTCTTTTAAGTTTTTATTTATAAAATAAAAAAATTAAAATCTTAATTTTTTTCTTTTTATTATACATTTTCTATTCCAATGACCATTAATTAATTCTTTCTCAAAACAATTTCTCAATTAAAGTTTAAAATATAAATATAAATTACGAAATAGGGTAGTGTAAAAAAAATAATGTGTTTGAGTATTCAACTGAATTTCTATTAAAAATCATTTATTTAAGTGTTCAGTTGAATTTGCATTCAAAATAATAAATGAATTAATTTTTTTTTTTTCATAGTTAGGTGATTTTCAATTTTTTGGGGTGTCCAAAGGCTTACTCTTGCTTAATGCCTCAGGTCTCTCCGTGCTTGAAGCCCACACGTGACAGGTGCCTAAATCCGGTAAGGTTTCGATTCTCCGGGCTAATAAATTTGCTTTCAAAATTAATAAATGGGCTCAACCCAACTCAATAAATATTCATTGATCCATTCGATCTTCTTCCAAGTCCACTACATGTTCCGAGTGGTCTAATTCCGTTTCATATAATATTTTCTCAGCTTCTGTTTCTAATAAATAAATCATCAAAATTTTATTAACAAATAGAACAAATCGCATAAGATAAATTGTGGATACATTTTGAACAATATCAATAAAAGCCACTACAAATATATAATTGGTGCTTCACCCAAGGGACCATTACTCATGATTCATGAAAGTGATCTCATTCTCTGTCGCAGTTCAAGATCTATATCATATTATACGTGACAAATAATTAAGGAACATTAAGCCTGCACGACTACTACTCTATTTGTCCATAAATAGCATACAAACCCCAGATAATGGCCAAAAATACTCTTAAATGATAACACCCATTTCAATTCTTCATGTTGCCTTCAAGAAAATATAGCTGGATTGAAGATAAGAATGTTCGAGTCATTGCTTGACAACCAATGGTTTCTTTATGCACATCCTTCGAATTGTCTTTCATAAAAATAAAAAAATTAAAATAAAATTAAAAAAATGTAGGGACAGAATCGTTAATTATTCATCACCACATATTTTTATTATTAAAAGGTGGGGTGTTGTTTTAAGTACATAAATTTAAGAGAGAAAAAATTCAAACACCGGTTGCACGTATCTTTCATGCCATGAAAATGTGTATAAATACTTATTTTTTTTTAAAAAAAAAGATAGATATAAGCCATCTAAAGTTACAGTCGAATAAAATAGTAATAATTTGGTTTGTCTAAAAAAAAAATAGTAGGTCGGCGGTCAAGTCAGCCTGGATGGAGGGTGATTAACGCATTCGTCGTCATGATCTACTAATTACAAATTTTAATTAAATTAATGGTAACACATTTGCAGAATTATAGTTATTCTTTAGGCATGATTGAGGCTTTGTGAAAGATTACTTAAAAAGAAGCAGCCAATTAGCTAGCTAGATGCTTCTCTTAAGCAAAGATTCTCAATCCAAAGCAAAAAAAAAAAATCAGCAATTATTTTAATCTTAGATTAGGGTTCTCTTCGTTTCATTAATTAAAATAATAATCTAACGGTTGAACAAATGATGACATGTGTGCAATGGGATTAGGTTTAGATAATTAATTTACTAACGCCGGCTTATATGATAATTAATCATGCATGTGATTATTAGGCTATATAATATATATATATATACGCTGAAACAAATTTACGTAGTCAAATAGGGTATTAATTGCGTATTTGCATGTGAAATTGATATTAAGAAAACGAGGAGCGAATTACCAAAAAAAAAATGTTGATTTCCGATACATTCTTAGCCTTGACTCTTAACCATTAAGAAATAATTGAAGTCGTGTCTATGACAACGTTTAATCATTATATTTTTATACGCCAAGTTATGTTATCAATTATTTTGTAGATATTTCATGTTTTGAATTCAGGTATATATTTGAATTTTGGTTCACCAAACCTGTTGGATGTGGGGAAAAAAAAAATTGACTCCTCTAGAAGGCTAGACCATTTGATGACCCAGTAAATTAGATGCCTCTTATGATCAACTCTAGTATCCTTTGAATTTTCTTTGTATAACTAACCTTATCTTTCAAAAATTGCGTGCTTACATAAATTTGTAAACATTGTTCTTGATCAACATCACCTGAAAGACCCCAGTGGCTTATTATTATAAGTTTGTAGTCAGTTCACAAGTCTCTTTCTAAATTCCAAGTGTTGAGTTTTGTGCTTGTAAGATAATTCGATGGTAGCATTTTTTTTTATTAGCTTTTGGAGCTTATCAAGAATATTTGTGCTCTCAAAAGATGAATCATCCTGGAATTTAGAAATTTATTTTCTATTCTAAATCATCACTTGATTTGAAAATAAAAACCCGTGTTTCAGCTTCTCCACTTGGTTTACAAATATGAAGATTACGTTCTGTGTTTTCCAATGATAGCGACAGGAAACCCTAGTTAGGTTTTATAATTACAATCCAGAATATTATGCCACCAACTACTACTTGTTTGTTCTTGATTGTTGATTCCTTCTTTCTAGGCTTTGTTTCAACTTGTAAGAAAAGAAAACCTGCCAATATCAAACTTAAATATAGTAAAATTTGAAAGAATGCTCAACAAGTTGATTAGGTGACTAATTAAATGCTTATCAAAATCTTGCATAATTTAAATAATCAGTTGATGTCAGAAATGATACCATTAGAATTTTGCACAAAATCTGCTATCAAATCATGTTAATCCAGCAGCCTCTAGAGGATAAGCTAGTCTAATAAGTTTAGGACAATGATAGGTCAGATAGCAATATTTATTTTGTATTGTTTCTCCAGTGACCAGAACTATAATTGCACTTTGAATTTTTGTTTGTCATTACTCATTTCTGCTTATGCATTATTTCATATTATGATAGCAATGCGTGACTTTACTATGGCAGCTTTTTCGGATGCTCCATGCGATACATGTCAAAAGCTTAAATTTAGTGCAACTGGGGGAAAAATGTACGATTAGTTAATTTGATAAATTTCATCTGAATCACATTCACTTTTATCCGGGGAAATCTACAAGAAATCTGCCAGTTAATAATGAATTTACCAGAACTCTTTTCCTCATTCAATAATATCACCAATAATTTTGTCTGTCAGTTTCCAGGGTTTCCTGTTTCTGCTGCACATACTATTTGGTGCTGTGCTGCCACACGCTAGCTAGCTATAGAGTTATTTTATTTGGTATTGCTCACAAATTAATCACTTCCATACCTTGGCAAAAGCACTTCTATCTTCTAAGATATTTTAGCTCTTCAATGAAGTCCTGTGCTCCTGTCTAGACTCGAGTGTCGACAGAATAGGGTTTGGTGCTTTTGGGAGATTAGTGGAAAAAAACGACTAGATAAGTGCTTTTGGAGTCATCAAACGCAAAGTGCCCTCCTACAAGCAAATGGGTTTAATTTTTATAATGTTTAACATGGGGTATTTTATTCATTTCTAAAAGAATCTAATAAGTAGATTTTTCTTAACCATCAATAATTGCATGTTAACTTATAAAAGTCAATATATTGCAAAAATATTTACTTCACTCTTAAAATAGTTCATACATAAAATAATTACTAATAATTTAGTTGGGAAGTCATGTTACGCACATGTTTTGGATAATGCTTGTTTTATGCAATTCTATTTGTATACGGTTTTAAAAAAAACTTGGTCTATACGTGAAATAATAATAAAGAGTCCCTCAATTTGAGCTAAGACTTAAAAGATGAAACAAGGTTTAACAAAAGCAAGATAAAACTACTCAACTCTTGCGAGACATAAACCAAAATGTATCAACATCAAATACAAGACTGAAAGCTGGAAAATGGTCCACAATTATATAACATTATTGTTGATGATAAAGATATATACATACGTGAGAGAAGACAACACTTAGGGTTCGAGCCAACAACAGGTGCACAACTAATTTATCGTGTATGCAAAGCAGCCTCCAAAAAAGAATTAAATTCTAATGGAATTGACAATCCCAAGTCGTATTCAATTGGGTTCCCGTTCATTGTCTCTAAGCCTATATATTGATAATTTTACTCAAAATCGATAGGTGATTTTTGTCAGTTGCTGAAAGTTTTGTGTGAATGAGATTCTGTGTTGAAATCCGAAAGTTGATGGAAGCTAGTGCCCTCGGGTTGTTGTTTGATGAACAATTAAATAAAGCTATATATATTTTATGGCCGAAAGTAATTGATTTCGGTGTGTGAAAACGAAATAGGATTCTCAAACTGTCTTTTCTTTCATGTTCATGTCTTGACGATTTGTACGAGTTGTCTTTCCTGGCAATATCATCGATCAGAAACAATAGTTTTCACTTTTCAACCAACATTCGTTAAATATAGACCGTCAATGGAGCTGGTTAATTTATCCCCCGATGCTTCTGAATTGAATAAGTGAAACCGGACAAATGGTGCATATAATGTGTCATTCATTTTGAAGTTACTGACAAGAGGAACAACACTCTTGATATGCCTCGACTTTCGTCAATTTTTTGTCAAATTTCATCATTTCTGATCTCGAAATGGAGTTTGAAGTCGCTTTTGTGATTCTGAGAAACTTATAAATATTTTTTCTTTTTTTTTAATTATGGAATTTTCAAATTTAAATATTATTTGCTTTCCTTTAAGGACGTATATTGTATTTTAAATAATGTGGCATTAATAAGTATATACTAAACTCTTCTTATCCAAGTAGTATGTATTGGTGTCACATAAGTAGAAAATTCAATTAACTTTCTAAATATATCACTAATTCTTTTTCATCTCTTGCTTTCATTTTGTCTTGATTCCTCCAAATGTTTTGAAGTTTTTTACACTAATAAGAGATTACACAAAAGCAAATAGTGAAAAAAAATATTTTTTTAAAAAAGTAATCAAATGGGCCCTGGGACGCTTTCAATTAACCGATCCTTACACGCCACCGATGCCAATCACCTCAAATTGTTAAAAAAAAAAATTGTACAATAGCTTGTAAATGTACATCATTATTTTTTAAAATTTATATATTATTTAAAAAATAGACTCCCCACAATTTGAAGTCAATTGATTAACTAAATAAAACTACTAGTCTACATTAGATGTATTAGATATACGATTAAGCAGACAAAAATTGTTTAACATTATCATCATCAAATGGGGGATTTGTTGGCAAAGCATCATATAGTGTGATAATTTTATATTAATCAAAGCAATGAGCAAGATCTTAGGCGGCGCCATTCATAGAAAAAAATAGTAGTGGTGTCAAATCATTTGATCTCAACAAGAGACCTAATTTTACTCTAATTGGACGTGTTATCATTTTACTTGGTTTAATAATCACAACTTAAGAACATGTATGAAATTTAAGGTTTTTGGTGGGACCCAATTGCTCCCTTTTCTTTCTTTCACTCTTTTTTTTTTAATTTTTTTTTAAAACTTGCATTAGTGAAGAAAGCAGAAGCACTTTATCAAATGACTTCCATTCAACCATCATTTAGCTACCCACCTTAAAGTGATTCTGCTTCATCTCATGCTTACAAGATTACATTTCCATTATACAAATTTGTAAAAAGAGTTGGGATATTGATCAATATGTAATATACTGCTGACGAGCCAACCTAAAAGATCAATAAAGTTGGATTTGAGTTCACTTTTTTTTTTTTTAAATGGTGGTTCCCACTTTTTAAAGAGCTTTTGAATCATCATAAATGTAGGATATTCCTAGTGGTTGGCACATAAAACCAACCTTTGAATTGAAGATATCAAAAATGGTAAATCAAAGTGACTGGCTAGTGGCCATTAATGCTAGAAACTCCACTTCTGAAAAATGAAGTATGCTGTCTGCATTTTCTAGGGTTTCCAAATGGAAAGTTCCGGGAAATATATTTTACTCAAATATTTATTCCGATCAATTGAGACAAAAAATTAATGAAAATAATAATGCCCCTAAAATTTGACCCATTAATTACAGCTAGCATGCATAGCAAAGACTAAGAGATTGAAGTGTCAAGCGAATATAAAGATGAAATTCTGACTTAATCATAATGAAAGGTTCTGGGTCAAGTGATTACTTTAAAAGTGTGCATGTTCACATTGTACGCAAAGCATATGCAAAAGCAAAATACAAAGTTGTTTTTTTCCTTGGCGGAGGACAAATTTGCTGAAGTTTCCAAGCATATCTTCTTACCTTTTTTTTTTTTAAATGTTATTTATGAGTGGTACCACAAGTTAATAATATAGAAAATGCAGCCATCGTGCAAACCAACTTTCATCATATTCACGATATATATATATATATGCTTTGCAGGCATCACTATCAAAACAGTGCAATTATCTCAAATTATTCGATCTGGGATCGATGGCAAATTAAATTAAATTAAATTAAATTAGCATTTAGCTATATATATACATTTCTGCTTTGTCGTTTGGTTTTCTTACTTTTGTCATCTTTTTGAGTGAATGAGAAAGTACTTAAAGTTAAGTGTATAGGTTTAAAGAGTTGGGCAAGCACAATGGGTGATTTGATGGAAGCAAAAGCAATAGCAGAGAGAGTGAATGGTGGATGTGGGAATCAAGCTCATCTGTCTATCGCTATTACATTTATTTGATATCTTTTCTTGTGCACAAACTTTTTTATTTTTTCTTTTTTTCTTTATCTTTTCTTTTTCACTTTTGGAGGAATAAAATTTAACACCATTTTTAGATAGTTCTGAACATATGGGTGGGTCGATTGTTCCATATCCATCCAATTTGGTCAATAAAAATATATATATGATAATAATGGTTACTAAGATATGGCCATCAATTCAATAATAGTGTGGGGGGACCAAATTAAAGTGTACATATATCCAAGCTTGGTTGTTGAGGAATTTGGATGTGTATAATTTACTGGGTTAATTTTTCTTTTATTACTGACCATTTCGCTATGGCTATACGAAATTAAGATTATAAGAAAGATAATGAAATCTATGATAACCTCTCCATACCAAAAAAAAAAAAAAATCTACAAACTTGATCGGAACCATAGTCCACAAAAAGATTCAACACCAAATTTCCAGCGTTCCCATTCCTTTAATTTTGGCACATTCACGCGGCAGAATGCCAGAAAATATAAGTTTATTTTGTGAATGTATGCATTCAAATATCCCTGGCAAAAATCCAGCCGGTCAAGGGTAGGGATGACAATGGGGAGGGGAGGGAACAAATCTCCCTGTACTCATCCCCGATATTTTGCGTATGTCTCCGTCTCCGTCAGAATTATTTGAGAGAATCTTCATTCCCTCCCTGAATAATAACAGGGGATTCCTGAGGGTTCCCGATCCCTGAATAACTAATACATTTTTTATTTTCGATTTTGAGTTAATCATATTAAAATAAAAAATTCAAATAAAAATAAAGTTCGAAATATATCTTATATTAATATCCATTACAAAAGTCACATACATTAAATTAGTAAGTAACGCAGCATGCAAGGGATACAAACTTCTTTCACAAACTATCATGAACAAATTAATAGTCTAATACAAAATTGTTACAAATAAAATTGAATTTAGATTCAAAATTAACTTTTTCAATGGTGGCGTGGGCACTTTATAAATGCGAACTATTTTCTTTACAACACAATAGTTAAATCAGAGCAAATCAAGAACAAATATTATATTATATTAGATTAGATATTAAAATTGTGATTCACTGTGGACAATTATAACATCTAAAAATAAAAAAAAAATAGATTTAATTTTAAAATATTTAAAGAATATTAAAATTAAAAAAAAAATGGGCTAAAGTAACAAGCCAATGAAGTCAAGAAATGATTCATACCAGAAATGCATTTACTCAAACACTTTTGATTTTCGTATTTTTCCTCCAAACTAGTTTCAAAGAAACAATTATGTCATGTTTATCTCTTCATTTTATAACTCCTTTTAGGAGATATTAAGAATGAAATTCGTATATAGCCTTGCATGACAACATGAACTCGTAATATTTGTGTAGTCCTTCAGGGACATATAAAATATACACTTATATAGTCAATCCTTCATAAATTAGATGGTGATGGATGACATCATAATTTTGTAATAGTTCTTCAGAAGCCTATTTTGAAAGAAAATCTTCATTATATGCAATGCAATCCCCCAAGGATGCATTCTTAATTTTCTTTCATTGTATATTATATAGTATTCACACTTTAGGATGAACATTTTGAATTTCAAGAATGGAAAATATATAATAGCAATTGAATATTAGAATAAGAAATTTCAAACAAAAGCAATATAAGTAATGATGATATAAAAGTATGAATTCACTGATGCATTATTCTAAATTATCAAAATACATATGCAAATGTAAATATTATCTTAGACAAAAATCAAGATTGTTACCTCATACTTTTATGAGTAAGATTAAAGAAGAGATATTATCAAATTTTAAAGAGGATGAAAATTGATCTCTTGTGGCTAGAGACTCGTGCTGATAACGTGTTATAAAATCTATTAATTAAAAGCACAACCATATAGCAAGAGAAAGAAATAAAACAAATAAGAGACATAATGTGTGTTGAGAGAAATTTTATTCAATCTCTTGTGTGTTATTCACACTTCCAAGTGTATACAAAAAAGGAGTAAAAATCTCATTTTATAGTGATACAACCATAAAGTAGTAAGTAATACATCATAATTATGAGAGACAACAATCCTTAAATTAAGGAGATAATGAGAGTTATAAGAGATGAAAAGTTGCTTGTGAGGAGATAAAAGAATACTTTGATGAACACAGGGGCGGATGCAGTCCAGGACCACTGGGGGCTCAAGCCCCCACTGAAAAAAAAAAATTTAAAGAAAAATTAAAATAGTCCCTATAAAAATTATTAGATAACCTCATTCTTTAAAATTTAAACTATTATTTTAATAATTATAAAGTAATAATTTTACTTAAAAAAAAACCCACAGTCCAAAATATTTATAATCTCAAAATTAAACCGTGAGTGCTAAACTTGTAATTAGGGATTGTCTTGAAGAAAGGATGAAGTTGCAGGCATTAGTTCTGTTCTTTATTCTCATAATCGCAGTGAAAAAAACGAAAGGAGAAAGTGCCAGGAGGGGGGTGATTTATTAATTGTTGTGGGCTCGAGTGGGTGGGACGTGGGACCGACTTGCCTTTACATCAATTTTGCATAAGATAAACATGTTCTTTTCATTTTTTTTTCAAATTAAGTTAAGAATTTCATATTTTATTTTTTGTTCACATGTCAACACATCTCTATATAAATTGTAATTGTTCAAGTGACTAATTCTAGTTTTTATAATTTCTTTTTTAGTGATTTTGTTTATAACTATTAGTAAATTAATTTTTTCAATTGTAATTAATTTATTTTTACATAAGTACTCATATATATAATTTTGAGCAATGAAATTTGTGAAGAATGAACTTCGGAATCGGATGGGAGATGAATAGATGAATGATAATTTGATTGTTTATGTAGAAAAAGATGTATTTAATAATATTGATAATGAGTAAAATTTGTGAAGAATACTCGGTCTTTTTAATGTCCTAAATAGAAATTTAAAACTTTAATTAATTAATTATGTCCAAAAATTTAACAATATAAAAATTTTGATATTTTTTTATTTTTACCCATATTTATAATTTTATAATTTAAAATTTATTTACTAGTAATTTTAAAAAATTAAAATAAAATTAAAAATTAAAATGAAGAAATGGGTAGGAGATGGAGATTCCACATCATCCACGTCTCCTTTCCAAATAAGAAATTAGATAAAAAAAATTTTTATTCCTTCCCCGAATAAAAAATTAGATATAAAATTATCTCATATCCTTCCTAAATAAAAAAAAATCTCCAAAAATATCTATTCACATAAGAATTTTTACCATCCCTACTCAAGCGAACTCTGTCATCTAAAAATATCAACACCACCATTTCGTTTTGGGTTAGTTTACCCATACAAGACCAATATAATGATACTGGCCTTAATTAGCACCAGATCGCTTAAACTCTTAACAACAAAGATAATTAAATCTGACAGATTAAAAAAAATCAAAATAAAAAGCCCCTCACTAAATGAAAATAATATTTTAGATAAGAGCAGAGAATCAGATCGGACCATCGGTCACCCACTTGTCCGTACACAGACACCCGGTTTAAATAAGGAGACAAACGTCATCAAAAGCAGGGAAACCGCAATAAAGCAGTCATGGGCCCCACGCTCCCCTCCCTCCCTCCCATGGAGCCCACTAACGTGGGGCAGCGTAACAACACCACCACCACCACCGTCAACAGACAACAGTAGGTTCATTTCATTTCATCATCAATTCGATTTTTATTCTCCCAAAACGTTTCTGTAAAAAAAACAAAAAAAAAAAGAAAAGAAAAAATTCTGCCCCAACAAGCAAGCACACCTCACACGAGCGTAAACTGGGGCCCTCGCTCGACGGCCACGTTTGCAACGGACCATTCTCTTTCTTTCCTTACACCTCAGGCTCCGAGTGGTCGCTGTTGGACTGTGGCATCTTGACACCATGCAGTTGATACGTGGAGGATATGCCGAGAGTCGGTTAATTAAATCCCCGCCTTATTTTCACAAAAATAAAGCAGGGGAATCAGTGAAATGGCTTGACTGCCCTTGCAGGTTTGTCGTTATTTCCGAAAAAACCGAAACGAAAGTCGAGAAGAAAATGGAAAATAAAATTTGGGGTGAGGATAATTAATTTATTATTAAATCAAATCAAATCCAATCTACTTTCCATGTTTTTGCTAAAAGTTATGAATTAAATAAAGATTCTCTCTCTATAAGTCTTTGACTTTATCTCTCCTCTCAAATAAAACCAAAGCCTAAATAAACCCACAAATTCCATTCATCGAAACTTCCCCCACACTGCCACCCTCTCTTATTTTGCATGCTCTCGGCTCTCCTCTTTTTAACTCTTCATCTCCTTTTCGTTCTCTCTTCTCTTTAAACCGAAGCCTTAACAAAGCAAAACAAAACCAAAAAATTGCATTTTTTTTTTTATTTTCATCCTCAAATATGGCGGTTGAAGCTAGACGCATAGACCTTCTCCCTTCGCAATTAATCTCACACAGGTATTAATATTTATATATATATTTTTTTTATTTTCATCCTCAAATATGTTTTTTTTTTTAAATTCTTTTCCGTTGTGTTAGATGAATCAGTTTCTTATGTGTGGGTCGGGTTATTTGTTATTTGCAGAGATTTTATCAAATCAAATCAAGTAAACGCCAATACCCAGATGGATTCTTTCTTTCCTTTTGCTGAACCAATGCCTGAACAAACTATGTTACCTTTCTATCAAGCCTTCGATTGCAATCCGATTTCTACTAAAACGTCAATGGACAAAGCTGATAGCGGGCTCACGTACAATATTCCTGCACCAAGAAAGCGCCAAAGAGATTCAATCAACGATCTTGATGCCTTCTCCCTTGTCTCTCAAAAGCAAAAGCTCTCTGGCTTCTCGTCTTTACTTGATCAAGACATCATCTTTCGGTTGCAACAACAGCAGTCCGAAATTGACCGTTACATTGCCCAACATGTAAGCAAAGCAATCATCTTTGTTTCTGAAGTTCCTTTATTCCCTTCATGCTCTCGTTTTATGTTCAATTTTTCTTTTCTGGTGTGTTAATTTAATAATGCTTCATTAACAGACGGAGAAAGTGATATTGGAACTTGAAGAACAGAGGAAGAGGCAATCAAGAATGTTAATATCAGCAATCCAAGAAGGAGTGGCCAATAAGTTAAAGGAAAAGGACGAAGAGATTCATAGAATGAGGAAACTCAACTGGGTTCTTCAAGAAAGAGTAAAAAGTTTATTCGTGGAGAATCAAATATGGAGGGACTTGGCGCAAACCAACGAGGCCACAGCCAACACTCTACGTAGCAATCTCGAACAGGTCTTGGCACACGTGGGGGGCGAAGGCGATGACTGTGCTGGTGGTGGTGCCACGCCGGCAGCTGCGGCGGAGGATGATGCGGAGTCGAGCTGCGGGAGCAGTGATTTTGGGAGGAGCACGATAGCAGGGGAGGGTGCGCAGGATAAGGCGGTTGGTGGTGGTAGGATGTTGTGCCGACGGTGTGGGGAGAAGGAGTCGAGCGTGTTGCTGCTGCCATGCCGGCACTTGTGTTTGTGTACAGTTTGTGGGTCCTGTCTTATTGGTTCCTGTCCGGTTTGTAACTTTGTAGTGGATGCCAGTCTCCATGTTAACTTGTCTTAATTAATTACAATCAGAAAAGGAAAAAAATGAACAGCTATTTTAAAAAAAAAAAGAAAAAAATGAACAGCTATTTAAAAAAAAATTATTCAGGAAATATAGAATTTTTTTTAATTGGTTTTTGTTTCTCTTATTGCTTATCTTTGTTTAATCGGCATTTTTCTCTTATCTTGGGGAGTGTTTTAGTAATTTTCCAAAAATTAGAAATGGTCCGAAGGTAAAATTTGGAAATGAAATTGACCTTAGATAAAAAAAAGGGCGGAAATGGGTCACGAGATTGCAAAATTGGAATAGCATTTTTGTTGTTCATCTGAATGGAGGAGACTGAGGGGGCGCATTCAATCACTCTCTTTGCATTTTCTTGGCAATGGGGCTAGCACTTGTTTGCTTCTATTTAATGGTAAAGCAGAAAAGGTTAGAAATTTTAATAAAATAAAATAAAATAAAAAGAGGAAAATGATGGTGGTGACTGTGAACGGCATCATTGCCACCGATCCTTGGAATCAACAGAAATTGCACACTAGCCTTAGAGAGAAGGAGTTGTGTTGCTGGCCCACTTATGACAAGATCCAGAGATCTGTTCGTGGAATCATTTATTATTTCTTTTTTTCACTCTGCTTTATCCGTTTAAATTTCTAGGACTCAATCATGCAATTTTCTTTTTCAAGTGGTTTTCTTTGTCATTAAAAAAAAAGGGGGAGAAGCCTGATTTCTTATTTGTACTTGTTCCCATATTGAATATTTTATTCAAACCCCCCACATTCATTCCCCACTATCAAGTTTTCAATTCAAATTCGTTGTTATATTAGAGTCTTTTATTTTGCATTAAAAAGATTAATTTAAACGGCGTAGTTTTAAGTTAGGACGACCAAGGAAAAAAAGTTCGACTCAAAAATTAAAAAATATATATATATAACAATAATAACAATGAAAGGGTAAGCTAGCTAGAAAGAAGAGCATTAAAAACCTGGGCAGGTGCCAAGTGGCAAAGACGACCTGATACGTCAGACTGAAACTCAGTGCGGGGTCCACCACGTGTTGTTCCTCTGCAACCCCAACTGCAGCACTGCAGTGTGTGCATGGCGTTTTATATAATTACAACCTTGCGTTCCTGTTGAAAAAGAAGAAACAAATGCTACGCAGCGTTAAATACAAGGCAAAAAAATTAATTTTATTTATTTATTTTTGGGTAAAAAATGGCTAAAGATAAAAGATTATGAGAGCAGTACGAAAAAGGTCAAGCCAACTGCCTCATTACCACTCATACTAACCGTACGTTGCACCTACTCGTACAGGCTCATAACATGCGTGCTGCAGATGCAACTTGTCAGTGGGGTGTCAAAAGCAAAAGCATAATTATTATTGTCTTTTACTTTCTATTTTCCCCCCAAAAATCAGATGATTTTAGAAATTAGAGATCGAAGTTTTATTTTTTTTTCACGTTTACGCCCAAGCCAATGTGCTAGACTCTTATGGCTTCTTGCTCTTGATGCACTTTCATAATTTTGCTTAGTAATTTTGTAATCAATACTCAATATAAATTTTGAAAACGATGCGTTGCCCAAATGTACAGGCCTCAATTGAATGCGCGGTACTGTGTTCGCAGTTGAAGTGACGGTGTGGGGGAGGTGAACCAAACACAATAAGAAAAATAAAATAGGGACCCTAAAATTCCGCCGACGTCGTGCTGCACAAGGCGTACGTTAGTGGACTACACGCTCGTTTGTTCAACATCATCATTATTATTATCATTTGTTTTTTTTACATAAAATTAATTAAATAATCAGGTGGCTAAATTGGGCAGAAATTTTGGATGGTACAAAGCCGACAAAAACCAGAGCGTTAAAGTTGTAAGAACACGAGAAAATGAAAAAAAAAAAAACAATAATAACAGTAAGAAGATATCATCATAACTTGTTCTAATTTTGGCAGTAGGTGTTAAAAGTGCTGTGTTTGTATTTGTGTCCCCTGATTTTTTGTCTTTTCATGGAAATTTTGGATGGTACAAAGCCGACAAAAACCAGAGCGTTAAAGTTGTAAGAACACGAGAAAATGAAAAAAAAAAAAACAATAATAACAGTAAGAAGATATCATCATAACTTGTTCTAATTTTGGCAGTAGGTGTTAAAAAGTGCTGTGTTTGTATTTGTGTCCCCTGATTTTTTGTCTTTTCATGGGGGTGTGGGTCCACGTGGAAAATCTCGATTTTTTAAAAAACTAGGGTCCCACTTTAGTAGGTTAAAGTTTAATTTGGACACGTGTTGTCACTCTCATGCTGATCACTGTCTCTTTTTTTTTTTTTTTTCCATGTCATGTCTTGTTTTTTTTTTATTTTTTTTTTTTTCTTTTATTATTTTACTAGAGAATCGTACGGGTCTACGAGGAGGAGAAAGTTGATGAGTCGACGGAGTGGGGTGGTCTGATTTGTTTAATTATTATATTAAAAATAACAAAGAATATATACGAAGTTAATTAATTAAGTATTTGCAAAAGTTGATTTTGCATAAACTATTGTATGAATAACTACCAATTATAACCACTAATTGCTCACTTAATTGTATCATATATGGTTAATTATTTTGTAAACTTTGGGAATTGGGTAAAGGTCCCCATCCTTTAGCTGGAGCTGGGGTTCATGGTATGGGCACCCAGTCTCCCAAATATTGACAACAACAAGCAGCTGTACAATCTAACTTTGTTTTCCCTTTTTAATGAGCATTTTCTAAGTTGCTACAGTTTTCAAATTACAAAAATAATTAAAGCAAGTGTATGTGGCACCCTACTTTTTTTTATTTTGAAAAATAATAATTCTGCATAAAAGTCCTGCAACAATCAAAATATTAATTAGGATTATAACTCATTTTATGTTTGATTCGATGGATAGATTTTGAAGGCATTATCTATTGTCACAACACAATAAATTTGATTAGTTAAGTGCACATATATAACAATAGCCAATTGTTCAAGTTACAGTTGACGTAACTTACATTTTATCAAAAAATATGCAAACCACACGTAATAACTTTTTTTGCATATTTTTGTATGGAGTATAAGTTACAATAACTGTAACTTAAATGAAGGGATCCATAACAATAACATCCATTATAGTCAAATGAAGAGACCAAAGAAGGTGTTATACAGGTATGGTCAAAAGTTCAAATAATGGGTGAAAATACAATAAAACTACATATAACTCTCTCTAATGTATGATAAAATCTTCACATCAAACATTTTAATTAGTACATGTGGAGTGATTTGCACAAGACTCTTGTGAATTACCTATACTCACCTTACAACTAACATCACAAGTTTATGTGTTGCACCACAATATAAAATGAATTCATCAACAACCTCCCTTTTTTTTTTCTTTTTTCAATCATTCATTTTTTTTAAAAAAAATATGTGAATCCGTTTACCTCGTCGTTATAATTATGTAACACAATCCCTTTGAGTATCTATCAACGTGCAATCCTAGCAGTACATGTTGAGATAAAAAAAGAGAATAAAATTCTCAAAACCCTAATTATTAAAATGATAGGCGCAGATGAAAGCAACGTTTGATGATGGAGATTTTTGCCCAAAAAAAAGGGACCCATCTAATTGGGACATTTTGTCCCTCTATGACCGGCATAATCTTTTATAATGTAAAGAGCAATCCTATCTATTTTGTGTCAGAAACCGAAAAGAAAGTTATTAAAAATTAAGGATCGAATAATCAACTTCTTTAAACTTTAATCCCGTGAGCTGAGAACCCTGCGCCATGATAATGTATCTCAAAAGCACGTTTTGGTACGTATAAAGTAACGGCCAAAAAATTTTTAAAAAAAAGTGTACTTTTTCCCAAGCCGACTGTTGGAAAGCACTTACACATCTTACTTTAAAAAGGGGCTAAACGAATGTTAAATTATGTTGAAGAGATCAAGGTAGGCTAGCATTTCAATGTTAGTTACACTTCAATTATTTTTTGCTAATAATGGTTGGGACTTATGCTTTGGTTGCATTAAATAATTAGCTCTTGATTGCGGTCTATACACGCAGGTCGACGATGCTTCCTAGGCCAAGAAAATAATTACGGCAACTGTTGACCCAATTCATTAATTGATTGGACTATAAACTCATAATTCAAGAAACATATTATAAATCAGACGCTGGTTTCAGAGATTCATTGATCTAAGAACATACATACGAAATATAGCCTGTGTGACAAAGAAACAAGTCCGTAATGAAGCATCAAGCTAAACATATTTTCTATGATTATCGTTTTGGTGATTTGACAATTTGGTTATTGATTTTGTTTAGGCATGACTGAATGAAGAAAATCAAAGCAACTGTTGAATTGACGATATTCAATTGTCTATTTCCTATAATTCTTTTCGAAGTGGACCATAAAACTGTTTGAAAAGAAATAGAGATAAATCTTCGGCATTTAATGGCGTGGGGGGGGGGGGGGAATTTTTTGGAAACGAGCATGGTATTTACGCAGAAGATGACACGAACAAGTCGTCGGCATAGGCCCATCCTTTGTTGTCGTTTAAAAGTGATGTATGTGATTTCAAAGATCGACACGTCGTTTGCAAAATTGCCAAATGCTGCGGCCGTGACTCGCTGCCTATACATCAAGTTCAAGACTGTGAATTGTTTTCTTGTTGATAATGAGAACTAATCCAAATGCGTAGATAAAAAAATTCCCAATCAACGAGCAATATACGGCAAAGAGAACCATTTATAAAAATATATGGAACTTATTAATGAAAGAAAGGAATCCAATCACTCCAAAATCTTACATCTCCTTCAACAGATTGAAAAGCAAGTGTGAACGAACGAAAGAACCGAGCAAAAACAAAATTAATTTCACTTTTGGCACTCTAGCCAAGCTTGACCAAAATAAAAAAAGGCGAGCGTTTTATTACACAGAATGGCTCATTCCTCATGTCATGTGGGCCTGACGAGGCAGCTGCGTGCACCACGCATCATGTCTCTGCCTCTCCGCGGATCAAAAGCAAACAGCATCAAAAAGCACTTTCAAACAAAAACTAGAATTGTCTAGTCTAAACTTTGCAGAGATAAAATTATTGTATAATCAGAATGGTAGTTGTAAGTAACGTGCTCTGATCAATCATATAAAAAGCTTTTGAAATTAATCCGTAAGAGTGTGTGATGAGACTGATTTTTAATTATTAGTCGTTGCTGTAGTTATTGTTTTTGGTGTTTTGTGTTCGGTTTCAAAGGAAATGAGAAGAATAAGCTCATCTTTTTGACAACTCTGCAAAATTATTAATACGAGAGCAACACATCAAGCCATTGGGACAACTTATTAGTTCATCCCACATGCTAATGCCAATTCTCACCCATCGAACTGCATGGATATGACACTCACATGCCACAACCCCACTTCCAATATCTGTTTGTACATTGATTTTCGGCAATTATAATGCAAACACAGCTAGCCTTGTTAGTATCAGCTTGCATCAATCATATTCTTTGGGAATATTTGAAAATTATCATCACTTGTGACACCATATCCCCGAAAACCCAAAAAAAAAAAAAAAGACCCAAGAAGTGTATATATAATACTTGCTTTATAGAATATTTAATTTGTTAATATTTAACCCAATTTTTTAGAAGAGAGTAGTAAAATTCTATTGATTTTGATTTATTACTTTGGGCTCGCTTGGGTGGGGCCTAGATGTAGAAATAGAGGATCCTAGTATATAGGCCCATGTCTTTGTCTTTGTCTTTGTGCTTCGAATCTCAGATTAGGGGGGGAAAGGCCCCACAAGCGTAAAGAGAAGGAAAGTTGTGTCATAAAAGTAGGCCACTTTGCAGGATTTATCCATGCTCCCTGCACCATTAGGTGAGGGGGAATGGCCAAACCCAAGAAGCACGTATAATGGATCCAATTAATAGCCGTGGGGTCATATATGTTAAAATCCATAACTTTTGTGTCACTTAATTGTGGATTTGCTACACCCACACGACACACCTAATGGTCCGTCAACTGAAAATGATATTTGCTTGCTTCTTTTCTTCTCCTAGAATCACATTTTTCCTTTTATGACGCGCGGTCCTATTCCAAATATCAATCAACTTGTAGGAAAAAAAGATAGAGAAAGCGAGCGAGAGAGCCCCATCACAACCTTCAACGATTAACACCTAACTCATCATCCTATTCGTATTAAAAACAATAATAACTTTTAAATCTTATTCATCATTTTATAAGGTTATCTAAATTATGGATTTTTGTAGTTTGGTATGTTAGATTTAATTTGGAAATTACGTGGTTATTTTTATAAGTATATGGTGTTTGTGTTATTCAATGGGAGTGTGACGATTGAGGTTTACGTACATCTAGATAGATTTGAATCTTTTGATGGGGGGATAAAGGAGGGATAGTGGAGTGAAGCAGGTAAAGGCATGGGAGTTTATTTTTTCCATGGTTGAACCGAAAAGCCAATAAAGAGGAGGAGATATTGAAAAGCGAAGCTAAAGAAGAGAGAGGGAACCAATGAAACCATTCTTTTTAGGGCATTTTGGAACAGATGCAAGCACATTATAGTCTTTCACTCACAATCATTCATTCCTCATGCTAAAGCCTACAAAGACTTTTTTTTATTTTCCAACCCACTAAATGGGTTGGGGAGACTGCAACATGAAAGGTACTTATTAGTGCAAATTTTAGTAATAATTCAATTCCCATCTTGGGTAGAATCATTGTGTTTTTTTTTCTTTTATGTATATATATTTTTAAAAGTTTATATACCTTGAAAAGCCCTAGTACCCAACATAATTCAACTACCCACTTGAATTGAATGCTTTTCATGAGTGAAATCAAGATTGCGATTCCACCCAAATTCGTGTATAGTGGGTACCCATGACATCTAGCAAATTTGACTTTGTTATTATTATTTCTTTGTGGGAAGATGGGATTGAAGATAACGAAACGGAATATATTCAATTAAAAGATACAGTGAAGATAGTTTGGATTAGGGTAAGGAAATTAAAATCCCTTCATGAACTTCACTTTCTGCTTTTGCGAAGCCCTTTATCTAACTACTGCTTTGAGATAGGAACTCTTTTACTTTCTGCAAGGTAATGGACAGAGAGGGGATCTTGACACCCTTTAAACATTCCACCTACTTTTATTTTTGTAATTTTATCTTTAATAAAAATGAAACCCCCCCCCCCCCCTAAAAAAAAGAGAGATAGAGAGAGACAAAAATAATTCGGATAGAAACTGCACATAATTATCATTATCATTTTTTTTGTTATAATCCCTCTCTATACCCATACCATTAAAAATTATAGAACTAATTAAAATTAAAAATTAAACTGATGGAATATATTTTTAATTAAAATTTACTATTATCGAGAAGAAATTAATTAAAGCGTAAATATATATTTTTCATAATAAATTTTTTATCGTTATGTTATTTATTTTTTTATTGTTTCAAAATTATTTTGAGTTTATAAAAACATTAATTATATCATTTTAAGATTTAGATAGAATAAATAGGGTTCAAGATTTACAGGTAGAAACTAGACTTCATCAAAGTTTTATTGTATTCATATTTTTCCTTTAATCTAATTTTATTTTTCCTCTCTGTACTACAAAATTATGACTCCAAAAGGTGGGGTTTGATAACGAAATTAAGGGGTGTCAATAGTCTTCGTCACATGGATTCAGATATTAAGCCCATTTCAGTTTTTGGGCCAAGTGTACTAGGTCAATAACATGAGCAAAGTCCAACAAAATACGGGCTAATTAGTCCACTAAGAATCCAATTTCAAGTGACCATACAAACATGCATGCATATATATATGGACGCACGTGTGACAACGTCACTCATTATCAATTTCTAATCTGAGCAACGTCACAGCCCTTTATTTGCAGTGGCAAACAGCATTAGTCTTTTCGGCCATTCCGGAAAAACTGAAAAATGAAAGGCGCGCGTTCCTTTAAATTCGGGCTCAAACAAAAATGGGCTTCAGCAGTTTGTTTCAATTTGACACTAATACTAAATTCACCGCACCAATTTGCTGAATACATCCCTCTTTGTTTCTTGAAGATAAGAGGGGGTTCACTCTTGGAAGTCTGCGATTCTTATTTCCCATATTTTTAATAACATTGTATTGGAAAATTTTAAATTTTGAAAAATATTGAAGCCGGGATCCCAACTTTTGTTCAGTCTAAATGCTATGGTATATTGTTTTATTTGACAACAATCAAATCAACAGGTAATGTATCACAATAGAGATCTAATTATTAAGGGAAATTTACAAAACAAGCCAAAAAAATTAGCTATTTTTCAACTTTAACCCCTCAAATTTTTTTCTATCATAACTAACCAAGTATCCTATTTTTGGACTACATTACCCTCATCATTTTCATCAAATTTACAAAGGCATGCCATTTTCCCTTTTCAATTCCAGCACTCCACCATTTTTTCTCTTTTCAACTTAACAAACTTTATCACTCAACAAACTCCATCACTCTCAATAAATTAACAAATTTCATCAAACAAACATTACATAATTGAAGATATAATTATCAATTGGAGAGCTTCTTAAGGTTAGTTTATACTCTTACCATAACCTAAATTTTTAATCTATTGATTTTATCATTTGAGTTCGAAATTGAAGTGAGTTTTTATTGGAAATGTTGTTATTTTTCATTAACAAAATAATGTGACTTGTTAAAGTAGTTAGTTTGAGTTGAGAAATGAAAATCAATCATTGAAACCCTTGAAAAATCGAGTAAAACAGAAGCCCAGAACAAGTGAGACAGGCACCTGTCACACATCAATCTACTGGTTTTATGTGAGACAGGTACCTGTCCCACTTGCCTGTCTCACCAAAATATGTGCGACAGGAAAGTGGGACAGGCATGTGAGACAGGCGCCTGTCTCACTTTTTACCACTGGTTTTATGTGAGACAGGTAAGTGGGACAGGCGCCTGTCTCACTTGTTACCACTGGTTTTATGTGAGACATGCAAGTGGGACAGGCGCCTGTCTCACATAAATCTGCTGGTTTTATGTGAGATAGGCACCTGTCCCACTGCCTGTCTCACTAAATTTAAGTTATTTTTCGAAAGTAATAACTTAGGCTACATGTGTCCGTTTTAGGCGTATAATATATCGTTTCGAAGCTTACGATGAGACGAAATAAATTCAAAATTGTATACTTCATTTCATCCACATAAATGTACTGCATATTCATTTTTACTAGGTTTTGTAGCGTGAAATCTTATCTTTTTTGTTTTTTTTAGGTTTAATGGATTCCGTTGTACTTCAATTATGTTATGACGGTTGGTGAGAGACATTAGCAGATGGCCGTACGGAGTACGTGAATGCGAAGAATACAACATTTTTAGTTCGGAAATATGGTACGTTTGAGCAATTTATGGCAAGAGTGTATAAAGTTTTACAGATAAATCCTATTGAATATAGTTTGTCGATGAAGACAACTTTGAGATCTAGTAACACAATGTATCGTGCATGTTCACTACCTATGGATATATTTAATGATGAAATGGTTAATGTTGTGCTGCACATGGCCTCTGATGTGGTCAATTATGGATGCATCCCTATATTTGTCACCACACATCCTCGAGTTCCGAAGAGAGACCTCTCATTCATGGCTTCCACTTCCTCTTCAACTCCTTCAAATCCTGTTACGCTTTCTTCTACTCTTTCTTTACCTAAAACTTGTACTTCTCATACTACCAATAAGATCGAAAACCTTGTCGAATACTCCTACATCCCTGAATCCGCCCAGATTAATGAATCCTCCTACCCTCTCATAAGCCCTTACCAGCTGTATAAAAGACCTAGTTCCTTTACCCACAGTATCTGCACTCTCATCTCTACTCGACAACCTCACCCTAAAGAATATATCCAATCTTCTCGCCTAGATCAATGTGCTCTTCAAGCGACCTCTGTTGAGCAATATGTTACTCTTGAAATCCCCTCCGAATTGATTTCCAACTGGAAACGAGAAGGTTATACCCATCTCCATCTTGGAGGAATCCGATTAATCCTTACCTTGCATGGAAGAAAAGGGTTACCAGTTATAGTTCGCCTTGCTATGCTTGATACCCGGTTCAAACAGTACCAAGATGCTGTTATAGCCACTGTCTTGACCACCCTTCATGCAGGAAGTGTTTTACTCACTTTCTATCCCAATTTCAATCTTTCTCTCCAAGACACCAACTTGCCCACAACTTTAAAAGTTCAAGCTTAAATTCAAGGAGCAGAACAAATCTCTTCAGTCAAAATTGCCACCCTACACCACCAACTGGTCTATAGGCTTCAAAATCATGTTTTAGACCTACCCACTCCAGAACATCACTCTAACACCCTCATGGTATTAGCCGAATCTGACCAAATCCCAACAATCATCCGATCCCCAGACAAATTCCCCGTCATGAGCTCATGAAGCTTATGCCTCTTGAATGGATCTCCAACTATGAGCAGTTCCATAACAATACAGCTCCCATTCAGACATCTGAAAGCATGTTTGAACGACGCCCCGATGGCCCAGTCCGAATGACTTTTAAACCCCCTCCAAGTGCTCCTCAAGAGCCCCCTCGGCTCTCCTTTACCTATTCCTCAATGATTACAGCTGTTCAGACAACTAAGGAATATCTACCCATTACAGGGTTCAATTCTTAAGGATACCCTGTTTATCCGGCCAAACAAAATGGACATTTCCTCTAGGATGTCCCCGGCTCCGGCATGTGTGACCCAACTTGTCCCTGCTGGGATAATTGGGAAGAGGATGACGATTATGCCACTAAAAGGAAAAAGAAACCCAAAAAGAAAAAACCTCAAAACCCGTGTCAACCCCATGACCCCAAACCACCAAAATATCCTCCTCCTCCACCAGCTCCTTTACCCATCTACCACAACAAACTTAAATGGATCACAAAGAATTGCAAATATGAGATTCCATTACCAATCCTAACCCAACCATCTGTTGTACAACCTCTGGCTTATATAATGTTTTCCTCCACCTCTTCAGATTATTCCTTTTCTTTCCCTCCTCTAAACACCCATACAGACTCCCAACGCAATGTTGTGTTCAAACATTTTGTCCCTTCACCTATTACCTCCACTGGCCACCTTGAACCACCCAAACCTTTTGAATATGTCCTCAATTGGCAAACCCAAAATGCCAGGGCACAGAATGATGCCTTGTTGCATATCAATTCCAAAGTTGAAAAGATCACTTTGCGAACTAAACAGATTGAAACCAAAGTTGATTCTATCACTGCCCAGATGCAGCAGATCCACCAAAATCTTAAGTCCTGGATTACCCAACTCGGTTCAGAATCACGAGCCATGCTTGCCCAACGCTATTATGGCCCAGACTTTGACCAAAAGCAACGGGAAATCAGATGCTTAAAGACTAAGCTTGCCGAGATTGAATCTGAAAAACAGAGACCTACCCTCTTTACAATATCGCCACATATCTCGTCCATTGGCCCAACCTACCATCCATTTGCCTCTATGTTTTCCCCTATCAGACAGTATGATCCTTCCAAACTATTCGGTATATCTAAACCTCACCCACGACCTGTTAAAATTCATCAACCATCTTTTCCTGACCACCAGTCTCCCAATTATACGCCCGCAACACCGCTAGTACCTCCATCACCTATCTCATCTCAACCTCCAATCCAGTCCAAAGACAAAGAACCCATGCACCAATTTAGTGCTCATACAGTTGCTCACTCATCTACTACCGATGATCAAACTTCTGATTCAAATCTAACCATTTCCACCAGCCAATCTGAAGCTGATACACAATCTTCCCTATCAACTAGTGACTCAGAAAAGTCCTATGCTGATATCACAAGAATCTTGATGGCCCAACCTGACCAACCTAATCAGGGCCAAACTTCTCACACAAACCCATATGTTGATATTCCCTCCGACATTGAGGAACACATGCCTGAATCTTTGGCCACCAATCAACCTCCTCCAGCTCAATCTCAAGCCCCCATTGGTCAAAAATCGTCAAATGGTCCATGGTTCACTTTTGATGATATTCCATCTTCTAAATGGCGTGATCACCTTAATGAGATGTCTGCCTGAATTGACCTCCAAATGCTACGGCCTGGTCAAAAGGAAGTTTTCTAAGAAATAAACTCGTGTGTTCTCAAAAGTTATGTGTTTCTAAACCCTTATCCACCTTGCCGTGGTCCCCACTGCAAGCATCTAAAGCTCTCCAAAATCTTTATCTTTCTCAAAAGCTGGTGATGTTCATCATGTGATCCTGAAAAAAGGAGAATGTCATCAATGTAAATCAATGCATGATGCAAAATGGGTTGGAAGATTCGAACCATGGACTTTTGAAAAATGGATGGGGCAATCTTGAGGCCAAAGGGTAGGACGGTCTATTGAAAATGGGCATTTGGGATGCAAAAGGCAGTTTTGTATCGCTTAGAGGGTTCAATGCCTAATTGCCAAAAACTTGATTTTAAATCAAATTTTGAAAAGATTTGGGCATCTTTGAGAAAAGTAAACATGCTCTGTAGGCAGGGTAAAGGAAACTTGTCGTCTGGTAAAAACATATTGAGTGGCTGATAATCAATGACTAAGTGTTTCTTTCCTTGAAGAATTTCATAATGCTTTTCAACATAAAAGGCTTGGCAAGCCCATGAAGGGACATTAACTGTTGATGAAAAATAACTTGGGACTAATCATTGTCTGAATCATTAGAGAAGTTTTACAATGCAAACACGATTTCATCATTGGGTTCATCTTATTCGGAGAAACAAAATTCCAGTTCATCTTTTGCTGGAGAGTAGTCGGTAGTAGCTTGAAGATGCTCGACTAACTGGATGGATTTTTTTCTTTTATTGGGACAGTCTTTTGCATAGTGGCATTTTTTCTTGCAGATAAAACATCTGCTTGATTTTTTTCGTTGGAGTTCCCTGGAAGAAGATGATTTCTTTCGGAAGAATCTGTAAGGTTTTTTGGACCTGCGAGGCTTTGATGAAAATTCTGGATATCTGTATTTCTGAAAATGCTTTTTCTTTTTAGGACTGCAATCACAATCCTTTTTCTTTTTGCATTTGATCTGCAAGTAGTGCTTTTTGCAGGCACTCCTGAATGGTTCTTTGTCTTTCAATAGTTCTTTGAAAAACTGCTTCTGCTCACAGAGTTTGTCAAGGCAAGTTTTGGCAAGTTGGAAGATTTTTCCAAGAGAGATGTTGTCAAGGCCAAGATTGGATGAAGCAAGAAAGACATGCTTTAATGTTGGCTCATTGAATCCATTAAGCTTGTAAAACAACAAAGACATGCGTTTGTAATGGAAATCAAGATCCTTAGCATTGAGGGAACATCATTTCATGTTGAGATAGTCTCGTCTGGCAGCTTCAAAAACTGCAGATGGGTCTCCATGGAATTGATCATGAAGAAAACTGCAAGGGCACTTGAGACTTCTGGTAGTTGAACAAACTATAATTGTTTGTATTGTCCCAAAGAATCAAACCAAACCCGTAAAACGAGTAGCAAATTCTCTAAGGACTGATTGAGTGGTTGCTCCAGGCCGTAGCATTTGGAGGTCAATCCAGGCAGACATCTCATTAAGGCGATCATACCATTTAGAAGATGGAATATTATCAAAAGGGAACCATGGACCATTTGATGATTTTTGACCAGTGGGGGCTTGAGATTGAGCTGGAGGAGGTTGATTGGTGGGTGGCCGAAGATTTAGGCATGTGTTCCTCAACGTCGAAGGGAATATCAACATATGGGTTTGTGTGAGAAGTTTGGCCCTGATTAGGTTGGTCAGGTTGGGCCATCAAGATTCTTGTGATATCAGCATAGGACTTTGCTGAGTCACTAGTTGATAGGGAAGATTCTGTATCAGTTTCAGATTGGCTGGTGGAAACGGTTAGATTTGAATCAGAAGTTTGATCATCGGTAGTAGATGAGTGAGCAACTGTATGAGCACTAAACTAGTGCATGGGTTCTTTGTTTTTGGACTGGATTGGAGGTTGAGATGAGATAGGTGATGGAGGTACTGGCAGTGTTGCGGGCGTATAATTGGGAGACTGGTGGTCAGGAAAAGATGGTTAATGAATTTTAACAGGTCGTGGGTGAGGTTTAGATCATGGTTTAGGCTTTGGTGGAGGTGGCTTCGGGTTATCTCGAAAAAGAGTATGAGTCATACCGAATAGTTTGGAAGGATCATACTGTCTGATAGGGGAAAACATAGAGGCAAATGGATGGTAGATTGGGCCAATGGACGCGATATATCAACATATGTGTTCCTCTTGTTAGGTTTTGACATCCTTCACCAAATCAAACACCTCCAAATCATTCCCACTGGAATCCTCACAGACATTTTGAAACTTTACAATTTGTCTGACACTCCCTCTTCCTACCAGGATATTTCCACCAAACTTTTGAGTTTCTGTCCAGAGTCCCATTCTAAGTTTATCCTTCCACACCCATTGCGGAAAAATAAGTCTTTCTTCATTAAGTTACCTTTCAAACTAAATGAAGACATTACCCAACCAAAGCTACCCATCCAGGAATCAGTCCTTCTGACTTACTCCTAGCCCAAAAGGAATGTTCCCAACTGTTAGCCCAAGGTCTCATTGAGCCCACACATTCTTCATGGGCTTGCCAAGCCTTTTATGTTGAAAAGCATTCTGAAATTGTTCGAGGAAAGAAACGCTTAGTCATTAATTATCAGCCACTCAATATGTTTTTACAAGACGACAAGTTTCCTTTACCCCGCCGATAGAGCATGTTTACTTTTCTCAAAGATGCCCAAATCTTTTCAAAATTGATTTAAAATTAGGTTTTTGGCAATTAGGCATTGAACCCTCTGAGTGTTACAAAACTGTCTTTTGCATCTCAAATGCCCATTTTCAATGGACCGTCCTATCCTTTGGCCTCAAGACTGCCCCATCCATTTTTTAAAAGTCCGTGGTCCGAATCTTCTAACCCATTTTGCATCATGAATTGATTTACATTGATGACATTCTCCTTTTTTCAGGATCACATGATGAACATCACCAGCTGTTAACTCAATTCTATGATATTGTCCAAAGTCATGGAATTATGCTCTCCGCCAAGAAAAGCACCATCGCCACAGATACCATTGAATTTCTTGGTATGATCATAAAAGAAGCCCACTACCAGCCAGGAAGCACATTGCCCAAGAATTGCTTCACTTTCCAGATCAGCAGCTTTCCAAAAAGCAAGTCCAATTGTTTCTCGGCATCATCAATTACATCAGAGATTTTATCCCACATGTGGATCACTACACTCATCACCTCTCAGCTTTATTGAAAAAGAAGCCCCCCGAGTGGCATACTGACCACACCACTGCCGTCACTACCCTTAAACAAATTGCACAAAATCTGCCTCCTTTAAAGCTGATTACTGATGGAAAGTTCATATTGCAGACAGACACTAGTGATGACTCATGGGGTGCTATTCTCCTCGAAGAACTCGATGGAAAATAACACTTTACCGCTTACGCTAATGGACACTTCTCTGACACACAGAAACACTACCATAGCGTCTTCAAAGAATTCTTAGCGGTAAAGAATGGCATCAAAAAGTTTGAGTATCATCTTATTGGACATCACTTTCTCATCCGCATGGACAGTTCAGCCTTCCCCAGTATTTTCAATTTCAAAGGTAAAACTGTTCCCGAAAAAATGTTACTCTGCTTAAAAGATTGGTTTGCAAAATATGACTTTTCAGTCAAGCATATAAAGGTGATGCGAATCCCACAATGAAACTTTGAATCCCACACTTAATTTGTAGTTTCAACTTCCCAAGAAAGTTCTAAACAGATTTAAGACAAACAAAAACCTTGACCCAATGCTTAAGAAAACATGAACCAAAGGTATAGAGAATGGTATTGACGCCACACTCAAGAAATAGATGAGAAGGTGAGTGATAAGTCTAAATTTGGAACGCCACAAGAATGTAAATTCTTGATAAGTTCACTAGTTCTCAAAAGAACCAAAAAAAGAATGATCTTTCAAATTCAAATAACATTAATTTCTAATTTTTTCTTACATACCAAGGTTGCTGAATTTAAATAGGCTAAAAGAAACCCAAGATCCTAAAAATCCAAATGGAAACATTGGAACAACCCTCCAAGTAGGTTTGTCAAAAGATGTTTTCAAAAGTCTTCACCAACCCACCATAATCAATGCTATCTTTGACAAACTTAATGCTAGCCTACTATAATTAATGCTATCATTGACAAACTTAATGTTAGCCCACCATCATTGATGGTAGACTTACCTTACACATTGACAAGCTTGAAACAAAACAAACAAATAAGTTGAAAAACAAAGGATTCGTTGAAAATCCCAAGTCTGACCAAGCTGTAAAGAATTGGTCATAACTCCTTCTAGAGAACTCCAAATCCAGCTCTGTAAAATTTATTGGAAAGCTAACTTAATTATCTTTCCAACGGTATATAGCTTGCACTTTAATTCTGGCTCAATCAATACAGTTTTTATTCCGAATTTGACCTTTCTGCATTTGATACAACTTGTGTATTTGGCTGCCCAATGACTTGAATAATGCCCACAATGCCTTGTCTTCTCTTCAAGCCCAATTCATGATGTCTTGCATCTTGAATTGCATTTTCAATCCATATTTTCTCAATTAATCCATTTAAAGCAGCTTGCATATTTTTGGCTCTTGCTCTTGTAATTGGGCCTCCATGAATGTGCAAAGGATCACTTGAAGTTTTAATGGTCCCTTGATGGTTCTCATCATTCCCCCTCTCTTCAAAAGGATTCGTCCTCGAATCTTCACCTACATCGAAAGGAGAAAGATCAGAAACATTGAAAGTAGCACTCACATTATACTCACCAGGAAGATCCAATTTGTAGGCATTGTCATTGATCCGTGCAACCACTTGAAATGGACCATCTCCCCTTGGAAGTAACTTGGAACGCCTTTGTGCTGGGAACCTCTCCTTTCTCATATGCACCCAAACCCAATCTCCAGGCTGAAAAACCACTTGCTTACGTCCTTTGTTGGCTTGAGTAGCATATTGTTCAGTTCTCTTTTCTATGTGTTGACGTGTTCTCTCATGCAATTGCTTGACAAATTCAGCTTTCTTTTTACCATCCATACTAGCACGCTCATTAATAGGTAAAGGTAATAAATCCAAAGGAGTTAATGGATTAAAACCATATACAATCTCAAATGGTGAAAATTTAGTAGCTGAATGGACAGTTCTATTGTAAGCAAATTCAACATGTGGCAAACATTCTTCCCAAGTTTTCAAGTTCTTTTGAATAATGGCACGCAACAAAGTAGACAGAGTTCTATTTACAACCTCAGTTTGTCCATCAGTTTGTGGATGACAAGTAGTAGAAAATAAAAGTTTAGTACCCAACTTACCCCACAAAGTTTTCCAAAAGTGGCTCAAGAACTTAGCATCTCGATCTGAAACTATACTCCTTGGTACTCCATGCAACCTGACTATTTCCTTGAAAAACAAATTAGCTATGTTTGTTGCATCATCAGTTTTGTGACATGGAATGAAATGTGCCATCTTTGAAAACCTATCAACAACAACAAAAACAGAATCACTTCCCCTTTTTGACCTAGGTAAACCCAAAACAAAGTCCATAGAAATATCAACCCAAGGTTCACTAGGTATGGGTAGAGGGTTATACAATCCATGGGGTAAAACTCTAGACTTAGCATGTTTACAAGTGATACACTTCTCACATATTCTTTCAACATCACGTTTCATATGTGGCCAAAAGAAGTGTTCTTTTAAAACATCTAAAGTCTTTGCAATGCCAAAATGTCCCATTAAACCACCCCCATGAGCTTCACGCACAAGCAATTCACGCAAAGAACTATGAGGCACACACAATTTATTTTCTCTAAATAAAAGCCCATCATGCCTATAGAACTTACCAAATGCAACTTTCTCACAAGCATTAAACACATTAGCAAAATCAGGATCGTTAACATATAATTCTTTAATGTACTCAAATCCTAACAACTTTGCATTTAATGTAGAGATAAGTGCATACCTTCTAGATAATGCATCAGCCACCACATTCTCCTTACCTTGTTTATATTTGATCACATAAGGAAATGGCTCAATAAATTCAACCCATTTGGCATGTCTCTTATGCAACTTACCTTGCCCTTTCAAATGCTTCAAGGACTCATGATCAGTGTGTATAACAAACTCTTTAGGTAGAAGATAATGTTGCCAAGTTTCCAATGCTCTCACCAATGCATACATCTCCTTGTCATAGGTAGGATAGTTTAGGGCTGCTCCACTCAATTTTTCACTAAAGTAAGCAATTGGACGCCCTTCTTGCATCAAAACAGCTCCAATGCCTATACCTGAAGCATCACACTCAATTTCAAAAGTTTTAGTAAAATCAGGTAAAGCAAGTAATGGTGCAGAAACCAATTTCTCCTTAATTAGATTAAATGCCCTTTCTTGTTCACTACCCCACTTAAATCCCACATGTTTCTTCACAATTTCAGTTAATGGTGCAGCAAGGGTGCTAAAATCTTTCACAAATCTTCTATAAAAACTAGCCAAACCATGAAAACTTCTTACCTCACTTACACTTTTAGGTGTAGGCCACTCTTTAATAGCCTTTACCTTCTCTTCATCAACCTCAATTCCTTTAGCACTTACAACATAACCAAGAAAAACAATCTGATTTGTACAAAAGGAACACTTCTTCAAATTAGCATACAACTTTTCCTTCCTTAAAACAGTCAATACACTTTGCAAATGTTCAATGTGTTCATCTAAGCCTTTGCTATAGATCAAAATATCATCAAAATAGACAACTACGAATTTGCCAATAAAAGCACGCAAAACATGGTTCATTAACCTCATAAAAGTGCTAGGTGCATTAG
The DNA here is from genome assembly GCA_002013955.2 of Citrus medica. Lineage (NCBI taxonomy): Eukaryota > Viridiplantae > Streptophyta > Magnoliopsida > Sapindales > Rutaceae > Citrus > Citrus medica. The sequence continues at coordinate 149,501 of MKYO02025849.1, forward strand.
ATAACCCAAATGGCATCACTAACCACTCATATAAACCATATTTTGTTTTAAAGGCAGTTTTCCACTCATCTCCCTCTCTAATCCTAATTTGATGATATCCACTTTTAAGATCAATTTTACTAAACACACAAGAACCATGCAATTCATCAAGCATGTCATCAAGTCTAGGAATAGGATGTCGATACTTTACACTGATTTTATTAATTGCACGACAGTCAACGCACATCCTCCATGTTCCATCCTTTTTGGGCACTAGTAAAACGGGTACCGCACATGGGCTCATGCTCTCCCTCACATACCCTTTTTCCAAGAGTTCTTCAACTTGCCTTTGAAGCTCCTTTGTCTCCTCGGGGTTACTTCTATATGCAGGTCTATTAGGTATGGTAGCTCCAGGGACGAAGTCTATTTGATGCTCAATTCCCCTAATAGGTGGCAAACCGTTAGGGACTTCATTTGGAAACACATCATCAAAGTCCTGCAAAAGAGTCACAATAGCACTAGGCAAAGAAGAGTTATGCTCATTAGTGTGTAAACAAGCCTCTTTGCACAAAAGTACAACGATTGGCTGTTTTGAAAAGAAAGCCCTCTTAACCTCGCTCTCTTTTGCAAACAAGTTCACTTGCTGCCTCTCTTTTCTCTCAACAATATTTTTTTCTATCTTTTCACTTGCTTTTCTCTCAATCTCTCTTTCTTTTGTACTCTCATTTTCATTTTTTGTATCACTCTCTTTTTTTATTGACATTTGATCCTCATACACTTGTCTAGGTGTTAATGGTACAAGAGTGATTTGCCTTTTATTCATTACAAAAGAATATCTATTTAAGTATCCATCATGTGTCACACGCCTATCATATTGCCAAGGTCGACCCAAAAGAATGTGTCCAGCATGCATGGGTACTACATCACATAGAACCTCATCCTTGTATCTCCCAATAGAGAATGAAACTAGCACTTGTTTATTTACTTTAACTTCCCCACAATCATTCAGCCATTGTAGCTTATATGGCCTCGGATGTTTCAAAGTTTTCAACTTTAATTTTTCAACTAAACTAGTGCTAGCTACATTAGTACAACTTCCACCATCAATTATCATACTACATACCTTATCTTTGATGTGGCATCTAGTATGAAAGATGTTATCACGTTGTACCTCCGCATCCTCTTTTACTTGCATGTTGAGAGCACGCCTAGCAACCATCAATTTACCATCAACAGGATATTCTACACCATCATTAGCATCCTCCAAAGGTGGCATAGGATCATCATCTGATTCACTCTCGGTTTCAACATCACCATCATCCCTCAAGATCATTACTCTCTTATTTGGGCATTGAGATGCAATATGACCTGTCCCCAAACATTTAAAACACTTAATATCTCTATTTCTAGAGTGTTGGGAATCAGATTTACCTTTACTTTGGTTGCCTCCCTCTTTATGATCCTTGATTGGCTCAATCTTAGGCTTTGAAACAACCTTTTCATCTTTGCTCCATTTTGACTTCCATGAGGAAGATGAACCCAAATTGGTTCTAGTGGAACCTTTCTTTTTAAATTGTCGTTCCACTTTCATGGCCATGTGAACCATGTCTTCCAACTCAACATAGTGCTGCAAGTCAACCACATTAGCAATATCTTGATTTAACCCATGTAAAAATCTTGCCATAGTGGCCTCTCGTTCTTCTTCAATGTTGGCTCGAATCATGATTATTTCCATCTCCTTGTGGTAATCTTCCACACTTCTAGAACCTTGTGTAAGACTTTGAAGCCTTTGGTGCAGCTCCCTATAATAATGACTAGGAACAAATCTCCTCCTCATGATGGCCTTCATCTCCTCCCAAGTGTTTATAGGCCTTTCACGATTTCGTCTCCTACTCAAAACAAGTTGATCCCACCAAATAATAGCATAATCAGTAAATTCAACAGCAGCTAGTTTTACCTTTTTCTCCTCAGAGTAGTTGTGGCAATCAAATACTAGCTCCACCTTTTTTTCCCACTCCAAATAAGCTTCCGGATCATTTTTACCTTGAAAAGAAGGAATTTTCAGTTTGATACTCCCCAAATCACGATCCATACGTCTTGCCCTTCTATTATCTCTTCCACGCATGTCAACGGTGGCCTGGTCATCAAAATCATCTATGTCATCGCTATCTTCTTCTCCCATGACAGCACGCCCTTGATTACCTCTTACATTAGGAGCTATTGGTTGTTGCCCCCTTTGTAGATTGGCTATGGCAGTGTCTTGCCTCTCCAATTTGTCACGGATCTCTCCAAACATCAGATTCATGTGCTCAAATTGTTGTTGCATGGCTTTGAGCATGATTGATTGGTCTATAGCTTCTTGATCTTTTGACATATTTGTGATCTGAAAAGAATGTTAGCAAAAAGACCTCACAACACTCCCTCACGTGTTTCACTCAATTTGATGTCACTTAACTCTCGTGTTTAACACACAAATTGGCTTTTACCCTCTAATGATCTCACAAACTTTTGCCTTTTACCACACTTAATTCTCTCTTTTAGTTCTTTATTGAACTAAATAAACAAAATCAAGAAAAAAAAAAAAAAACCCCAAGTGGCACACCAAATATGACAATCCAGCACACTAACAAAGAAAAGAAATTAAGAAGACACAAAGAATGAAAAGGAAATTGAAGAAAGGAAAGCAACAAAATTGATATGTGTGTAAACTATGTCAAGGAACTTGAATCCTTTTGTAATCTTTTTTTTTTTACGTTTTTCTCTTTTTTTTTTCTTTTTGATAATCAATATAAATAAGACATTCAAACCTGATTAGAAACTAGCTCTGATACCAAATGATGCGAATCCCACAATGAAACTTTGAATCCCACACTTAATTTGTAGTTTCAACTTCCCAAGAAAGTTCTAAACAGATTTAAGACAAACAAAACCTTGACCCAATGCTTAAGAAAACATGAACCAAAGGTATAGAGAATGGTATTGACGCCACACTCAAGAAATAGATGAGAAGGTGAGTGATAAGTCTAAATTTGGAACGCCACAAGAATGCAAATTCTTGATAAGTTCACTAGTTCTCAAAAGAACCAAAAAAAGAATGATCTTTCAAATTCAAATAACATTAATCTCTAATTTTTCTTACATACCAAGGTTGCTGAATTTAAATAGGCTAAAAGAAACCCAAGATCCTAAAAATCCAAATGGAAACATTGGAACAACCCTCCAAGTAGGTTTGTCAAAAGATGTTTTCAAAAGTCTTCACCAACCCACCATAATCAATGCTATCTTTGACAAACTTAATGCTAGCCTACTATAATTAATGCTATCATTGACAAACTTAATGTTAGCCCACCATCATTGATGGTAGACTTACCTTACACATTGACAAGCTTGAAACAAAACAAACAAATAAGTTGAAAAACAAAGGATTCGTTGAAAATCCCAAGTCTGACCAAGCTGTAAAGAATTGGTCATAACTCCTTCTAGAGAACTCCAAATCCAGCTCTGTAAAATTTATTGGAAAGCTAACTTAATTATCTTTCCAACGGTATATAGCTTGCACTTTAATTCTGGCTCAATCAATACAGTTTTTATTCCGAATTTGACCTTTCTGCATTTGATACAACTTGTGTATTTGGCTGCCCAATGACTTGAATAATGCCCACAATGCCTTGTCTTCTCTTCAAGCCCAATTCATGATGTCTTGCATCTTGAATTGCATTTTCAATCCATATTTTCTCAATTAATCCATTTAAAGCAGCTTGCATATTTTTGGCTCTTGCTCTTGTAATTGGGCCTCCATGAATGTACAAAGGATCACTTGAATTTTTAATGGTCCCTTGATGGTTCTCATCAAAAGGGGTCCCAGAACCTTATCCCTGATATGCTATCCCGACTCTCCAATGTATGAATGGTTCACTGCACCTCACCCAGCTATCTTTGACACTGAAATCCAATCTACCCTACACAACTACCTTTGTCAATTAACAAAACTTTCACTTCTATCTTTGTTATCTAGGAATTTGCATGAAAAGTTCTTTTCCGCTTCTTTATGAAAACTTACCTTCTAGCAGATTCCTTTCTATTTTCTACCTTCCACCCAGAAAATCTATTCGTTACAGGTTTAACTCTTGATCCATGTAGAGAAATCACTGAAGATGAGTTATGGTACATCTGGTGCCTAATTGTTCTTTATGCCTCCAAACTAGTTCTACCCATCGCTCCCACTTTGGCACATCTCCTTAATCCAGAACATGCCACTTCTCTCCCCTGGACACTACTGGAATGGTTTTCCCCAATCCCATGGTGGAGAAAGAAGCTACAACAACTGTCAGAGATTTACAATCTTGAACGTATGCCTACTTCTGAAGCACAAATGTTCACATCCGTCTTCATCATTCACAGGCCATACTTTCAACATCCAGATACACATCTCTTTTGGACTCAAGATCAAGTGTATGAATGGTTCACTGCACCTCACCCAGCTATCATTGACACTGAAATCCAATCTACCCTGCACAACTACCTTTGTCAATTAAATCACCAGACTCCGCCACACAAAGATATTTTTCACACCTCCTTAGGCCCACAATATGACCTCATCATGATCCCTACTCCATCTGCCATCTCCAAGCCAAAGTCTACTGGAATCATTATAAAATAAGAGAAACCAGATTACACCGACTTCCTTTACCAAGACTCACAAGACCCATGGGAAGAATTCCTTCCTCTAAGTCAACATCTCCAATAGTTTCCCCAACCAACCATGACTGAACCAGGCTCATCATCACAACCCTCCAAAGCCGATAAGGCCACTCAGACGCCAAACCCAATGCCTCAGTCATCCCCACTCAAACCAGGATACAGACGAGATTGCCCTTATCCACCTTGCCGTGGTCCCCACTGCATGCATCCAAAGCTCTCCAAAACCTTTTTTCCAACCGTCTCCCGTGACACCGACCCAGATGAAACTGAAAGCTCCTTTGAAGACGACTACATGAATCTCTACTCTCCATAAAGTCGTTTGTCATGTTGTAATAATTATGTTTTACTTTATGTCTTGTCCTGTATAATTATTAAAGTTTGCTTTTACTTTTGAAAAGATAGGAATCCTATCCTATCTCCTCGAGAATTCTCCTATATAAACAATTCTCCCATCCTTTGTAAAAATAAGAAGTTTTCTAAGAAATAAACTCGTGTGTTCTCAAAAGCTATGTGTTTCTAAACTCTCTCTCCTCTCTCTGCAAATGAAGTTCTAGAGAAAGAAAAGGAATAAAAAATTAAATTTGTCCATTTTGAAAACTGAAGGAAGTATGCTCTGCACTTGCCTTCCAGTAAGGATCCTGTGCATCAAAAAACTTTTGATCATTTCTTATCTGGTTTGGACCCTAGGTTTGGATGGGTAAACTCAGAATGGGACTCTGAACAGAAACTCAAAAGTTTGGTGGAAATATCCTGGTAGAACGGGGGAGTGTCAGACAAATTGTAAAGTTTCAAAATGTCTGTGAATGGTTTAAACATGTATTTGACTCGGATTCCAGTGAGAATGATTTGGAGGTGTTTGATTTGGTGAAGGATGTCAAAACCTAACAAGAGGGGGGGTGAATTGGGTTTTGAAAAAAATGCAATACAATTCGCACAACAATTTAATCTATTGTCTTAATCAAATAAAAAACAATAAATTCAATCAAGCACAATATTAAAAAAGTAAGGGAAGAGAAAAAAAAAACATAAGGATTTTTATGTCCACGCCTCCAACCACACCCGGCTTGAGGATTTCACTATCCAAGTCTCCCAAGGCTTCAAATGTTTACAATTGACTTCTAAGGTGTCAATGGACCTTTACAACAAGAGATTATCTTCCCAATCTCTTCACCCCAAGTGTTTCTCACACTTGTACACTCACAATTTGATGAGAAATGAAAATCACAACAATAACTCTCTTTAAGAGTAGATAACAAATTATAGCTCAATGATGATTCAATAAATGATGATTTGCAAAATAGAAGCTCAATATATGTTATATGATCTTGTTTTTCCTTGTATTAGTCCTTAGAATGAAGTTTGAGTTGAGTTTTTATAATTAAAGCCCAAAATCTAGCCGTTATTAGCAAATTCCCGCGCCCAAGCGGTTAGCCGCTTGATTATCTGGCTAGCCACTCAAGAACGGTGATATTACCGTTATTTTTTATTTTTGCTACAGTAACACTGTTCACTAAAATTACACTTTGACTTAAAACTTTCTATAAACTTTCTATAATTATATTATGGGCCAAAACGTCATAAAACTTTATAAATAAGTCCAATTTCAGAACTTCCTAAGAATAGTTGTCTTTCCCAAACTTTTTAAAATTATGATATGGCCCCAAAGATTTTTTTATTTCGCACAAAGGTCATTTTCAACATAATACCCATATATTTCAAAGTTCTCAAAACCTTTCACTTTAGTCCAAAATATTCATAAATTATAGTATGACCCAAAACATTTCAAATGTTTGTAAAAACGTCCAACTCTGAAATTTAATACTTATTAAAAACAAAGATTTCAAATCTTAGCATTTAAGTCCAAATTACTCAAATCCACAAAATACTTTATTTTATAAAAATAAAACCTTTTAGTTTATGAAAAGTATTTAATTAAATTAATCTCTTGAGCTCTAAACTATATTCTTGATGTCGCCGTTGTCTGTTGAGTGTCTTCAAACTTGATTTCACTTGATTCACTTGCATAAATATTATCCTTCAAAAACTAGTGAAAATGTGAAATATAATATTTATTAAATCACTTAATACATATGTTTATTATCATCAAAATTACATTATGTATAAAAAAAAAAATTAAGGCAACACTACGCACTGCCTCTTGGTGCGACGGGCACCAAGAGGCAGCAGTAAGAGGTGCTGCCTCTTGGTGCGACGGGCACCCCGTCGCACCAAGAGATAGCACCTCTTGGTGCGACAGGCTCAAGAGAGGGAAGCCAAGCGTGCGGGCGAGCTGCGTGCCTGCGCGCAACCCGCGCGCGCTTGGCTTCCCTCGCGCGCGAGATGGGCGCAACGTGCGCATCTCGCGTGCGACGCAGCGCCTGTCGCACGCGAAATGCGCGCGGCACGCCCATCTCGCGCGCGCGACAGGCGCATGTCGCGCGCGCGAGGTGCGCACGCCGAGCGCATCTCGCGTGCGACAGGCGCATGTCGCGCGCGCGAGGTGCGCACGCCGCGCGCATCTCGCGTGCGACAGGCGCATGTCGCGCGCGCGAGGTGCGCACGCCGCGCGCATCTCGCGTGCGACAGGCGCATGTCGCGCGCGCGAGGTGCGCACGCCGCGCGCATCTCGCGTGCGACAGGCGCATGTCGCGCGCGCGAGGTGCGCACGCCGCGCGCATCTCGCGTGCGACAGGCGCATGTCGCGCGCGCGAGGTCTGCACGCCGCGCATCTCGCGTGCGACGCAGCTCATGTCACACACGAGATGCGCGCTGCGCGCGCAACGCCTAGCCCTCGCGCGAGCGAGTTCGCTTCCCCTTCCCTTTCTCTTCTCTTCCCTTTCCCACATGCATCTCACCTACCACCACCATTAAAACACCACCAACAACAACAACATCCCAAACAACAACAACAACAACAACAACATCACCAACAACAACAACATCCCAAACAACAACAACAACAACAACAACAACAAGAAAATCGGCAATAACAACTCACCTAGGGTTTTCAATTTTTTTCTTTGATTTTGGAGATCTCCGAAGATTTTCAACGTGATTTAGCTTCTTTCAGCTGCAACCAACTTCCTCCGCTGCCGATCTACGCCGCCGCCGACAATCTATAGAACTTCCGGTGATGAGATTTTGGTGAGAGGGGAAGGAATTTGCTTGAGGGAAACGTGAGAATGAGGAGGGTAATTTCGTCCACAATTTGGTGATTTGGCTAATGTTGAAAGAAAAAAGTTTGAGGGGTTAAAGTTGAAAAATGGCTAATTTTTTTGGCTTGTTTTGTAAATTTCCCAATTATTAACGATTCTAAATATTTGAAAATAATAATGAAAAAAATTTTTATTCATCACTCAGCTCGTAGCTGTTGCATGGCAGTAATCTAATCTAATCAAATCTTAACTAATATGAGAAACACAATTTAATTAAAATCCTCTTTTGCTTCTATGGGTGATATTTTCACACCATAATTTTTGTGAACCCACCTCTACGTTTAAGAAACAATTACAATAAGTTCACATTATTCTTTAAAATTTCAAACAAAGAAGAAGTTTAGAGATTTAATCGAATAAAATTAAATACTTAAACTATTAGATATAAGAGCTCATGTTTGCAGGAGCAATTTAGTCATTTTTTAAAATAAAAGTAAAACGTTCAAATAAAAATTTATCTTAAAATAATTTTAATGGTAAAAAATACTTAAATAACAAATAATAATAATAATAATAATAATAATAATAATAATGATTTGATTGATTAATTGTCTAAATGTTTTGTTGATTTATGTACTTTAAAAGTAATGTGAATTTATTTTAATTACTTTATGGAAGTAAAAAATTAATGGGGTAGAAATATCCTCCCCAAAAGTAATCATTCGGGGGGAACAAAAATCATTATATTCTTTTAAAACTCTCTTAAAATTGTGTAAGACATTTCCCTATATTTTCATTAGTTTATTACAAATGCCTCTCTTGGGATAATTCTCTATCGATTTTTTAAAACCAGAGACATCAACATGCAAGTAGATCAAATCTCAAGAAAGATTAATGAATTGACCAAACAAGCATAAGAGAATATGCCTTGTGAATCATGCCTCTGTGTTTTTATCCGTACTTACATTTGTATGGAACAAATTTTGCGGTCTACATCCTTTGACTTACAATCTTTCGATGATGATTTAAACATTTAGCTTATTTTTATAGCTAATGCAATTAATCAAAGATTTAACTATAGGACTGTCTAACTAACTATTAGAGATTAGGTGACATGGATGGTAGTTGTGCAAAGAATATATTACATACACAAATTTGACTTTCATGCACTATACATTAGTATGTTAATTATTAACGTATAAAAAATTGCTAATTGAAATTTTCAACCATGTTAATTACGTAGTCCGTAATTGATTGTAGTACAATGTATCTCTTGACGTACAACCACCAAAAGATAATTTAGTTAAATCTTTTTTTTATTATTTTTTAAAAGTAGGACGTTGGACAAACCTAAATGTATTTTTTAACTTCTAGTTTAGTTAAAATTTAAATTTGAGTGGTCAATCAAATAAAATTACTTAAAAACTGCTCGACCAAACACCTGTCATATAAACAAGCACATTCTTTTTCAAAGCTATAATTATTGTTTAGGGGATAAAACTAGGGGGGGGGAGCATAATCAAGATATCACTCGCACCTAAACATGCTCTTTTCATTATAAAACAAATACAAAAGGGAATTAGGAGTAGATATCTTGGACGAAGTTTTTTTGCCAAGTTTCATTAGATAGCCTATTAAGAGAAAACCTATGTGCGGATTTTTGATGAGCAGACATTTAAATCAAGTCAATGTGAGAGTAGATTCAATCAAAACCATCTCACTGAAGAAAGCTTTATTTTCTAATGCTCACTCAAAAGCCCAAGGGAAATAGTGTTCCAAACTACATAAAACCCCCAAAAAAATTAAATGAGGTTAAGATTAACTTCTCTCTACAATCTTATCTTTTATTTCTTACTCTTTTCACTTTAAAGATTTTTTTTCTATTTAACTAAAAAATCAAGCACTATAATTTTATTCTTTCAGTAAACTCATAAACTAATTTGAGCATCAGAGCATTAACGCTAGAAAAATTTTAAGTGCCTCTTACTATCATTTGTGGTTTTTGGTGCTCACGGATCCTCTGCTCATGGTTGTAGCTTGTCCTTAAAGATTGCGATTTTCTTTCCTACGAAACAAATTTAATGATGGCACAGAAGCTTGATATTTAGTTGCAAATAGACTTGATAAGATTTTTGAATCAATAATAGTAATAATTATTACTTTAATTAAAAGATAGCAGATGAGCTAGGCCCAACCAATTTTTTTTTTATCCCTTATGTTTCTTATTATTCAATTTTTATAGGACAGTTAAAGAAAACTGTTTGAAAATTACTTTGTCGAGCCCAATAATTTTTTTCCCCCTTTAGCCTAATGACGAAAATTCTCTCCTCACCTTTATGAGTGCTTGTTGTTTTTAAAGATTTTACCAATTCAATTAACACACACCCACAAATTTTAAGTGATTGATCGATGTCCATTGTAACAATTAAGACAAACTCGACACTCTTATCTATTATTCCATTAACTAGTCTTAGTTCACCAAATAATGTGGCTGATTAGCTAAAATTAAAAAATAACTTAATAGCCACAAGTCAAACAACAGGATGAATATTGCCTCTATGTGTATAATAATAACAACTATTTATATATATCATTCGTTGCTGTCACGAATTGATGTATGAACAAATAGAATTTTTCTCGGGACTTAAACTAATAAATTATTAATTGCTCTAGTATGCCAATCTGTGTCAATTATCTAAGCCCCCACACGTGTGTGTGTGTTTTTTTTTCTCTCCCTCAGAAAGAATGTAACATTTTATTCAATAGCTGAATCAACAATGAAACGTAAGTAATAAACCTTCACTATGTAGCCACCAAACAAGACATTTCCATTTTTTCTTTGCTAAATATTTTTTTCCCCCGTCGTAAATATCACACACAAATCACATTATCCCGTACATTATCCCTTGTTCCCCCTTTAAAGAAAAATAACAAAGATGGAAGTAAAAATCGTGGAAATTAATACAAGCCTCATACGTGCACGAAACTAATTAAGACCAGAGGCAAACACACGTCGCAAAAAATGCATTATAAATTCCTTGTGGCATGATGCATCGTGAAGGTAGCGAGCTACACTGAGAGTCAAAAGAGAGAGATATTCTGGGCGATTTTAATGCTTTTTTACTTAATTTTATTCAATTTTCAATTTAACATGGCCGCGAAGGGAATTGCATAACGTATTGGACAACGATGAAAATCTTGTTTTAATTAATATAGTAAAATATATATGGAAACATTACGGTGGATTCCTTTGATAAAACTTTTTTGAAGTAAAATGGAGCCAGCTATTTGATGTTTTCATCAATTGTAACCAGCTAACAGATCTCCATTTAAAAAAAAAAGAAAAAGAAAAAAGAGAGATCATATCAAAATATTTGTATCATATATAACGAAGTTAAAACTATCAATATAGATCATAATGAAAGGACCATCAACAGATGATAATAAAAATAGTGCGCTAATTGTCAACGCTCAACAATGTCGTCACAGCAATTATTATTCAACAAAATCACATGCCCAGAGCGGCAGAGCCCATTGGCTTTTTTGGCTATATAAGCTAGCTAGCCACATTAACTGCTAACTCAAGTCCGCAAGTAAAGAAGAAAAAGAAATTAATATCAAAATTTGAAAGTGCCCCCATAAACTGCTCAGTGATCAATGGACACTTCACTTGTCAAACTCATCTCCATTTTCTTCATCATCATCTCCATCTTCACACCCCAAGCTCTTTCACAATCAATAAGTAAAGAAGAAAAAGAAATTAATATCAAAATTTGAAAGTGCCCCCCATAAACTGCTCAGTGATCAATGGACACTTCACTTGTCAAACTCATCTCTATTTTCTTCATCATCATCTCCATCTTCACACCCCAAGCTCTTTCACAATCCGATGACGAATGTGGCGAAGACACCAGTTCTTGCAACGACAAATCAGCGGCGTTGCCTCTCAAGATCATAGCCATTGTTACTATATTAATCACTAGCATGATTGGTGTCTGTTTACCGCTTTTCACACGTTCGATCCCGGCTCTGCACCCTGATAGAAACCTTTTCGTTGTCGTTAAGGCTTTCGCAGCTGGAATTATTCTAGCCACTGGATTCATGCACGTGTTGCCTGATTCATTTGACATGCTTACCTCTAGTTGCTTGAAAGATAATCCTTGGCACAAGTTCCCGTTTTCGGGATTTGTTGCCATGTTGTCTGCCATCGCAACCCTAATGGTGGACTCATTGGCCACCAGTATTTATAGCAAGAAATGCAATTCTGGGGTTATTCCTGAAGCCGGCGAGCGAGACCAAGAGAGAGCCGTGGCGAGCTTTGGACACGTCCATGGCCATGCCCATGGCCTAAGTCCTGATCCAAAAGATGCAGATTCTAGCCAGCAACTGCTTCGTTATCGTGTTATCGCCATGGTTAGTCCTTCAATTTGCACTTCGACTTATCGTACGTTCAGACTTGGTTAATGATTTTTCTTAATTTAAGACTTTATTATTTACTAATGCTTCTGCCGTACCGTACCTCATGATGATAGTTTAATTTAATTAAGGGTCAAGTACCAATGATCAACTTTGTTGGAGAAAAAAACTTTGGCACGTTACGTACCTTATGACTGACTATGCATATATAATTAATTACTTTGACTAATTAAAATAATGATGACATCTTGTTTATTTATTTATTTATTTTGGTTTATTAAAATGGTTTAACTGCAGGTATTGGAACTTGGAATTGTTGTTCATTCAATTGTGATAGGACTCTCAGTTGGAGCCACAAACAATACTTGCACCATTAAAGGTCTCATTGCTGCCCTTTGCTTCCATCAAATGTTTGAAGGAATGGGCCTAGGTGGTTGCATTCTTCAGGTATTACACCAAATTCATTAATAATGGTACAAGAGATCATAAACTAAAGAATGTTTTTGGTGTTCCTAAAATATTATTTTTTATTTATTTGGTGTTTAGTATATGGGTGTGTATATTATGATAATTACTTGAATCATACATGTAGTAATGAATGAATGAATGAAAAATAAACAGTGCTAACTGAGCCGCTAAGAGTTTTCTCATAAACCATTATCATATCACTTGTTGAGGCAGTGAGACAAACTAAATTAATCCTCACATGTGGGATGATATGATCAATCTCATTCAATTTCCCATATAAGACTTTCTCTGACCAAATTACATTAATCACTCAGCTTAATATTAATTTTATAGCTTATGAATTGATAAATTATAAACAAAAGTTTGTTATCATTTAAAATTATCAAATTGCAGGCGGAGTACAAGTTGATGAAGAGGCTTGTAATGGTGTTCTTCTTCTCTGTAACAACTCCATTTGGAATTGCACTTGGGATTGCGTTGTCAAAAACTTACAAAGAGAATAGTCCAAGTTCATTGATCACCGTTGGATTGCTGAACGCTTCATCAGCTGGGCTTTTGATCTACATGGCTCTGGTTGATCTTCTGTCGGCTGATTTTATGGGTCCAAAGTTGCAGGGAAACATCAAACTCCAGGTTAAATCATATGTTGCTGTTCTTTTGGGTGCTGGTGGCATGTCCCTTATGGCTAAATGGGCTTAATTGAATCACTTACCGAACCGAAGCAAATAAATTATGCTTATGTTTTATATGTTGCTGTTTTTTTCTTTTTTGGTAAGTTCGTGAGATTACAAATCAACCTGTTGTAAAATGCAATGAGTTAATGTTAGTTCTGCGCTCTGCCAATTACCATTGTTTTTCAATTATTATTTCGTATATAAGTCATTTTTGTTTTTGTAAAGGAAATTCTCATTAATATTTAGAATCGAACTCAAAGCTAACAAATCAATTACTGCAGAAATAAACTTTGCCAGTAACACAATAGAACTACTAGTACAAATATTGAACTTAATTAGAGTAAGTGTTGCTTGATTATAATCCCTAAAGATCTATTTATTTTTTAAGTCATTGGTGGTTTTAAGTACAGGCTAACTAAGTAGTTCGTCTAGAGCCCTATATTTTAGGAAATGGCTCATTGTGATCACCTAAACCCCATAAATTATGAAGACTCTATCTTTTTTTTTTTTTTGGGTTCCTTAATATATATACTCAAACTAATAGATTTTTTAGATTACTTATATGACGAAAGCCTATTTTTAGATATTTATCTTTTAATTAAGAAGTTTTATACAAATTATATATTTTATAATCTTCACGTTAAAGAGTTATGATTAATAATATTGTCCAACCATTAACTTATTAATAACTTTTCTAAGAAAAAAATTAAATTATTTATCTGTTTTAAAAAACTCTTAAATTTTTAACATTATAAAATTTCTTGTACTCTTCTCTATAAATAAAATTATTACATTTATTGGTTCACTTTTAAGGTTAAAAAAAGGGTTTCTTGAAATAATAGTTTTAAAGGAAGTAAAAAAGATATCTTATTAACTACTGTTATTTTTTGAAAATTCTTATGTCTTGATGATTGTTGATATTTAAAATATAATTAAAAATTGATTGAATTTTAAGTTCTTTTATATTTCCTTTGGGGTTGAGATTTGTGAAAGTAAGGAGACCTCACAACAAAATTTCACTTAAGGCCCCAGTATTTTGAAACGAGCCATGTTTTAAGTTATGGCTTTGTAAAATTAATCATTATAGAGTGAGACTATTGGTACCCCTCTAAATATATCTTAACACCCCTTTAGTTATTTTACAATTTTAACCTTTATTAAAATTACATAATAAGATCATTTTTAATTAAACCCCTACTCAAAATCAAATATTTGTTGGACAATGTTCAACAAATATCCCCTTAACAAATGTCAATTGTTTGGTTGATTATTGCTGAATAAATTACAATTATTCGAGTTTTGTGTCTTGTATTAACTTATGTAATATCTGTACAATAATCGTGAAGGAGGAAAGTTCTACCATAGATGCCATTCTTGATAATAATTAATAAAGTAGATGTTATGGATTATACTGCTGCATTCACTATTGAAGAAATATAATGTTAAATAAATCTTCTTACATATATTTTCTTTTCTTTGAATTGTTAACTAATATATTATTAAACAATAGAGTTTATACTAATAAATTTAAATTAAGGATATTTTTATCATTAAAGGGGTGTTAAAAGAATTTTATAATATTTTATAATATTTTAATAGAATTAATAAAGAAAAGAGGTGTTGAGAGATATTTAGAGGGGTGCCAATAGTCCCACTCATCCTTATATCTCACTTATGAATCTAAAATAATAATCTAAGCAAGTACCCAACTTTCTTTGGACTAACTAATAATATGCACCAATATGTCCAGCTCAACCATAAGTGGAAACAAACCAACCTGCCTAACGTAAGGCTTCCACATCTGTAATATCAACATCATCAGGATAGACTACAAGATCGGCCCCCTGCCAACATAACCAACCCTCATGGTTCCGAACCATATGACCGCTAGACTAGCCATTCCACGATGAACATCCACACCCGTATCTGTAATAAGTTTATACCAACCCAGCTACAGTGGAACCCTAGTCTCAGAATTAGAAACAGATAAACAACCATATATAGGAACCCATCTTCCACAAGCATCCAAATTTCGATGAGTACAAGCCAAAACACAAGTAGGGGAAGCTTTCGTGACTTAGTATGTGGTACTACTTTCGACTGAGAAATTAAGAATTGAGAGAATGCATCTAAGGTTGCCTAAATATTCTTTAGGTTCTATGACGGTCTTCCTATCATCTCTATGATGCGGCGACCGGTAGACCTGGCTATTGGCATGCCATCAGAAACCCTTAAGCCTTCCAGCTCAATCAGTCCAGGACTCCAGGTTGCTCATACCTGTCCACAGCCGCTCCTAAGTTAAACCCCTTACGTGTATGCAGGGCGGGCTTAACCATATTTGGGGCGTTAGACAAATGATTTTAATTAATTCTTCTTAAAATTTAGGCCTTAGACAAATGATTTTAATTAAGTCTTCTTAAAATTTAGGCCTTAGACAAACCCCTTACGTGTATGCAGGCCGGCTCAACCATATTTGGGGCCTTAGACAAGTGATTTTAATTAATTCTTCTTAAAATTTAGGATTATATATATATATATATAATTTATTGAAAATCAATTCTTTAAACACTCTAAAATGTAAAATTACTAAATAAAATTCTATTCTATTGTTGCTAATTCATGAAATTTTAATTCAATTATAACATTTTCACTTTTTTTAAACTCAAATTATATCTTTTTTTACTACTCCTTTTCTAAATTAAACTATTTTTTATATTCTTCTATTCTCTAAAGTTTTTCGATAGAATTTTATTTCAAAATATATAAAACAAGCACACAAAAAAGTAGATGAATAAAAGAATATATTAAAAAGAAATAAGAATAAATAAATAACACAACTAATTAAGAGAATAATAAAAAGATAAATATGAAATTTGAGATGAAATAATAAATTAACTTATATTTATATTAATTGTTTGAGAATTTGAGTAATGACCAATAGTCATAGAGAATAAAGAGAACTATTAGATTTTTTTTTTCTTCTTAAGTAGAAAGTAGAGGAAGCATGATTTTTTTTCCTTTCTCTCAAAAACCAAGAACATATCATGTCTTGATTGTTGGAGAAAAAATTTAATGGATAAGTAATAAAATGTGGGGTTTTATAGAGATTTAAAATGAATATAAAACTTTTGAAATATAACATATTAATTCTAACAATGAAAGAGATAATTTATAGGATTGAAACTATTAATTTATCGGTTTTGTACAAATTAAAACTACTAACTTTTGAAATATAACATATTAATTCTAATAATGAAATAGAGAATTTGTAGAATTGAAACTATTAATTTATCGATTTTGTAGAAATTAAAACTACTAAGTACTACATTAAATAAACTTTATAGGAATTTGATAGTTTATTTAGGAAAAGATAATTATAAAATAATAATAAATTAAATGAATAATCATGACTTTTAAATTCACTTTCCCATTTTATATACAAAATAATCATCTTGTGAGGAATTCATGTAGAGTGGAACCCCTGCCTAAGTTGCATAGAGGTCGAGCCGCTACTGCGTGTATGGGGCAAAGATTCGTTGGACAAGAGAGGCAACCCCTAGAACATGTCTAATGGAGTTAATCCCCCTGAGATTTGTGCTCTTGTTTTGTTCTACCCTCTATCCTTATCTTTCTTGGTGTGTGAATGCTAGGGGTTTTAAGGATGCTAAGAAGCAAAGAGTAATCATACAGACACAAACTCTTGTACAAACTTATTTTGTACAAACTGACGTGGCATTAATTCATTGGTTAAATGAAAATATAAAATAATAAAAACAAATCATGTGGGCCAAGTGATATTTAATTCAACCAATCTTATCATGCCACATCAGTTTGTACAAAATAAGTTTGTACAAGAGTTTGTGACTATATCATTACTCAAAAAGCAAAATGAACGTATAGGTTGGAAAAGTTTCCACACATCCCATAAGCACACAAGACAGCCATGCGAAACTAATTGGGTAAATGGAGAAATTTCCCACACCTACTCGGCATTTGCACATACAAAGAAAGAATGCAAAATAGTCTCCCCAAATTCCCCACACAATCTGCGACATGAACTAGGCACCATTCTTTTTTGCTCTTAACAAGAAGAAATTTTAGAATATATATCGAGTCAGTCATATAATAAAAAAATTATGTTATGACATTTATATATTTATTTTAAAAAATCATCGTGTAAATCGTAATTTTTTAAAATCTAAATACAAATATTATACATGCATTAATTAATTACATTATTTTTTATGTATTTAAAAATTTTTCCTGTACTAAACATGGTTGGAAGAAAGTAATCCAGAGCGGGCAAGTTAAAATCGATTCTTTATTTGTTGGAGCCCACAGCTGCAGTGTTCCACTGCTCTCACCCTAATTGGGCCCCTAATGTTTGCTTGCAGTTGGGCTCAAAGAAAGACCTCTTTCACTCCCATTTCTAACAAATTACTTGCATTTATAATTAATTTATTTTTGTTGTTTTATGTCCGCAATTTCTATCTAACCACAATAAATTGAAAGAATTTAGAACTATTAATTGTTTTTTTCCTATTTCTTACTGATTAAAATTTTTTATACGTAAGCTTGATTTTAAATTATAATTTAAAATATGTGTAATTTAACTTAATGATTGAAGGTCATGAAAATATAAAATGAAAAGAGGTATTTTGAGCGTTATATCACACACATCCAAATTTCTTGAACTGAACCCGTGGAAACCCTAACTCACATTCAGATTGAGAGATTAATTTCTGTAGAAACAAAAATAATATTTTGCATTGCTATAAACTCTTCCAGAGATTATGTCACAGAATTATCCTTGGGCCTAGCTCAACAGGCCTTGAATGCACTTTGTTTCAAGATTATCTTTCGTTGATTAAAAAATAATAATAATAAGACTGAGCAAGCGAGCGAGCGAGACTTTTTATTCCTTTTTTTTTAACATTACAATAATTTTAAAAAGAGAGAAATTTTGTCAAAATAAATTTTTGTACGCCAAATATTTTACCCAATTTTTTAAAAATAAAATTCAAATAAAAATTCTGTCAGCCAATCATTTAATCTGACGTGAGCCATTCCAGAAGTTGCACATGGGGCTCTTCATTTTCTATTTATTTTATAAGGCAGCACTTAACTTACATTTGATGTAAGTAACATTATGAGAAAATGAATCGTTGGATTCCTTAATTTGCAGATCCAACGGTTGTGATGAACCATAACCTAAAATTAGGTTCAGGTACTGGTTAGAAATTTATTTTTAAAAACAAAAGAATGGCAGCCTGCTAAAACGGTTGTCGAAAAAACCAAGCTAAGGGGTTAGTCGGTAAAGATAATTTTAGATAGAAATGATGAGTGACGAAAATCCATAAAATTCAAGATAGAAAACACAGTAATTAGGTGTGTGCCCGAACGATTGGCTTCCGTTGTAGGTAAACTGCGGGCAGAACAAAGAGCGGCCTTACCTAATCTTATCATATGATTGATAATCGAAATTTACATTGACAAAAAAGGCGAATTACACACCGATTGGGTAAATTAAAAACAGAGTCTCGCAAAAGCAATAATTAAAACACAACACCACCTTGAGGAGACACCACAAAAATAAAGCAGCAAGCTCATACTGTGACCACATACACACACCAAATTTTTATTATAGAATAAATCTAAGATGATGGATGATTATGCTGATGATGATACGTCACACATCTCTCATTAAAGTTAATTAATTTAATCGTTGTCGCTGTTGCTGCTGCTCTCGTGTCCGTCCTCGTGCTTTTTCTTCTCCTTCTTCTCCTTTTTCTTTTTCTTCTCTTCACCGTGGGCGGCGGCGAGCACCGGGGATCTTCTGCTTGATCTTGTCCACCAAGCCCTCCCTGTGTTCGCCGTCCCTGTGTTCCCCGTCGTGATATTGCTGCTGATGGTGAACATCAGTAGTGTGGTGGTCCCCACTATGTTGCTCTCCCTTGTGCTTGTCCTCCTCCTTTTGCCCTCCTCCCACGTGAAGGGCTTCTCCGATCTCGTGAATAACTCTCGACATTTTCTCTTAAAAAAAAGCCGTTCCTTTCTTTTCAAAATTTTCAGTGATTACCGCCTTACCTTCAACCGGCTGTAATGAGAAACGTATGGGATTGACTTTACCGTTGACCTATTTTACAACTGGTTTCCAACCGGTTTCAACAAGTTTTTATTACTGCCCCAAATTAACACGTGTTGCGCGTACATCAATTAAATGGTCATATTAGTTATGTTTCTTACATAAAATGTAGGAAAATGATCTTTGCCCCGGGTCAAACCCCAAAAATGATGTAAACGACGTCGTTTTGATTATTTTTTCTTTCTTTTGGAATACTCTAAAACGACGACGTTTTTTATGATATTTTGAGAAGAATAAAATCTATCTTCCTCTTCGTTTTCGTTTCTTCGTTTCACCTGTGAAAGCAACATAGCAACAGAGCGACAGAGATCCCAACTTGGTCTTGTTCTGTTTGACCGTAAATCTCTTAATTTCTTCGTTTCTTTACTTTTCTTCCTCTCCCGAGGTCCAGGCATTCGGGATCCACGACGACCGACTCACAGCCACGATCATCGTCAACGCTGGTAACGCTGGTAGTCGAAGCTTGTTCGGGAAATTAAACTCACGAAGCGGCAAAGTTTACAGCCCGAGGTAATGCTTCGTTTTTTCCTCTGTAGGTTATGGCAAAATGGGGACGTTTTGGTTGATCTAGGTTAGGCTGCCCTGTTGAATTTAATTTCATTGCTCAGCAAGTGCTAAATTTTGTTCCTCTTTGATTTAATTTCATTGCCCTGCAAGTGCTAAATTTTGTTCCTCTTTAATTTAATTTAATTTAATTTTTGAAGATCACACTTTTATAATCTTCCTCATTTGGAGCTTTGTTGAGTTCTAGTTAGTTAGACATCCGACCCACAATCATGGCATCGGGGTCTCCTATTTGATTTTCATGACCCTGATCTAGGATTCATGACTCTTGCATTTTTTTATCCTCTGACTTAATTTTTGTAACAACAATTACAAAACGCTGAGTTAATCTCTTTGAATTATTATTGTTGCTAAAGTGTACACTCAATGGAATAAGTTGGTTTTAGTGGGAATTTTTCTAATTACAGTGGTTAATTGTTAAGCACAAGAAGGGTTTGTGATGGAACAAATCGATGGAGGGTTGTATTTTATCTCCAGTTGTGTGTGTATAGATTGTGTGCATTTTGGATTGGGTTTTTTTTATAGCCTTTCCGACATGTTGCTTCTAGTTTTCATAGCTGCTGGGTGGTTGCTGGGTGGTATTTTGGTATTAGCTGGGTGGTATTTTCTGGCATGTTGCTTCTAGTTTGGATATTAGCTACTGGGTTTCTGGCATTTTGGTATTAGCTGCTGGCATGTGGCTTGGGTTGTGGGTGGTATTTTCTGGCATGTTGCTTCTAGTTTGTTTATGGCATTTTGGTATTAGCTGCTGGACTGGCATGTGGCTTGGGTTGTGGGTGGTATTTTCTGGCATGTTGCTTCTAGTTTGTTTCTGGCATTTTGGTATTAGCTGCTGGCATGTGGCTTGGGTTGTGGGTGGTATTTTCTGGCATGTTGCTTCTAGTTTGTTTCTGGCATTTTGGTATTAGCTGCTGGCATGTGGCTTGGGTTCTGGGTGGTATTTTCTGGCATGGTGCTTCTAGTTTGGAGATTAGCTGCTGGGTTTCTGGCATTTTGGATATTAGCTACTGGCATGTGGCTTGGGTTCTGGGTGGTATTTTCTGGCATGTTGCTGGGTGGTTCAGACAGTAATCATGCTGTTCATATGTTCAAGTTTTCTTTTCTTTTAAGTCTAACTAACTGTAATTGCAATTAAAATTTGATTTGGGTAATTTCTTTAGCATTATTAATTGTAATTGTTTCTGTTTTCGGGCAGTTTATTCCCAAGGGACTATTAACCACAAACAATGTCATTCGAGCTAAGTGAGAATCGAAGCTCATTGCAAATGTGTAATGGATGCGGTAATCATATGGAGTTGTTAACGTCACGCACAACAAAAAATCCAAATCGGAAATTTTGGATTTGTAGAGGATGTAAGAACTTTCAATGGGCAGAAGATCGTAAACCTACCGAAGAGAAAATAGACTTGTTAGTGGATGAAATTAGGAAGTTAGGCTTAGAGATCGAGTGTTTGTCCGTTAAATTTCAATTATTGTATAAAGAACTTGAGCATATGCGAGAACGTGAAGTGCATAGGCAATTATTGGACGACGAACTTCGAAAAAGAGAGGCATCACGATATGATTTTCTTAAAATACTGATGATTGTTGTATTATGTTTTCTCTTAAAGTATTATTTTTAAGTTGTTTCAAGTTAAAAGACTTGTAGACATATGTAATAACATTTTCATGTTAAATATAAGTTTCCGAATAGTTTGAATCTCTGGATTTAATTCATAGTATTATAAAATTATAATTTGGCCTAAAAATTATTCTCAAAATTATACTATGGCCTAAATCATTCTAATATTTTCCAAATTAATCCAATTCTAAACTTTTGAAAATAAACTTATTAATTCATAGTATTATAAAATTATAATTTGGCCCCAAAAATTATTCTCAAAATTATACTATGGCCCAAATCATTCTAATATTTTCTAAATTAATCCAATTCTAAACTTTTGAAAATAAACTTATTAATTCATAGTATTATAAAATTATAATTTGGCCCCAAAAATTATTCTCAAAATTATACTATGGCCCAAATCATTCTAATATTTTCCAAATTAATCTATTTCTAGAATTTTAAAAATAGACTTATGAACTCCATAATTAAAAAATGTCGAAATACACATACACCAAATTACATTAGTTCATTAGTTGAATAATACAGAAAACATAAGCATAAGCTAACTTCGATTACATGCTTGGTTCATTAGTTGAAAACTCCCCTTGATTGGCCTCCTCGAAATTTTGTTGCGGTGCATGTTGCAAGTGTACATGATGAGCTGGACCGTGATTCATCCAATACTGATAGTAAGGGGGGAAAAATGCATGTTGTGAGTGTGGTTGTTGTTGTACCAAAAAAAAAAAGTTAAACACAAATTATCAAACATATGACAATGAAAGGAAATAGCAAATAAAAAAATATTACCATAGCCATATTGCTCTCTTGTGTTGGGATTGTGGTGGCCACCTGAGAAGATAAATCATGTATCTCCGCGTCCTAGGAGTATATATTAAATTAATTTAAAATGAATGTATTAAACTATTAAATTAATCTAAAGTATATACAAATACCTCTATAGTTGTGTTTATCGAAACGTTGTTCGATTTCTGTTTTGGCCGCTTAAATTGCTTTTGCTTTATTTGACTATGTGGACGACCTTTACGCCGACTTACCACTGGATCTTGTATGTTAATACTGGATCCACCATCAATGGTTGTATCGTCGCCGTCACATCGAACATTCAGAGAAACATCCTTCATAGCTTTCTCAATCCAACCTATAATGTTTTTATGGCTTTCTTCATTTTTGGAAGCTACCTCAGCAACATCATAAAAAGCAGTGCATTCCTCTCTATATCGTTGATGTTCAATGCTCGAACTCCGTGCATCATAACTAACTTTGACTTTACTACAGAACCTCCGCACATCTTTCCTCCATATTCGTAAGATATACTTTTCAGGCAGTAATTGCACACGGTTACGTGACAACACTGCGATAACATGTTTGCAAAGAATGCCCTTGTATTCAAACATTGAGCATACACAACAAATTTCACCTTCATCTTTTTCAAAAATGACTCTAAAAGTCTTTTCTCTACTCTTTTCATCGTTTTCAATAATTTCATATTCTGACCCCCCACAACTGAAAACCTCACAATATATCTTATTCACCAACTCCTGCTGAAATTCCTGAAACTTGAAAATAGTGTACACTTCTTTAACTTGCTTTTCCATGGCAAAACTAGTACGGCATGGCAACCGTTGGCAAAAACTTCGTGCATCTGCTTGCCATTTTTTCTCAATTTTACTTTCCATTGCTTTCTCTTGCTTTCTCATATTTCTCCACAAATTGCTTCAAAGTTGTCTTCGAGTTAACATACCCATCAAAGAAAGCATTCATACTCTCACTACGCTGAATGGTTGACATTCTAGCCCAAAAAGTAGTTTTCACGAATGCTGGAACCCAACGATTTCTTTCCTCATACAAATCATTCAACCACTGATTATTTCTAAGATCATATTTATCTAACATGTCATGCAAAGCTTCCTCGAATTCAACAGAAGTATGTAAGTCATAAACAACAGAAAGTAATGAAACTCTAATGGCATGATATTCTGCATACCTTCCCAACTTCTCAGGCACATTTTTCAATATATGCCACAAACACCATCGATGCCTAGTGTCTGGAAAAACAATCTGAATTACCTTTTTCATCGCTTTATCTTGATTTGTAATGATTCCAAGGGGAGGACACCCAGACATACATGATAACCATGTGTTAAATAACCACGTAAATGTTTCCGTGTCCTCATGCGAAATCAACCCACATCCTAACAAAATTAATTGACCATGATGATTAACTCCTACAAAAGGAGCAAATGGCATGTCATACTTGTTTGTTAGGTATGTTGTATCAATTGTGACAACATCCCCAAAGTCCTTATAGGCTGCCCTGCTCCTTGGATCTGCCCAAAATACATTTTTTAACCGACCCTCCTCATCTAGGTCAATACTGAAGTAAAGCCCATCATTTTCTGTTTGCATTTTCTGAAAATACCTCTGAATTGCAATAGCATCCCCTTCTCCGAGTCTTAATCGCCTCACTTTGTCAACATGATTTCTAGCATCTCTTTCTAAAAATGACACATTTTCAAAGCCACTAGCCTCGACAACAATCGACTTAAAACTTTGAGCCATTTTAATTCCAGCTTCTTCATTTATTTCAAGCTGCTTTTTAACAAAATGACTAATGGAACGGTTGCATCGATAATACCTACTCTTACTCGGACTCACGCCATGGTTGTGTTCAAGGATCAAATTTCCAATTACCTATTTTTCACTAACAATATCCAAACGTCCTCCAATTTTAGCATTGCATCCAATCTTTTGGTTTGGTTGAAGCTGCAAAACATTAGTGGCTTTGGCTTTTGACTTGTTGTTTCTCCCACAAGTAAACGTCACATATCTCAAACTCCCATCATCCCCTTTTCTACGAGATCTCCGCATCACTGGAAACCCCTCTTGTAGGCCATAAGTTTTATAATATGCAAACATTTCATCCGGACTATTAAAAGACATCCCAACCGTAGGCTCAACAACATTTTCCACCACCAATTCCTCATTGTTTTCTTCCAAATTAGCCCCCTGTAAATCTTGCAATTCCCCAACTTCATCAACCTCCTCCACTTGTTCGAAATTATCCATTAACTGCTGCAAATTAAAATAATTCAATATCTTATTAGTTATTTATCGCAAATTCATTAAATTTAAAAACAAAATTTCAAAAGCAAAATGAAACAACTCAGATGGTAATTACATCTTCTCACATTGCTTTTTCTGTAGCCCCTGTATTAATTGCAGATGAAGAAACACAATAATATGATCAACTAGTCTTGAAATAAATTGAGCCATGTATGTAGAAACTCAAATTGATTGATACTGATCATAATTTCTTTCTTCAGAACAATAATATTAATTCTCTTACCTTTAACAAAACAATTCCATTATACCCAATTTAATTACATACATAATTATAAAAAAGCAGAGCCCAGGTCATTACTCTACCTCCCTTCGTTCACAATTTTTTAAATTGATTTTGAATCCTACGAAGCTACAACCCAATTTAATAAACAACATCATTTCTACATTAAAAATAGATTAACATCACCATCAATTTAGCTTCAAACAACTCTGTTTTTTTTTCTTAGTGATGCTAACAACTAATGAATGGAAACTGTTACAATGTTACTGAAGAAATAAATTCAAGAACATGAGAACTGAAGAAATAAATTCAATGTTACAATGTTGTAAAAACGCAAGGAAAAATTTAAAATAAAATTAAAAAACAAAATGCTACAAAGAAGACAGTACCGAAACCAATCTTCAAGCTTCCAAAATTCAAGCTTTCAGGCACAATGTTAATCTTCTTATGCCAAAACTAATCTTGTCGAAACTCAGCTGAAACCAATCTTGCTGCTGTTGGTCTTGTTCTTTACTAAATGCAAGGGCTGTGGATCTCGTTCAGCTTAATTAGTAGATGCCGAAACCAATCTTGCTCGCAGCCGAAACTCACTCGAAACTCACCCGAAACTCAGCTGCTGTTGGTCTTGTTCTTCACTAAATGCAAGGGATGTGGATCTCGTTCAGTTGCTGTTGCAAGGGCTGTGGATCTCGTTCAACTGCTGTTGCAAGGGGTGTGGATCTCGTTCAACTGTTGTTCGTCTTGTTCTTTACTAAATGCAAGGGGTGTGGATTTCATTCAGCTTAAGACGAAGAAACGAAAAAGAAATAAAGAAAGGCTGGAAGAAACGAAAAAGAAAAAAAATAAAGAAAACGACGCAAATAAGAAACCGCGAAGTAAAAAAAAATTAAAAACAAAACGACGAAGTTTTATATTTTTCGGGGTTTGACCCGGGGCAAACATCAGCACTCTAAAATGTAACGTAAGTTTACCCATTTTATAAAGGCGTTTGCTTCTTCTTCTGATTTTTCATATTTCTCTATGGAACTGAGGGATTAGGCTACAGTACCACAGTGGTACCGTGCCACATCCTTTGTCTTTTATGGCTGCAGTATTGTAAATTTTCATATAACCCCTTTTTACTCGTTTTTATTTAAACTTTGATTCACAAATATTAAATTAATATCTATTGCATCCATATGAATATTTTAGTTAGCACTTTATACTATTTATTATTTACAAATTCTTATTATATATTGCACTTATATCACAATACCCCCTCTGTGAACCGAAATGCTCATGCCGAACCCACAAACCCGACCCGGATGCTATTTCTATTTCCGGCCACTTTACCGGCCAAGGATTGGTACCGATCGGAAGATCGTACGATGCCGGTCATCTCCATGCCAATCTTGTCGCCAAAAAGCTTTCGGAAAGCTGTCGATTGAAGCCGTGAAAAGCCGCGGAACCGCTGCTTCATTTCGCCGTGATTTCTCCAGTTTCCAGTGACGCTATCACTTGGGTTTTGCTCCCCACGATTCCCTCTATATTTTCCGACCAATCACAGCCACCGGAGGAGCCGATTTGCCATTGATCGGTCATTGAAGGATTCACGGCTTTGGAAGCTCGATCCGACGCCATCACCACGCGTGAGAGGTCACCACCGCCACCGTTGGACTCAGCTCGGTCAGAAGTGTCTAACTCGAGTTTCTCGTCGCCGTCAGTTGAAATCTAGTCACCGTTGGTCGGCATGGGTATTTCGGTAATGTTTACATGGATGTATTTGAAATTAAATTAATATTTGTAAAGTAAAGTTTAAATAAAAAAGAGTGAAAGAGGTTATTTAAAAGTTTGCCACAAAAGAAAAAGGAAGTGGCACGGTGCCACTGTGGTACTGCAGGCTGATCCTGGAACTGAGTGCACAAATCACCAATGTACGTTGTTTTTTTTTTTTTAACACAACAGAAATTAGGATAAAACTGTAGTGTAATTGTGGTACAGTGTCACAGTTACACCCAACCGTTAGATTCCCATTTATTCAACTAGACTCCACTCATTTGAGTAAATCCAATGACTGGTGCAACTGTAACACGGTAACACAGTTACACTGTAGCCTGACCCCAAAAATTATTATATCTTCGCTTGTACTAATAATTACAAATAGGAAAATGCTTATCAGCAAGAATGCTGAGAGAATGCCGAGAGAAACGACATACAGTAATGCCGTTCACCCCCCCCCCAATCACAGCCACCGGAGGAGCCGATTTGCCATTGATCGGTCATTGAAGGATTCACGGCTTTGGAAGCTCGATCCGACGCCATCACCACGCGTGAGAGGTCACCACCGCCACCGTTGGACTCAGCTCGGTCAGAAGTGTCTAACTCGAGTTTCTCGTCGCCGTCAGTTGAAATCTAGTCACCGTTGGTCGGCATGGGTATTTCGGTAATGTTTACATGGATGTATTTGAAATTAAATTAATATTTGTAAAGTAAAGTTTAAATAAAAAAGAGTGAAAGAGGTTATTTAAAAGTTTGCCACAAAAGAAAACATGAATAATGCACGCTATCATGAGAGAAATTAAAAAATATCTCCTTTTTTTTGCTAAAAGTAAGGAGTCAATGGCAAAAGAGATTGGAAAATGCTTCTCAGCGAGAATGCTGAGAGAACGCCAAGAGAAACGGCAACACCCCACGTGAACTTTTGCTCCTTTTGCTTTTTCCACATTTTTCACTCTTTCTCTCCCACGTTTGATTCCAGCTGAAAAGCACTACTCCTCATGTGAAAGGATTGAGTTGGGATTTTTCTCTCGTTTCACAAGCACAGAGAACGGCATTACGGCAGGAGTATTTGCTCATTCATAACACAAGTAATTAATGACAAATTGATCTTAATAAATTCAGCATTAACAGAAGTAATTGCAGCCTATAATATATATAATTCTTTTGGCAAATGAATCAATAAACATTCGAACCTTGGTAGCAGAAGCAACTAATAGCCTAATGCCTCTCTATCAGCAAGTTTGGAATCTGCATCCATTCTTTTCGGCTAAGACAAGAAAATAAACATTGAGAGTTGACAATCATCCAAAAAATCTTTTTCCTTAGTATATGATATGAGAGAAGAAAATATAGTTGAGATTCCATCAATTGCGTTGTATATATCTCAAAATTGCGTTGTGATTTAGATTTGATGTTAACAGCTTCATTTGACCACCACATTCATTGTATATTTGAAGTGAATTTCGACTTTAATTTGTGCTAGATTGTTAATATTAAACTACTTTAATTGCCACAAAAAATAAAAAATTATTACCAAAAAATATTTCCCAACAAAATAATTACCAAACAAAAATACCAAAAATTATCATAATTTAATGATTAAAATAATTATCAAAAATAATTATCAACAATACAATTACCAAAATAATTCCCAACAAAATTACCAACAATTATAAAAAATTAATTATCAACAATACAATTATCAAAATAATTCCCAACAAAATAATCACTCGAACAGGTGCTAGCCTGCTAGTGCTCTGTCTGTGTATCTGCTTCGTCCTTCCAATATTTCTCTTTAATTAAACATAAACAAGGGAATTAACAATGGAGAACGCTATTGAAACGCTTGCATTGAAGAAGAGTTGTCCCGCGCCTGAACCTGAATCATCACGCAGCAGCTGCCAGCTTATTATGGCAATGGAGGAGTACAAAACGAAAACGCATCCTCAGCCTCAAGAATCGAGGAAAACTAACACCCCAGATCGGATTAAAGTGCCTAAAGCATTCAAGTACCCCGAAAGTGAAAGGTACAGGAGCCCAACTGATTCAATGATGTCACCTGTTACTAAAGGATTGCTTGCTAGACACATAAAAGAACCTGCCCTTCTCCCACCTACCATCAATCACCAGCAGATTCAAGAATTGCTTGTTCAGAATGTAGGCTTGCTTCGTAACTGATCCAAAAAAAAAATCACTCAATTAAAATTAATTATAAAAAAATAACTACCAACCAAACGGAGAGAGGGAAATGGAGAGAGATGAGGGAGACGAGGACCAGCAAGCAACACCACCGAGCAGCGAGCAGCGACCACCGAGTAGATCTGGAGTAGTAGCGGGCGAGAGGGGAGACGGAGACTGAGTAAAGCTGCTGCTGGAGTGAGAGGAAAAACGGAGCAAGATGGGGAGAGGGGTGAGAGGAAAGATGGCACTGTTTTTTGTTTATTTTTTAATACCAACAGATTTTAAAATGCTTTTGTTTTGTTTTTTTATTGAGAGCAAAACGTTGAGGAAACGGCATTACTGTATGCCGTTTCTCTCGACATTCTCTCGGCTTTCTAGATACCTAGCAGCACTCTTACAAATAATGCAATAAATGAAGTCAAATTCCTCCACCTGTTCTTTGACCAATTGGGTGGGGTTTGGTAATTGGTTGGACTGATCGGTCATCAGTCAATTTTTTTTTTTTGTTAACAATAATATGGATCGTAAAAAAAACATGAAAATCTATTTACAGCAAACAAACAATTAATTACGCAACCGCAACCTTATCGACCCTACCAAAAGACTAATTAATTTTCAAAGCTAAAACCAACTAACATATCAAACGAAACTTCACAATTTTTCAATTTATAACTGATTCCAGTAACTTGCACCGATTATACAAAAAAATAGTATATATATATATATATATATATAAGTGTATTTAAAATTGAGGTTGGACAAGTTACAGCACTAATAAACACTAATTATTGTAACTTTTAAGTTATATTGATATAATTTTTTATTTGTATAATATAAAATTTATTATATCTTTAATAATTTTATCAAAATTATTATTTAAAATTTATATTTACTATATATTATTAATTTTTGTTTCATAAATATAATTTTTTTTTCACAATAACTGTAACTTAAAAATTACAATACCTCAATTCCAAACAGACTTATAATTATCCATTAATTTACAGTGACTTATTTGTGCACCTATTTTTGCCCAATCATACCAACCGGCAACTTCCTAATTTAAGTCATTCCTCTCATTATTTATGGACTGATTTAATTAGAAACTCCAATATGGGCCGGTGGAAATTAGTTAACAAAACAATCATTATTATCTCTGAACTATTTTTTTATTTTTTATTTTTGGTTTGTGGTAGGTGTTAATTTGTGGATTTTTCGTGTCCGTGTTTCGTTATCTTATCCTTTTATAAATTAGTTCTCACAAAAAGGGATTTAATTTTAAGTTATTACATTAAAAACTAAAATTTTTATTCTGCTTAAATAAGAGATAATCATTGACTCTTTTTCTAATAAATTAATAATAACGATGCACATTAATCACTCGAATTTCGAGTTCGGAGAAGGGGGAACAGGATACTTGCGGCATACAAACGACGTACGCACACACAATCAGTGCCTAATTTCAAATAACAAGAAAAATTAATAATAAATTAGGAAAAAAGAGTGGGTAATCATTATTATCTGGTGTTTCAACCCAAGCACAGTACCCTTTTTCAGACTTAATTAGTTCTTTTTTCAATTAAAAAAATGTTTTTAAAAATTTTTATGGGGCGTTGAAAAAGTCAAAGAGAAGACAAAACACCCATGTGCAATGGTTGCTTAAAACCAAAGCTTTATGCTAAGATTCTTCATTAATCTTTCAATGCGTTTGTTTTTTTTTTTTCACTTGATTTTATTTAAAGATTAAAAAGAGAAAGTTTTGTCTTTGAGATAAGAGAAAAGAGAATAAGTTGACAAGGTTTTTTTTACCTTTAAATTCCTCATGTGATATAATTTTGTGAGCATATACGGCACTTAGCAATTCATTTCCCCTAAATAGCATTCAATTTTAGATTCTGAGGGCAAAAAAAAATGATAAATTTGATAAAAGACAATAATAAAAGAATAAAATCTTGCAATTATTTAATCAAGAGAGTAAAAAAAAAGAAGAAAAAGAATATATACCTTGAAGTAGTCAAGTGGCAATAAATGATAAATTTGATAAAAGACAATAATAAAAGAATAAAATCTTGCAATTATTTAATCAAGAGAGTAAAAAAAAGAAGAAAAAGAATATATACCTTGAAGTAGTCAAGTGGCAATAAAATTACTTGTAAGAAAGAGAGACAAGTGTGAAAGGAAACATGAGTGTGTCAAAGTCAAGGTGGCAAGCAGCTGCAAGAACGCCAGCAACGCAAAGCAAAAGAGGTTCCTTTTATCTCACGCCGTTTACAGCAAATGGTAACTGATCATTCGCCCTTTCTCTCTCCACATCGGAATCTTAATCTAATCTTAGTAAAGCAAAAAATGTCAGATTAGTGGTTTTTCTTTAAACTTTTATTCCCACTCTTCTTCCACAGACAACACCTCTCCACATCCACTGGCCTAAAATTCCCTCCAGTCCAGATAGATAAGGACTTACAGTCATGGTATGGAGCCTTCATTTTTTATCTCCAAGTTGATACCTTTTTCCATTTTTTTAGTATATTTTCTTCTTATTCTATTTTCTTTAGGAGGGTTTGCTTTTGTGGACAACTTGGGCTTCTTTTGATTGATGGGGAAGTATCAAAGATCCGATTTTTATTGTATTTGAACGCTGTTTATTTTGGTTATTTTGGGTATCTGGGAATTTTTAGTTGTTTTTCGGTATTTTCTCGGTAAAATTTAGAGTTTTGAATTGATCTGCTGGTGGGTATTTGCCAGATTGTGATTTTAAATTAGCAGCTGAAAGATCAGTGCTTGATGCTGTTGAAATCTGGAAGTTTGTTTCACCAGTTTCTTATTTTTTTGTTGTGATTTTCGAGATATAGATGCTGAAAATGGAATTTTTTGGAATTGATTTGCTGATGGTTTTTGTATAGATTTTGATTAATATCACACCTTGAAGGCTTTTGGAGTTGGCTAGTTGCAGAGGTGTTTGTTGGTTTTCTTGGGGGTAAAAATTGTGTGAGAAATGGAGGATCAAGATATAATTGTGGATGAATCTTCAGTGAAAATAGTCAGAGAAGTGAGATTAGAAGAAGATGAGGAAGAATTTAGGAGCTGTTGTGAAGACGATGAAGTATGGAAGGAGACTGAAGATGTGGCGGTGAAGGAAGTAGTGAAGGAGGATCTTGATGAATTTTCATTGAAGATGTTCTTCAAGGGCATGTCAATAACTGAGGTTGGGGAGTCTGGTTCTGGATTCTCTGGAATTGGTGTGGTCATGGAGAGATCATTTAATATTCCCATTATGCAAGTGCAAAAGAAGCTTGATTTCTTTGTGGAGGAATCTGTGGCTGATTATTTAGCTCTAATGGATGGTCTTATCGCAGCAAAGCAGAATAAAATCCGCTGTGTGTATGCTTTTACGGATTCTGAGTTGTTGTATGATCAGGTTTGTTCCGTTTCAGAAGATTTTTCTTTGAGTTATAATTATTGCAGCAGTAACTTCACTTCATGATGCTAAGTCTTTGTCTATGCCCTTCAGATTGTCGAAATTGATTGTAATCTATTTTTCATTTTACCACATCAAATAAGCTTTTATGGATTCTGAGTTGTTGTATGATCAGGTTTGTTCCGTTTCAGAAGATTTGTCTTTGAGTTATAATTATTGCAGCAGTAACTTCACTTCATGATGCTAAGTCTTTGTCTAAGCCCTTCAGATTGTCGAAATTGATTGTAATCTATTTTTCATTTTACCACATCAAATAAGCTTTTATGGATTCTGAGTTGTTGTATGATCAGGTTTGTTCTGTTTCAGAAGATTTGTCTTTGAGTTATAATTATTGCAGCAGTAACTTCACTTCATGATGCTAAGTCTTTGTCTAAGCCCTTCAGATTGTCGAAATTGATTGTAATCTATTTTTCATTTTACCACATCAAATAAGCTTTTATGGATTCTGAGTTGTTGTATGATCAGGTTTGTTCTGTTTCAGAAGATTTGTCTTTGAGTTATAATTATTGCAGCAGTAACTTCACTTCATGATGCTAAGTCTTTGTCTAAGCCCTTCAGATTGTCGAAATTGATTGTAATCTATTTTTCATTTTACCACATCAAATAAGCTTTTATGGATTCTGAGTTGTTGTATGATCAGGTTTGTTCTGTTTCAGAAGATTTGTCTTTGAGTTATAAACTGTCGAAATTGATTGTAATCTATTTTTCATTTTACCACATCAAATAAGCTTATTTGCACTTCTATAAATGCTTTTTCCACTCGCAAACCTTGTATTATTGTCTCTTGAAAATTGTTTGGATTCAAGGTCAATATCTTTGCTCACATCTTGTATTTTTAGCCTGTAAACTTGTCATAGTTCTCACATTTTGTAACAGTGAAAAAAAAAATTGACTATTATGATGAATTCTTTGTAAATAGCTCTCATTGAATCTATTAAATATAATGTATTGAATGCTAGCTTTAACATGTGAATTTTATGTAGATTACACGTGAGGAAAAACTTGACATTCCGCTTTTGGTAGCACTGAGACAAAGAATCTTAGAATATACCAGTAATCTTGAAGCTTTTGTCTTAAAGCTCGTTCCCAGCATTGAGCTTGAGAGGCCATTGAGATTAGCTCAAATAGCAGTCGGTATTGTCTCTTCTCCGTCCCAGGGTGATAAATCACCGGAAAACTGTTCTATCTGCTGTGAGGACAAGCCTTATCCAATGATGATCACAATGAAATGTTCCCACAAGTTCTGTTCGCATTGTATGAGAACCTATATTGATGGGAAAGTGCAGTCATCTCAGGTTCCAATCAGATGTCCTCAGTTGAGATGTAAATATTTCATTTCCACTGTAGAGTGCAAATCGTTTCTGCCACTCAGTTCATATGAATCATTGGAGACAGCCCTTGCAGAAGCAAATATCCTCCACTCAGATAGAATCTACTGCCCCTTTCCTAATTGTTCTGTCCTGCTTGATCCTCGTGAATGTTTGTCAGCTAGGGCAAGTTCATCAAGTCAGTCTGATAATAGCTGTGTTGAGTGCCCAGTTTGTGAAAGATTTATCTGTGTGGAATGTGGGGTTCCTTGGCATTCTTCATTGAGCTGTGAAGAGTACCAGAATCTCCCTTTGGAGGAGAGAGATGCAGGGGACATAACCTTGCATCAGTTGGCACAAAACAAAAGGTGGAGGCGTTGCCAGCAGTGCCGCAGGATGATTGAGCTCACTCATGGTTGCTATCACATGACCTGCTGGTAAGATATTTCACTTCAGTCATGGATAATTTTATTTTATTTTTTAAATAAAAAAGATGGTAGATCCATAGATGGGTTAGAAAGTTGGTAAACCTCTTTCTCTTAATCAGCCACAAATCAGTTAGATTGCCTCTAGGAGTTTGAAAAACTGGTTGACTCAATCATCTGATTTCTAGTTTTTTTTTTTAATGTTAAATGTAAAAGCGTGGTGTTCTGGTTGGAAGCAGCATGCATGGAAAGTAAGGTGCTTATGACTCCTCTCAAATTAAAGAATTTGCCCTTTAGGATTTTGAGGTCTTAGAAGTTGTTAGGTCTAAGAACTTTGAGGGTGTGTTTGGGATTGAGGTGATGTAGCTTTTAAGCTACAGCTGCTGTGAAAAAAAAGCTGTAATTATGAAATAAAAGTTAATAATTTATAGTAAATATAAATTTTAAATAATAATTTTATCAAAATTATTAAAGATATAATAAATTTTATATTATACAAGTGAAAAATTATATCAACATAGTTTAAAAGCTACAGCAGCTAGTGTTTACCAAACACTTTAGTGCTATAGCTTTAAAGCTACAGCTGCCCAACCTCAATCCCAAACGCACCCTGAGTCTAATGAAATTTGATAGGTTAGTATATGTCAAATAGTTATGTAGTCAGACTGGTTTTTGATAAGAGGCTTGTAGTGAGACCAATGACATGGCTTCGGTTTCCTATTTAAGAATATTGGTGGTAATGGCTATTGTGGTGATGAAATGTTCTGTCAATGACAGCGTTTAGGACATTGGTGTTAGTGTTGTTAGGTCTGTCAGTGAGCATACAGTTGTGATTAATAACAATTTGTTTGCTTGAAATGGAGCTTTTGAAGACAATTACATTGTTGCTTATATCATTAAGTAACTTTTCTAGTTCTTTCCATTTTACAGTGTCTGTTTGGTTAGTTTCGAAGGTTTGATGTCTCGTATATGCCATGGGTATTTGATGCTCTAATATTTATCAATAAAGATGTTGTAAGTGATAATGAGGATACTGCACATAAGATTAGAGGGTGGATGAAGTTGGGAACTGCATTGGGTTATGTTCAAATTTTAAAGTGCTGGACTTATAAATGGAAAATTTATGTTCAGCTATTAGGGAGGAACAATCTAGAACTGCAGTTGAACCAAACAAGATGGATAGGGCAGCGTCATTAGAAAACTTGGAATAAATAATGAGGTTTTGTTGAATTTAGCTGATTGGATAAGGAAAAGCTTTGTTGCTTCACAATTTTGAGTTTTATAACCATTTGATAAAGATGCAATTGGAAAGATCCATAACCCCACAAGAGGAATGGAAGATCCTCTGACTAGTGAAATTATAGTGTGGTCACCACTTCTATTCTGTACTTTCATATGGGCTCCTTGTTGGAATGATTTACTTTTACCCAAAATTGTAATTATAGTGAATTCTTACTAGATAGGTTTTTACTAAGAGTCTGCTGTATTCTGTCGCTTGTGAATGGGCTACGTTTGTATTTTGGTCTCTTCCTCTGCCTCTCTCTTTTTCACACACAGATGCACTAATTTGAGTTTCATCTGCTACATGATGATCTTATTTGGGTAGTGATAGATTTGAAAAAGTTATTGGTATTTTTGTCCGTGGAACTTGAATTTAGTTAACAGTGCAAAATTTCTACAAAATCAAATATGTGAGCTGGGAAAAGAAAATTTATTCAAGTTTTTCTTAAATATCTTATGCAATAATATAGGATGATAGTTTCTGATTGTGATATCCATCAATTACAGCTAATCGGCTTTGGTTGGTTAGAACTGAAGCATTGCTAGGAAGACAAGCAACAACTAGCTGTTGGATGAATTTTAATTGTTTCCTGCACATGTTGTCCAAATGTGAAATAGTCTCTGGCAATCAGTATATGTTTATAATGGTAAATAATAACTGGTCAAATTTAACTTGATTTAACTGCAGAGTCCATAGTTTTTAAACCCAAATGTACTCTCATGTTTGATTTCCAGGTGTGGACATGAGTTCTGCTATTCTTGTGGTGCTGAATATAGAGACGGCCAACAGACCTGCCAATGTGCCTTTTGGGATGAAGACAATTCAGAAGAGTTGACCCAATCTGTCCATGAATCAGAACAATCAGCTTGGGAAACTTTCAATTCTCTCCCCATGATTATGGATGCTTACTCAGACCAAGAAAGATCACAGCTGGCGCTAATCCAAAGATTCCTTGCTGGCGGTTTCAGTCTTAGTGATCATCATCCTTACCAATCACCACCACGCTGTACAGACTCTTATGGAGATGCAATGAAGGATCTTCATCAACTTCCTTGGCTTGAAAGGTTCGTCTCTGTGATAAGTGATACCTACTATGAAGATTATATGCAGTGAAACAGATAAAAGATTACTCTGAAATCACATGGAAATAAGTTGATGAGCGCTACCGAGAATGCTTTTTAGAGGAGGTCGGAGAGCTTCTCGCTCTTTCACTTTCATTTTTCCTTACACAGGCATGTAAAAATGGATGCTCTTTCTTACCATGTTATCTTAGTCATTAGCTGATGAAAAAATTGTGGCTCTGGAAGGTCCTTGCATAAGATGGAAGGAAAAGCATCCACTCTTGATGGCTGCTTTCATCTTGAAAGTAAAAAGAAAAAAAGATAGAAACATTATGTCATTGAGTTGAAAAAAGAAAAGTCAATCAAACCTTTTCATTTTCCTATTCTCTCTCTTTTTCTTTGCTGAATAAGGAATGCTTTGAAATATTTTACTGAATCTAAGGGTGGCATTTCTCATTTAGAAATAAGTGGTTACATTGAAGTTGAACGATGGGAGGAAATTGCCTTAGAAAGTAGTCTTCATGTGCATTATTGCCGACATCTCAGGCTTGATCTTAGGCATTTTATGATTAGAGTCAACCAGTCTCAGCCATGTTTTCAGGCTCTTAAGGCAGCATGGGCCTTCGACCGGAAGGCTTCCTTAGAAAAACAAGGCTAGAGTTTATGTGAGGCGACTTCAATTAAGTACAACAGACTTACCACATCATGTGTGCTAATTACAATCATAATGGATGGATGTTACGAAATTAAAAGAGAAAATTTGAAACAAGTGTCATGATTTTAATTATTGGGTCCCATCAAAACTGTACCATCTAATAATTCCTCTGCCTTTAGTTTTTTATTTTAACTGACTATTATAATTAGACTTGTAATTTATATTATATAAAATTTATTATTAATATTTACGATTAGACTATCACTCAAATTCTCATAAAATATTATTAAAATTTTTACTCTCTCTAATATTCGAAAAATATTTACTCCATTTTTACTCAAAACGAACAAGGGAAGAGACAGACTAACTTTCACTCAAATAAATAAGAAAGAACTCAAGCCCCCACTTCTACTTTTGAAAGGCTTG
Source organism: Citrus medica (assembly GCA_002013955.2). Lineage (NCBI taxonomy): Eukaryota > Viridiplantae > Streptophyta > Magnoliopsida > Sapindales > Rutaceae > Citrus > Citrus medica. The sequence goes on from MKYO02025849.1 coordinate 187,143, forward strand.
AACTGCCCTCACCAACCACTCTACCTTCAGTTCAACTCTAGAAAATAACAATAAAAACAGCAAGATAATAAAAAAGATAACAAATTGCTTAACAGGAACACCGGGGTAACCGGTAAATTTCTTCTATTGCCTACACCCTGTTCCCGAAAACGATAAGTACAGGTGGTGAAGTCATCTAGTCAGGTGTTGCCAAGTTGCAATAAGTAGAAGATGTAACTTAAGGGCTCTCTTTCCAACAAAGTCAGGACCACAAATGGAGACGTTGATGCCTTGATTGTTCTTGAGGAAACACAGTGGAGGACCTCACTCTTTTTCCCGTCTGTTTGATCCTTGAATTGCGGCAATCACAAATAGAATCGACAAACAACCAGCTGTTCAGGAAGCTTTACTTTGACCAAACTTTAAAAGATGGCATCACACCATCATTAGGCAGCAAGCAAACCTGGAAATTTACATATGAAGCTGGTTTGGTATAGCTTGATGATTAAGCACAGAAATGAGTATTTCATCGTTATTAGTTCTTGGTAACTTTACGTTCTACAGAGTATATTCTTCCCAAAAGCTGCAGTAATACCCGCAATATGTAAGACTCCTTGAAAATCATAGTGACAATTCAAGAACATTCACAACTTAATGGAAGGAATTTAGCTATGGAATTGGAAGGGATTGTATATAACGAATTCCAATAAAATAAACAAATTAATGAATAAATAAACTCTCCAACATGAGGGTTTATATGAACATGTGATGTGAACAAAATGAGAGAAGTTTCAAAACTGCAAAATATAATAACTGTACCGATTTCTGTATGGCACTGTATTAACCATTTTCTTTACAAAAATTTCCTTCAAGCTAACTTGGCCCAAGTTGGATCAGTACTGTAATATCTTCAGCTAAACTGGAAAGCTGCTGCATTCAGGAACTGCAAGTCATGACTCTGAACACGAGATTGCATTAGAACCATAACTGATGGCTCGAAGGCTTGAATCGGACATATTTGTCATCCATCTCCTAGCACCATTTGATTCTCCTAATATATTATAAGCATAAGAAGGCCATCTTATATCCACACCACATGAGCTATTAACTCCCATTCTCATCATCCTTTGTGTTCTCTCAAGAACTATAAGATTTGAAAATGTGGAGAAACTGTTGCCCAAAAAGACATCAGCCCTTAGGCACACTTCATAGTCTATTGCTGACTGAATGAGATACGGATACATACCGTAAATTCCATCGACACCCAATTTCTTCTTCTCAACAGGATGCAAGCCTTCTTTCCAACCACTCAATATAGAAGAATCTTTAAGGAGGCTATCAGCCACTGCAAGGTAAAGAACAGTTGGAGTTTTCGGACCCACAATGTTTCCGACTCTCTCCACAATCTCCTCCTTGCTACTACAAATCTGGCTTATGTTTGATCGTTGCTCCAACTTCTTACAATGAATCATCCAGTCTATCTCTATCCTCATGTGAACTGCAACATAAGGAATCTGCTGTGCTGAGGAATCTTTAGAGTCTGCGCCATTTTGTGAAGACTCGGCATTGCTTCTAATGTCTCTTCCTACCTCTCTAATCTTAGACACAACTTTATCAGCTTCTTTTGCTATTTCATCAACTAAAACCAAGCATTCAAATATCCTTGCATAGTCCTTAACAGGCCAATGATCGTGCCACAAAAATGGATTCTTTCCAACCACCCGAATCACTTCATACCCATCAATTGAATCCTCTGTGGACTCCATCAACTGATCCATATCTCTCTCAGCAGTCCATTTCCTTCCACTTCCCTTCTGAAGCTCAAAAACATTAGTTCGATTCAAAACATCAGAATAACGACCCAATTGAACAAACCCACTACAGAGAGAATTAAACCTTTGAAATTGGAACACCTTATCGAAGGAAATTGGCTGCAACAGATCAACTTCCTTGTAAAACAATGAAGCGCTTAAGCTAGGCATCAAAAGAGTACGGTTTAGCAATCTAGCAGTCAAACAAGCCCTTGCAAATGCAATCTTTTGATTGTTTAGTCCCCATACAATTTGAGGAACCTCTAAGAACTTATCTTTACGAATTCCAGAATCAGAATCCGTAGACAAATATCGAGTTTGGATAAATTCAACGTTCTTCGGTTCAATCCCAACAAATCCAAAGAAGGAAGGCAGCCATGCGATTCGCACAAACAGAGCAACAACAACCAAAACAAGACATTTGCATGTCAAAGAACCCAATTTTGGGTGAGAGCCAAACAATCTTGAACTTTTACAACTAAATAACAAATCCATTCAGATATTTCCAACCCAAACACAGTTTACGGCTTTTCCATAACAACTCTGTGCTCAAAAGATCCGATTCAGTCAGAAGAAAAGCTTGCACATACCCAGAATTTTAACCACTTGCCGAAAATCCAATAAGTAACACAAGATTCAGTCCAAAGATATCGACCAAACTTGAAAATCTGCACGATTGATAAAAATCAAGTGATAATCGATAATGGTGCCAAAAAAGAAAAAAAAAAGAAGCTTTAAACTAAGGGTTCATACAATTTAATATTTATACATGACATGCAAAGAACAAATAAAGACCCTAAATTGAAATTCATATAATAATAATAATAATAATAAATAGAAGTAAACAAAGCCTAGACCTTTTGCTTGAATACAATTCTCACAAGGAAAAAGTAGATAATCCAAAAGAAAGCGTCTAGTTTTTGAAGAGGAAGAGGTGCATTTTGAATCACTGACAGCAGGGAAAGTGATTCCACAAAGCAAAACACAAATATTTGGAAATGGACCAAAATGGGGTTATGATGAAAGGAATCAGCGTTCAGAGGAAGACCCCAGAAAGCAAAAAAACGAGAAGCTGATGAGTGATGATCGTGTGCAGCAGGAGAAAAGCGACCTGAATTCACGTAAGCCAAAAGCCAAATCCAAACCAAACCGACCAAACCTTGCATAATCATGACAACCAAGAAAAGCTAAAGCCAATGTAAATAACAAAATGCGTATTAAACAAATAATAGATGAAAGCTACTTGTCCACATTATTATATTTTAATAACATAAATTGCAGGGAGAAGTAGGAGGGAAACAAAATCGAAAGAAATAGGGGTAAGAAATTTTGATTTTGTTAAAAATGGGGTTTCACTAAATAAATAAAGCCAAAAGAGGAAGTGAAATGTGTGTCAGGACTGTCAGATGGTCAGGGGAAATCAAAATCAAATCAAAAGGACAAATTTTAGATTTCATTCACCAGACTCACATCTGTGTCACAGTGCCCCCCACCCACGGCCACCACTCTATTTTGTGATTGTGAACTGTTTTTCTCTTGAAAATAACCCAAATTTGAGTCCTATATAATCTTAATTTATTTATTAATCTCTACTAATTTCCATTCTTTTTGTTCTTCATGTATTTTTTTTGATAAAAAAAATACAGCAAATAAATTAATTCTTTTTATTTAGAGTGCAATCGTTTAACAATAATTCTCTGAATCAGACAGCACATCAATTTTTTTCCCCCACGGTTGTACATGGGCTGGGACCGAGTTTTAATGGAGCAGGTAGGAGAACTGTGACTTGTGAGCTGTGTCAGCCGCCTTTTTCATGTTCTTATTAGACTTTCTTATTACTTATTCGGTCCAGGTACTCAAATGACAACAGTTCCTAAAAAATAATTGAGACTTATTTATAAAAAAATGTGTAATTTTTAGTTCTATTTATAGTGTATTTGGGATTGAGGTTATTTAGAATGTATTTGGGATTGAGATTAAACAGCTGTAACTTAAAAAATATAATATTAAAGTGTTTGGTAAATATTAATTACAATAACTTATAAGTTATATTGATAGAATTTTTCATATGACAACAGTTCCTAAAAAATAATAGATTTATATGTAAAAATTTATAATAATTTATAATTTTTAGTTCTATTTAATTTTACATAAAATATAAGGTAATGTGGTATAATTAAATCACAAAAAGACAAAAATAGTGGTACCCCGTTATGTTGACGCCTTACAACATAAGATCCGTTTGGGGCAGCTGCGCGGTGACAGCACAACTGTGTCCAATATCGGTCTATAATTTCGTCCTTATTTATATAAAGGGCCCGCCTAAGTTACGTTAAACTTACGGTTGGACTGTGAAATTTCATCCAGCCCCTCATATTCAATGTTATTTATATTATATTATGAATATTATAAAACTTTCTGATTTGAAAATTTTCGTTTAACCCCTTACACTCAATTTTATTTTATTGAAATCTTAGAGTACGAATTCGCCCCCTATAATTTTAAATTCTCAAAATAACCTCATTTAATTAAAAATTTTAATTATTATTAATTGAATTATAATTAAAACTATTATTTTATTATAATTATAAATATATTTACATTTTTTAAATAGATTATTGTTATTATTAATAACAATAATAAAAAGTATTACAATTAATTAATCTATTAACAATAATTAATAATAATTTTTATTAAATTAATAATAAT
>MKYO02025849.1:192868-259701 GCA_002013955.2 Citrus medica
AAAAAAAAAAAAAGGTAGCTGTAACTAAAAGGCATCATAGAAAAGGTTAAAAGAATTTGATGGAAACAAAACGCAAGTCAAATCTAACCAAGAAAACGGTCTCTGCCTTAGGGTATAAGTGGTTGGTGGAATGAAGTTGGCGCAATGAATGGCCCATTCGCAAAAAGGGAAGTAGTGGTGCATATAAGATGAAAAGGCACCAAAGGGTCATGGCAAATGAACTGAAAAGGATAATGCATGTGTCTGGCTAACTGGCTCATGTGACTTACATTTTCCGGATGAAAACTGACGTGAACGAATCTCCTCTGTCGCATGCGATGTCCCCTTTGCCCTTCTCGGCCCCACACTCTCATTAGTTATAAGTCTCATAGAATAGAAAGGGCACGTCGCTTTGCATCATTTAATTTCAATTCAATCTGTCAAAAAATTAAATTAATAAATAAAGAAAAGGAGGTCACATTCCCACGCGGTTGGCCAACTGTTTTTAGCTGCGCCTACGCGTGATCATCGCTACAATGTAGGGGTCCACTCTCAATCAATAGGTTTCTCCGTCTCTTTCACTCCTTTCTTTTGTCAATTTTCGTTTATGTAGAAGAATTGTCAATTGTGGTGACAGTTATGAGATAAACAATGTTTCTGTATTTTTTTATTTAGAAAAAAAAAAAAAAGAACAGGTGGTGATATTTGACTCTCTTAATTTTAATATCAGTCCTTTTTTTTTACTTAATTTTATGTATTTTCAAAATCTTTCTAAAAATCTTAACCAGCTTCCCACCATTATTACCTACTGATTAAAACCCTCATCGTTTGAATAATTGAGAGATATATATTTAGAAGGTAATTTTTATTTTATATACATGTAAGATATATTTTTTTTATATAAACAATATATGTATGGAGTTTATATATTATTTATGTGAGATGAATGTATCTTACATGTATATAAGATAAAAAAATTCATATTTAAAATGGTGATGACAAATAAATTTACGGTGTCATTGACGGTGGTAATTATGATTCTTCTCATTATGGTTAAAAGCCAGTGGGACGAAGGAGTTTGTTTCTTATAAATGTAGCCAACAAATCGAGTCAATTGGAAAGATCTGAGCCAACCGAACCAAAAGAAGGCAACATTCAAGTGCCGATACTATCGGACATTTTGCTTGCTTTTCAGGTTTAATACGAGGTTGTCATAATGAGGGATTTTGATTGGCTAGGGCTACGTTGTGGGTAAAAGTTTATTATTTGGTGATAAACATTTGAAATTGCAGTTTCAAAGTTAAAAGTGATCTAATCCATAGATGTGTGTTCGATGAAAAAGAAAAAGAAAAAGAAAAAAAATGATCTGTATATAATTTTGTTTCTATATGAGACTAATAATCACATTAAAGCTGAAGTTCGTCCTTCTCTTTTTGTTTTATAATTTTGACGCATACAGCTTGGCTCAATTCATGTACCTCAACTCAACAATTAATTTAAGATTCGGTTTTTGCTTAGGTTGAAGAGTGGAGCTTTTAACACCCTTCTAAAATCCTTACAGCACCCCTTTTTATTATTATTTCCTAAAATAAACTCAATTTAGTTTAACAATTCACACATACACACACATATATATTAATATCAACCATCTTCACATAAAAAATTTTATCCTAAAAAATATAAATTTTAAATTTTTTTATTTATAAATTACATACGAGTCCTAAAATCTTATATTATATTTTTAATATATATAGTTTCTATTTTTATAACTTTAAACTCCTATCATTTTCTCACAAAAAAATTATTAAAATTAAAAAATAAGTTTAAATTATGGAATCGGTGTGTGTAGTTTTTCGTTAAAAGAATAATTTGTTTATGTGTTTAATTGGATTTCCATTTTAAATAGGAAAATAATTAAATTGTATTTAGTTATTTAGTAATTTCAGTTTAAAAAAATTTATTTTTTAAGAAATTTTGTGGGGGTGTTAAAAGGCCTATTTTGAGATGGGGACCCATCTCACAGTTCGTGTAAACATAATTGGGCTAAAGGCCCGTAATTGTTACAAATTATACGAAGAAAAGGAAATTTAGAATAGTACATAAGAAGTTGTATTGCATGCATTACTTTTCTGTAGCGATAATTCCTTTAGGTAGTGTTTTTTTTTTTTTAATAAGATCCTTTAGGTACTGTTTAGTTTGAAGAAAAGTAAGAAAAGTAGAAGAAAAGAGAGTTGCCGCCGCCGTTAGAACCGCCGTGTCTTGCCGCCGGCCACCACTAGACCATGTCATTTCAACTCGAGAATTATATGAAAATGATCAGAACTTGACGATCTATAGATTGAAACAATTTATTTGGTCGAAATACTTGATGTTCGTCTAGATCTAAGATAGTTAGAAAGTTTTTAAATTTCTTTTAACAGGATTTGAAGAAGATAAATTCATTTTTTCACTTGTGTGACGGTGTAACGACGTTTCTCATTGGCCGGCGACTCCAACGGTACGAGCAGTGACATCCCACGCCAAGTGTCGACGGCAGAGGCGGCAGTCCGACGGTGGCAACGACGGCGGTCCAGTGATTGTTAAATTTGTATTTCTATTTTTTAAAATTAATAAAATAAATAAAGTGATTTTATTAAATTATTTAAATCATTGCTTTAATTTTTACTAATACAAATTAATTATCTGCAATGTTAAAATGATAAAATAAATTTGTAAATAATAATAATTTGATAATATTAAACAAGTTAATAAAAGATTGAAAGGATAATTTGGATGTTTTGGCTTCCAATAGAAAATGAATTCAAATCCATCACTTTTTGATGTGGAATTTAAATTCTATATTATGATGTATATTAAATTTTAATAAAAATTAAATTCTTAAAAATCATGATAAATAAAAAAAATTAAATTACTTTCATTTACCCCTTCTCAGATTTTAGTATAAATCCCAGTCCTATCGTGGGAATGGGGCACTACACACCATCCGCCATCCAAGAAAATACACCCAAGACATCAGAAGCAGACATGAAAAAAATGTTTTTTACCGCTCAAATTTAACGAGAATTACAAAATAAATACATCCAAAGAGACAAGATATCGAATAATTACGTTTAATCCAAATTATTTCTCATGTTACAATCGCATTTTAAAATGATTGCATTATTAAATGGTTAAACGACAGCCGTATTATAGCTTAGGAATTGATGGCAGACATTAAGAATAATCACCACCGTTTTGTCAAGTTGTAGGTATTGAACTTTTTGCCTTATCAGTTGTTAAAAAGATAATTTATAATTTATAATAAACAACGCTTTGGTATTTTTGAGAGTAGGTTACAACATTCAAGATTATTATATCAGACATCTTGGTTGCTCTATAATAATTATTATATGCAAGTTTATAAAAGTGATTTAGAAACAAAATCTTCCTAAGAAGAGATTTTAGATATGACGTTTCCTCACACCAATTAAGGGTGCGTTTAGAATTGAGATTGGGCAGCTGTAACTTAAAAAATATAATATCAAAATATTTGATAAACACTGGATGTTTGTACCTTAGAAGTTATATTACTATGATTTTTTACTTGTATGATGAAAAATATATTATATCTTTAATAATTTTTTAAAAAAATTATTATTTAAATTTTATATTTATTACATATTATTAACTTTTATTTCATAGTTATAATTTTTTTTCACAGCACATGTAGTTTAAAAGCCACAACACCTCAATCCCAAACACATCCTAAGTAGAATCAATCAATGTGATTAAACTTGAAAAAAAAAAGAGACTTGTTTCTAATTTTTAAAAATATATTTTTCTCTTTGTTATACAATAAAAAAATTTAGTTGAATAAATAATACAGTGAATACAAATTTAAAGTTATCAAATTGATGTATTATAGAATTATTGGTTTTAATGATTGAAAGAAAGAAACCCAATGCTGCGGTCTTGTAGATAACGAGACTAAAAAACATAGACCAAGTGACAATTACATGTATTAGTATCAAAATGTGTCTAATATACATAGTTGTCCATAAATATTTATATGGATTAGCTACGTCACTTCAGTATCCATTATAGAACACTTGACTAACTTAGATAGTAAGTTATTACCGGCAAAAGGATGGCTCTATCATTAGGCGGGTGCCTGAGACTCCATATTTAATAAGGTAATAAAAAATAGGTATCTATTTATTAATATGATAATAATAATTATTCTAATTTTTTAATTTTTTAAAGTTATATATATTATATATTGTAGAAACATCTTCCTACTACTATTCCTATTCATAATTATCTCTACATTTGATAATCTTTATCTTAAACGTAATTTTTTTTAATGAAAATATGATTTTTATAGTATAATAATGATTTCTACACTATATCAATTATCAGCATTTATTTGGTTAATAATTACAAGAAAAAAAATCAATACTGTCCCTTTTAAAAAATAAGTATTTTATTTTAAAAGTATTAGTGTTGGTTTTATAAAACTTTTAGTATTCTATTAAGTCTATTTCAAACTTCAAAACTACTAGATATTGAATCAACAATGCTCGACTAAAAAAAAAAAATTGTTGTTCCATCTATGAAGAAAATTCTTTTGATCTTTTCTATAAAATTCATTTTTACCAACTGATTAATATTTGACCATCATATTCATCTCCACTAATCAACTTTGTATGTGTTATCATTCTAATTATTCTATTTTAAATTATTATTATTATTATTTTAAAATTTACTATATTTTTTACTCGTTGTATTGATACACGACTTAAATTAGCTACGAAGTTTGTGATTTAAATATCACAAATGTAAATAATTGAATCAAATTTAATAAACATGGTCAACTTAACTAATATTCTTTTAGAAATAAATAAATAAATAAATATATATATTGGATCTTGTTCATAATTGTTGAAATTTTGAGGTATTTAATATTTTTTTAAGAGTTATGTTGTTTAATGGGGAAATTTAATGTAGAAAGCCTTAAAAATAATAATTAAAAAAAAACAGTTGGCTTAAGGCCTCCAAACTGTTACTAGTTAGGTGCACTACGTATGCATGATGTGATATGCATGTTATGATGAGCCGGACTTCTCAAGGTTTCCAAATGTGACACCTATTTATGGTTTTAAATTAATTAAAATAATATAATGTCTACTTCAAAGAAATATTGTTTACACCAAGATTAGAAGGATTGACTAAAATAGTTGATTGAATAACATTGTTGAAAGTGTATGGTCAAAGATAAGAACAGGATGATAATAAGATTTTTCGATAACGATAAAGATAATTTTTATAAAGTTGAGATACAATTTTTTAGTAATTAACCTCTCATTATCAGTGACATTATCTTATTAAATTATGTGATAATTCGTTATTAAACTTTATCAATTTATATCGACTGAGATGAAATTTTTTTATAAATTTATTATTAATAATGGATTCAATCGTTAGTTTAAAATATTTAAAAAAAAAATTTCTTTAGCCAAAGGTCGAGTGGTTAAGGTTGGTGTCCTCCAACTTAGAGGTTAGTAGTTTGAATCTCCACAAATGTATTGTGGAGGTATTTTCTTTCTTAATTAAATTTGAGTGAAGTCAGTCTTCTTCCTTATCCAAGTGTGAGGAGTAGACATCTCTCTAAAGTGTGATGAATAGATATTTCTCGAATATTTATGAGTGTCAAAATTTGGACAGAACTCCATTAACATTAATATAAAATAAATTGGTCTCAATAATAGTATAATTTATAAATATCAGTATTAATATAAAGTAAATTGATTCTAATAATAATCTAATTTATAAATATTAATTATAATATTATATAATATAAGTTGTAATTTGAGCAACAATACCAATTAAATAATAAAAAAGAAAGATTTCTCTTTAAAATGAAATCAAATACATGTAACTTTAAAACGTTGAGAGTTTACGTGTCGTTTTAATGCTTACCTAGGCCTGTTGACGTCAAAAGAAGTCAACTTTCCGTACCATATAAATAAAATATTTCCCCTCATTTACAAGTTTGAATAACACCACGCGGCACGCGTGACAGAAGGCGTTTGTTTTTACTTTATTTCTTTTCAAAAAGTCCTTTAAATTATAAAATAAGTATATAAAATATAAATACCACTTTTAATATGTTTCTAAATACAAAATCACTTAAATTAATTAAAAAATAAATAAAATGAAAGGATCGGATTATCAGACATGAACCAACTTAGCTTCCAAGCAAAAGTACGAGAATCCTCTCAAAATTTCCGCTGTTTCCCTGGAAAATTTCCCATCGAAAATGGATTTCATCGAAGCTTCTGGAATTACCAATATTCCAATTCCAAATCTCATCTCCTTTTAAGTCGTTGCTGCTGCTTCTCCGTTACTTCTTTTTTGTAACATTTCAGTTTAAAAATAAAAAATAAAAAATGATAGTTTGCCCAATTAAGGCTCCTTCGAATTCTTAAGCAGTAAAGGAAGGAATTGGACGCGAGGGACATTTCGGTAAATTCAGGTGGAGACCGTACTATAATAAGTAAGACCGTAGAATTCTCCCACACGCATTCTGCGGGCTTCGGTCTTTAATTATTCTTTTTTTTTTGTTTGGTATTTGGTATTTGGTAATTGGTAAGAAGAGCTTAGTGCTGAGTTGAGCTTGAGACGGCGAAGTTACTCGCGATTGATTGATTTTGTTCCCGAATTCAAGTCCAATGGAGAGAGAAGGCTACAGAGGGAGAGGCCGCGGAAGAGGCGGCAGAAGCGGAAGAGACGGCGGTTCCAGAGGCGGAAGAACCGGCGGCGGAGACTTTCGTCATCATCAGCCTCGACCTCAGCAGACTCAATGGTGGAGGTCGGCTCCGTCCCCGGGACACGGCAGTCCCTCACCCCCGGTGAGACCGTGGTCTGGACCGATGTCTCCAGCCGTCAGAGCTCCGTCACCACAGCCACGGCCTCAGCCTCCGCCCGACCCTTCTGCTTCACCGGTTGTTCGACCCGTTGTTGCTGGTATGATTCATTCTCTTTTGAATTCTGTGGAAAGGTGGTTCTTTTTCTTTCAGATCGTTTTTTTTTTTGTTCTTGGACATCTTCATTTCTTTATGTTTAAAATACAATGTATTATTATATTGTATGTATTTCTTAACTTGTGGCTTATGATAATATTGGCATTCCTATCGAATTTGTTCTTAATTCTTAGAAAACGGAAATGGAACTGTTTTCAAGGACTAGGAGCATGTAATTGCACCAAAATGAGTGTAAATGGAATCAGATTTATCTGTCAGGAGTGATTTTATTTACTGATTGCTGATTACTCAGCCTCCGCCCGACCCTTCTGCTTCACCGGTTGTTCGACCCGTTGTTGCTGGTATGATTCATTCTCTTTTGAATTCTTTGGAAAGGTGGTTCTTTTTCTTTCAGATCGTTTTTTTTTTTGTTCTTGGACATCTTCATTTCTTTATGTTTAAAATACAATGTATTATTATATTGTATGTATTTCTTAACTTGTGGCTTATGATAATATTGGCATTCCTATCGAATTTGTTCTTAATTCTTAGAAAACGGAAATGGAACTGTTTTCAAGGACTAGGAGCATGTAATTGCACCAAAATGAGTGTAAATGGAATCAGATTTATCTGTCAGGAGTGATTTTATTTACTGATTGCTGATTCTATTATTCCAGAAATTCAAAAATTGAAGATCTTGGAGCCGGCGGCTTCATCTTCTTCTTCGTCTTCACACAATGCAGCTAGATATACTCCAATTAAACGTCCAGATGGAGGTGGCACACTTGCGATCCGAACTGTCAACATTTTTGTCAACCATTTTCCGGTCAATTTTACTCCTGAGAGTACCATAAGACATTATGACATTGATGTTAAACCTGACATAGGCCCCAATCATGGTCGGCCTGTGAAATTGTCCAAGACTGTTTTGGCTATTGTCAGGAACAAGTTGTGTGAGGTCTATCCTGATCAGTTTCCTTTGTCGATGACTGCTTATGATGGTGAGAAGAATATTTTCAGTGCGATTGAATTGCCAACTGGGAAATTTAATGTGGAGTTCCCAGAAGGAGAAGACATGAAGTATCGTACTTATGTATTCACCATAAAGCTTGTGAATGAGCTGAAACTTTACAAGTTGAAGGAGTACTTGACGGGGAGTCTCTTTTCCATTCCCCGTGATATATTGCAAGGAATGGATGTAGTAATGAAGGAGAATCCTTCTCGGCGTATGATTTCCGTTGGCCGAAGTTTCCACCCTGTTGAACCTTTTCCGGATGATGACCTTGGGTATGGACTCACAGCATCTAGAGGGTTTCAACATGGCCTAAAGGCCACCTCCCAGGGTTTGGCATTGTGTTTGGACTACTCTGTTTTGGCATTTCGTAAGCGTTTGCCAGTTATAGATTTTTTGCAGGAGCACATTAATTTTGATGTGAATGGTTTTAGGAATTGGAGGAAAGTTGAGAATGCATTGAAAGGCTTGAAAGTTACCGTAATTCACCGTCAGACCAAACAAAAATACAGTGTTGCTGGGTTGACTAGGGAGACCACACGGCGTCTTTCATTCACTCTTGCAGACCCAGAGGGCAGGGATCCACCAAGAGAAGTCAGACTTGTTGATTATTTCAGGGAAAAGTATGGCAAGGATATTATGTACAAAGATATTCCTTGTTTAGATTTAGGAAGAAATAATCGAAAAAACCATGTGCCTATGGAGTTCTGTGTCTTAGTTGAAGGGCAGATATATCCGAAAGAGTATCTGGATAGAGATACTGGTTTATTTTTGAAGAATATGTCACTGGCTAAGCCAGTGGATAGACAGAGCATGATTTCTCGAATGGTACGGTCAGGAATTGGACCATGCGGGTATGTAACCGCAACTTTTTTGTTTTTTATATATAAGAAATTAATTCTGAAATTTCTGTAGAAGTTCAATTCCTGCATAAACTGATCCTGGATGGTTTAATCATTGAGTTATAGGTTAATGTCTTTAATTTTAATTTTAATTTTAATTTAATTTTAATTTTAATTCATTGAAGTTATGGCAATTTTTTTCTTTTAAATGTTAGGGAAACAGTTGTTGTGAAAAATAGATCTCTTCCAATATATCATTCTTTTTGAGTTCATAATGATTCATTTTAAAGCTAATTGATTCATAAATATTTTTGTCTGAAATTTTTCCGTGAAAATACTGCATTTTTTCTTCTTAGCTTTTCTTGGCAATGTGCATCACTCATGGTCGATCACATTATTGTTAGTGTAATTGTTAACACTAAATTTAGTAAACCTATGCATTTTTATGCTGAAGTCAAATGTATGCAGATTGTTGGAGTAAATAGTATGTCACTATTTTTTTATTTTTTATATAAAAGGTAAGGTGGGGTGGGCAAGCCCAAATACAGTTTTTACCCCCCTTACCACCCCCAAGAATCGAACCCGGGTTTTGGTAGAGGCTACAGCTTCACTGCAACCAACCCGACCACGCCCTTGGGGGTAAATAGTATGTCACTATAATTTGGCTTAATCCTAATTTTTCACAATTTCATTGGCAGAGGGGAGATCACTCGTAACTTTGGTATTGATGTCAATACAAACATGACCAATGTTGTGGGACGCGTCCTTCGGCCACCGGAATTGAAGCTAGGTGCTCATGGTGGAAAGGCGTTAAGAATAAATGTAGATGGTGAGAAATGTCACTGGAGTCTTGTTGGAGGAAGAGCTTTTGTGGAAGGTAAACGAATCGATCGATGGGCTGTAGTTGACTTCAGCGCTTCTGAACGATATGATAGACTGTATCAAGACCAATTTATTGATAAAATTATGGCTCGGTGCAAGACTCTAGGCATGGACATGCAGTGGCCTGTCTTATGTGAACCTGCTTCAATGCGTCTGTTCTCTAATGTTGGAGGGCTTCAGGAACTCCTTGAAGATGTTACTTCAAGGGCTTACAAAATTGGCAAAGGTCATCTGCAGATTCTTATTTGTGTAATGTCTCGGAAGGATCCTGGTTACAAGTATCTCAAGTGGATTTCTGAGACTAAAGTTGGTGTGGTGACTCAGTGTTGTTTGTCCACGAATGCCAACAAAGGTAAAGGTCTAGATCAATATCTTGCCAATCTTGCACTCAAGATCAATGCGAAGCTTGGAGGCAGCAACGCAGAGCTCATTGACAGGCTGCCTTACTTCAAGGGTGAAGACCATGTTATGTTTGTGGGTGCAGATGTTAATCATCCTGGTGCGAGTAACAAAACTAGTCCATCTATAGCAGCTGTTGTTGCCACTGTAAATTGGCCTGCTGCGAACAGATATGTGGCAAGGGTGCGGCCCCAAGATCATAGGACAGAGAAAATTCTGAATTTTGCTGGCATGTGCTTGGAGGTTGTTAAATCTTACGTTCAGTTGAATAAAGTCAGGCCACAAGAGATTATAGTGTTTCGAGATGGAGTAAGCGAGGGCCAGTTCGATATGGTTCTCAATGAAGAGTTGGTACCACTAAAGATGGCATTCAGATCAATGGATTACCACCCAAGAATCACACTTATTGTGGCCCAGAAGCGACATCAAACTCGTCTATTTCCAAAGGGTAGGATGGATGGAACCTCCAGTGGCAATGTGCCACCAGGGACAGTTGTGGACACAAATATTGTGCACCCTTTTGAGTTTGATTTTTACCTTTGTAGCCACTACGGAAGCCTTGGAACAAGCAAGCCCACTCACTACCATGCCTTATGGGATGAGCACGGGTTTACTTCTGATCAGTTGCAGAAGCTTATATATAACATGTGCTTCACCTTTGCTCGGTGTACTAAGCCTGTGTCATTGGTACCGCCTGTGTACTATGCTGACCTTGTTGCGTACAGAGGGCGCTTGTACCATGAGGCAGTAATGGAGGGACAATCTCCAGCTTCAGTTTCATCATCTTCTTCTTCTTTGACTTCGACATCGCTGTCATCGGACGCTTCATTTGATGAGAGGTTCTACAAGTTGCACACGGACCTGGAAAACATTATGTATTTTGTTTGAAGGGCCAAAACATGTTCCATCTCTTCCCCCTCTGTACAGTAGGGTTAGAGATAGCCATAGGTCACTGTTCTACTGAAGTGCTCAGAGTCTCTTGACAGTGTCCATTTTGCTTAAGCAGGCAACGTGGCTCTCTCTTCTTGCTGCAATACAGGTTTACTCCTTTCTTAAGCACCTAATAAAGGAGTTTGTGCGTGAATCTAATGAGTTTCAAGTCTTTTGTCAATTGAACATGCTTACTCTTTTGAAGTTTGTACCAACTCATGGATGAAGCGATTGGACTTGGTATTTGATGTTTGTGATGTCTTTCCTGTGCTGGTGTGTCTGTCTTTGAAATTAAACTCTGCGGTTTAAAGGATGTTATGTTATTGTGGTTTAAATGACATTACATGCCGGGTGTTTGGCTCTCTATCTTAGCATTCTGTTTCCTTCTGATCATTGGTATATCTGCAGACTGATTTTCCATTTTACGTTGCAGCTTTAGATAGCCATAAAAGGACACGGTTTAGCAACGACGCAGTTTGCCTAAAAATTTCATTGATACCTGAATTTGCAAATAGCGTATATATACTGTTCGTGACTAAAATCAAGCTAATCTCTGTTACAAATTATAGGCAATTATCTCTTCATTTTTTTTCAGAAGCATACTTCGTTTCAACACTCACAATGCAGATTTTATTATTTTATTTTGCTTAAAAAAATGGAGGCTCATGGGATTCTACCCCAAAAGTAATGCTTGATAATTGATCAAAAACAATAAAATTAGCCATTTGGCAAAAGAGATGTAAATAATCAAATTCTTAATTCTGCTACAAATTAAAGGTGATTTACTGAACCAATATGCTAATCGTTTTTTGGTCATTTGCCGGGGGATCGGACCGCAAAAGATGGCACATAAATCCAAAAATAATATACATACAACGCCGACAAATTAACTTAAGAATTTTTGGATTTATATGCTATTTTTGTTTTTCCTACTCATTTTAATCTTGTTAATAAAAGCGGAAATTCTTAAAAAAGTTTAGGAATATTCCTGATTATACTATAATATAGTGTGTGCATCTTTAGTGGAGATATGCTTTACTGATAAGCATTCAATAGCTCAGTTAATTTGTTTATTGTAATAGATGTAATTATACACATATTGAACTAATCGTCAGTGAATTTCTACTAATCTGAACTTTTAAGATGAAATGAAATTTCTACTAATTTGTCAAAAAAAAAAAAAACAGCAACTAAGAGCACATAATTTTATCAAACCTAATACATTCTTAAATCTTGGTAACATATAAATGATATTTTTTACTAGAGATTAGGCTTTACAGAAACTAAACAAAGATTAACAAAACTTTGGAGAGTGATCTATATGATTGATACACATATGCGTAATCCATGCGCACTGAAATGGAGGTGAAGGTTTTTGAAATTACTGAAGCTTCAAATTTCTTGTGAAGACCGAAATAAGCTCATCACCATGATCCTGAAGAGGTCCAATTACCTCTTTATCCCATGCTGAGACTGCAGATAAGAAATACAAGTAACTCTTTAGGATTATTGGAAACAAAAGCAAAACTCATGAAGATGATCAATTGTTATCATATATACCTTAAGTTTTTGTGAGTCTCTCTAATGAAAGAGAAGCGAGTGTTCGCTCCTCGAGAGCCCTGTCATAGCTCGATGATTCCAGCAATGGTGGCACGAGTATTGAGCTTGCGGTAGTCAGAAAGTTTTCGTCAACGGCAGAGTGGAGAAACCTGCTCATCCATGCAACTGTGAACAGGCTTGCTCTTGCTAAACTTGGGGTGCCATTTACCATACAATTTGCAAGTGCTGCCAAGAAGCCTTTGCTGCCACTCTTGAGCAAGGCCATCGCTGCCTTTTGTTGCCAAATTTCTGTTGCCTTTTCCTCTTCGTTCTGAACATTTTGATTTGAATTTTATGAAATAAACTGATTAATTGAAAAAGGAATACGAAAGTCAAATGATAGAAAGAAACATACCACGTTTTCATACTTGCTGTACAATGAATCGTGCGAGTACGGTTTAGCAATCTAGCGGTCAAACATGCCCTTGCAAATGCTATCTTTTGATCGTTTAGTCCCCATACAATTTGAGGAAACTCCAAGAACTTATCTTTACGAATTCCAGAATCAGAATCCGCAGACAAATATCGAGTTTGGATAAATTCAACGCTCTTCGGTTCAATCCCAACAAATCCAAAGAAGGAAGGCAGCCATGCAGTTCTCATAAACAGAGCAACAACAACCAAAACAAGACGTTTGCATGTCAAAGAACCCATTTTTGAGCGAGAGCCAAACAATCTTTAACTTTTACAATTAAATAACAAATCCATTCAAATATTTCCAACCCAAACATAGTTTACAGCTTTTCCATAACAACTCTGTGCTCAAACGATCCGATTCAGTCAGAAGAAAAGCTTGCACATACCCAGAAATTTAATCACTTGCTGAAAATCCAATAAATAATGCAAGATTCAGTCTAAACAGGACCAAACCAGCCAACCTTACATAATCATGACAACCAAGAAAAGTTAAAGCTAATGCAAATAACGAAGTACATATTAAACAAATAATCCATGAAAACTACTTGTCCACATTAATATATTTTATAAAAATAAATACCAAAGTTGGTTGGCGTGAGTGGTTCGGCACTCTCACTCGTTAAGAGAGGTCAGGAGTTTAAGCCTCGTTCTCGTATGAAATCACTACTTTGGCCAGCACTTTACCCTTTACGGGCCGACCCGGTGCGAGCAAGGATTAGTCTGAGTTGTGGTATGGGTTGGTTGGTGTGAGTGGTTCGGCACTCTCACTCCTTAAGAGAGTCAGGGGTTCAAGTCCCGCTCTCGTATGGAGTCACTACTTTGGCCAGCACTTTACCCCTTACGGGTCGATCCAGTGTGAATGGAAATTAGTCTGGATTGTGATATGAGTTTAAAGGTGCCTCCTATAGTTGGGGCTCACTCAGGACCACCTCGTGGTTCAGACAAAAAAATAATAATAAATTAGAGGGAGAAAAAGAAGGGAAGTAAAATCACAAGAAAGAGGTGAGAAATTGTGATTTTGTTAAAAATGAGATTTAATTAAATAAATAACACGAAAAGGGGAAGTGAAAATGTCAGGGTCAAAGCCAGATTGTTAGGAGAAACCAAAATCAAATGAAAGGACCCATTTTGGATTTTGTAATGAAATCAGAGTACTTAATTATTTAACCAGAAACCTCAATTAACTTAATTTATCGAGAACATTCAAGAGTCAATCAGAAACAATCTAAAGAACAAGTAATAGGAAGGAAACCAGAGAATCAACACCTAGTAAAATAATGTGGTTTGGTACCAAGGTACTTACATCCTTAGCTGAAGAACCCAGCAACTTTTATTGTTCATATTGATTACGATGAAACTTTAAAATATCATAACTAAATCTCTTCTACATAGTATTTTCTATCTCGCTCTCTAAGGCATTGAAAAATTTAATCCAAAATGATCTTCTAATCAGGTCGTCTTAGGCTTATGTCCAGTACTAGAATACAATTGTTAGCTGTAACAGCTTTAACCACCAGCTGGTCCCCACACACGCACTGACTCTGCTTGCCACCTCATCAATGAGTAATAGAATTTAACTAACTACTTCACAAATCTCCCTCTTAATTTAATTCTACTGCTACTCCACCCATCACTGCTTCAGCATCTGTTTACTTGACTTACAAGTTAACAACCCCAACTAAGTCCAATGACTTTTTGAACTTGATTGTTGGCACTGTTTTTGTTAATATGTCTGCTGGATTATCTTCAGATGAAATCTTGATAACATTTATCACTCCATGATCAATTTCACCCTTATAAAGTGCATCTTCACATCAATATACTTAATTCTCTCATGGTATTTGGGATTTTTACTCAATTGTTTAGCACTTGAGCTATCGTAGCTAATTGAAATTGATTTTTGATTAAGCCCCAGTTCATACACTAAGCCTTTAAGCTATATTGCTTTTTTAGCAGCTTCTATAAGAGCAATATACTTTGCTTCAGTTGCTGAGAGAGTTACTGCTGACTGTAATGAAGCTTTCCGGCTCGCTTCAACTCCACAAAAAGCTGACATAAACCCTATAATTGATCTCCTTTTATCAAGGTTTCTTGCAAAGTCTAAGTCCACAAACCCAAAAACTTGAGTTGTAGCTTCATTGACCCTTCCATATAAAATACCATGCCCTAAAACTCCTCTAAGATATCTTAAAATCCACTTAACTCCATGATGATCCTCCTTTCCTGGATTCCTCATTAATCTGCTAACAACTCAAACTCAATATGTTATATCAAGTCTAGAACACACCATGGCATACATAGTACTACCTACAGTACTAGGATAATGATTCTTTCTCATATATTCCATGTATTATGGAATTACTGTTTTTAATGAATGAAATAAAGAAAACCAATGTTGTAGTCTTGTAGATAACGAGACTGAATAACATAAACCAATTGACAATTGCCTGCATTAGTATCAAATGTGTGTAATATTCATAGTTCTCCATAAGAGTTTATATAGATTAGGTGCATCACTTCAACATCTATTATAAACCATCTGATTGGACTAAATAACGAGTTATTACTAGTCAGATGCATTAATTTAGTATGTTGAGAAGGTATACCCGACCAATGTAAGTTTTTTATCACAGTTTCCAAATGTGACACACACACAGGGGCAGAGGGTGCTAAGGGCGATGAGGGGCCATGGCCCCCCACCAATAATTTTTTTTTAAGTTTTAAATAAAAGTAAAAAAATATATTAAATAAACATAAAATGTTGACCCCGGTAGAAATATTTTGCACATACTATTACCAACATAAGATAATTTTATAATAAATAAAAAGCCTTACAACTTACAAGAAAAAGCCCAATAAAGCCCAATAGAGATAGCGTTCTTTTTACGATTAATCAATTTGATCATCAAAGTTTACTAATTGGTTAGCCAATTGTTGCGGCAAAAACTCGTCACAAATCGCACTTCACTTGGAATTTAGGTGAGTTCAACACATTCTCTTAAAATTTATTAAGGATGGAAAGAACTAATAAAGGAGATAGATGTTACGGTAGTCGGTAGTTGTCTTGTCTACGATCCTGATAGGCAGTTGAATGAAAAACTGAAATTGTCAATTAGGGCGAATGTTGTTGCCGAGTTGCTTGACGATATTCCTGAAATTTAATCATTATCTAACATCTTTTAATTTGTAATTTATGTACTGCATTCAACAATTGGAGATTTTTTTTCTATTGAATTAAAATCAAGCTTGTCTAGTTTCTTGGAGTTTAATCAATCTCTGTTGCATTAATTTCTTTCTTTTTGCTTTTTTAGAAACTTGTGCTATGATCTATGGCTCAAAGATCTAAGCATCAATGATTATATTTGAATTTTGCCTGGCACTGATGCTTGACACTTATTCTATAACTTAGCTTATTGACATTTGGTTTGGTTCGCAAGTAATGACTAATGAGTTTGACCATGTCATTGCTATTCAGGTCAGAAATCATTTGGACAATCTCTTTATAGAAAGCACTCCAGATTTTACTCAATTTTAGTTCAGTATATGGTATGTTCAATTTATTTCCTACTTGATTTTTTTATGGTTCAAATATCTATTGCTTTAGATTGTCAATTATTCTGTCCAATCTGCTTCTCTTGACTAGTAACTTGCATTTCACAATTCCCTTGTTGATTGAATTCCAGGGGTAAGGAGGATATAGATGGGAAAATCATCTAAAATTGATCAATATTTCAAAAGGAAGACATTAGAAGAAAGTTCTAATCCACCAGTTTTTGAAAATTCACCAATATCACATGTCAATTCTCCAAATTCTGAAAACCAACTTTCAAAATCTCCAAGAATTGAGACAAGTAAAGTTGATACTCAGCTTTTAGAGCGTGATCCAGGATTGCGCCGCCATATTTAGGATTATGATGTCAATCAACGAGATGAAATTCGAAGAGCATCTATTATGTCGGGTCCATACCAACCAAGACTTCAAGAGTATCCAAAATCTATATCAGAAAAGCATCCTCGTCGATTTCAATCTCCATGGATTGATTTTTTTCCTTATTGGTTAAAGTATTCACCTACAAAAGATGCAACATTTTATCTACCATGTTGTCTATTTAATGCACTATTTGCACAACCTAAGCATATTGCTTTCACTGTTGAAGGATTTAATTCTTGGAAGAAGGTTAAAGATGGAAAAAATTGTGCATTCCTTAATCATGTGGGAAAGGATCCTAACTCAACTCATAAAAAGGCTGAAAGATCATGTGAGGATTTGATGAGACAATCTCAGCATCTAGTGCATGTACTTAATCGATACTCTTCCTAAGAAATTGTAAATAATAGACTGCGATTAAAAACTACAATTGAAGTGATTAAATATCTTGCTTTTCAAGGTTTTGCTTTTAGAGGTCATGATGAAAGTGAAAAGTCATCAAATCGTGAAAATTTTATTCAATTACTCAAAGCATTTGGTTCCAACAATGAAAAGGTAGCAGAAGTGATACTAGATAAAGCACCAAAGTTTGCCTCATATACATCATCGGATATCCAAACGGAAATTTTACATGTCTTTTCAATGAGAGTGAAAAAGACAATTCGTGAAGAAATAGGAGATGCCAAGTTTTGCTTAATTGTGGATGAATCATGTGATGAGTCAAAAAAAGAACAAATGGCAATAGTTTTAAGATTTGTTGACAATAATGGTTTTCTTCAAGAACCTTTTTTTGGTCTTGTTTATGTCTTAATCACTTCTGCAACAACCTTGAAAGATGGAATACACTCTTTATTGTCTCATCACAATTTGAATATTCAAAATATTCGTGGGCAAGGATACGATGGTGCAAGCAACATGCGAGGTGAATGAAAAGGCTTAACGCTTACAAGCCTTGATTTTAAAAGATTGTCCTTATGCTTATTACATTAATTGTTTAGCTCATCGACTACAGTTGGCTTTAGTTGCAGTATCTCATGAGGTTGTTCCTGTTCATCATTTCTTTACTAAATTGACTTCTATTGTGAATATTGTTGGGGCTTCTTACAAGCGTTATGATGAACTCAAGCTTGCTCAGATTGCTGATATTGAGTATATGATCTCCATTGATGAGCTTGAAAGTGGAAGATGGCTTAATCAAATTGATACTTTACCAAGGCCTGGAGATACTCGTTGGAGTTCTCACTTTAGATCAGTCTCTACCTTAGTAAAAATGTTCAGTGCTACATGTTCAGTTTTACTTAATATCATTGAAGACGGGACAACTGCTTTTCAACGGGGAGATGCTGATGCTGCATATGAGGTAATGACAACTTTTGAGTTTGTTTTTATCTTGCATATGATGAAAGAAATTATGGCAATTACTGATATACTTTGCCAAGCTTTGCAATCTAAGTCTCAAGATATTTTACATGCCATGCATCTGGTTTCATCAACTAAAGTACTTATTCAGAAACTGAGAGATAATGGGTGGAATACTTTACTTGATCAAGTGAAAGTATTTTGTGAAACAAGAAATATAGATGTCCCAGAAATGGATGCTCCTTATGTTGCAAGACAAGGTCGAGCCCGTCATCAAGAAGATACTTTTACTGTTGCTGACCATTACAGGGTAAATATTTTTTATGCTGCTATAGATTGCCAATTACAAGAATTGAATAGTCAATTTAATGAACATGCAGTAGATTTGCTTATTCTTAGTTCAGCACTTGATCCCCTTGAATGTAGAAAGTCTTTTAGAATTGGTGATATTTGTCAGTTGGTTGAGGGGGTTTTATCCAGCAGACTTTACATATGCTGAGAAAATAAATCTGAAAAATCAGCTTGAGCATTATGAGTATGGTGTAGTCCAACATGCAGAGTTCAAAAATTTATCAACCATTTGTGACTTTAGTCAATGGTTGGTCAGTACAAGGAAAGCAAAAACATTTCCTCTTATCTATAGAATAATTGTTCTTGTGCTAACTCTTTCAGTGTCAACTACAACTTCAGAATGGTCATTTTCAGCTATGCGTATAGTCAAGATAAGACTTCACAATAAAATGGAGGATGAATTTCTTACAAACTCTTTGATTATGTACATTGAAAGGGAAATTGCTGAAAAAATAAGCATTGAATCAATAATCAATGAGTTTCGAGATATAAAAGAACGTCGAGTTCATTTTTTATATTGGGGATCTTGATTTTGATAGCGATTTTGTAGGGGAGGGGATTGTTTTTCTTTTTATATTAAAATATAATCTTTTAATTAATTATTTACATTAAATAATTGCCTTATATATTTTTTCATACTTTTATTTGTTATTTAATTTTATCCTTTAAGAATTTCAAAATGAATAGATTTGGCCCCCATAGAGATTTGGCTTGAGCTCCGCCCCTGCACACACACACATATGATTTTAAATTAATTAAAATATTATAATATCTACTTAAAATATATCATTTGCACCGAGCTTAGAAGGATTGACTAAAATAGCTCATCCTTAGTTTGCTTTGAATTAAGGTTACCTTTATTTGATTGAATAATGTTGTTGATATTATATAGTCAAAGATAAAAACATAATGATGATAAGATTTTTAAATAACAATTATAAAGTTGGAATACAATTTTTTACTATCGTAGTAATTAATGTGACATTATCACATGACATTATCTTATTAGATCATGTAATAATTAGCTATTGAACTTTATCATTTCCTATCAATTGGGAAAAAAACGTTCTATAAATTTATTATTAGTAATGGATTCCATTTAAAATATTTAAAAAGATAAAATGAAATCAAACAAATGTAACTTTAAAAAGGGACTGTTGTATCTTACAATAACTTTTGTCTTTTGTGACTGAGTTATTGTAAAATTCCATTGAGCTCGTTGTACTCTGTTTTGTTGATAATTTTATTAAAAAGTATTATATACTTTCTACTTATATTATCAAAATTCAATTATCACCTTCTACTCTTTTGTATTTACTATTTTTTGTTAGTATTAGAGGAGTTTATTTTCTACTTATATTATCAAAATTCAATTTATTACCTTCTACTCTTTTGTATTTATTATTTTTTGTTAGTATTAGAGGAGTTTTTATTTACAACCACAACACATTGATCATCATAACACACTAATATCAATAAAAAGGATAAAATTACGCTTAAATTATTACAAAAAAATTGAGGAATCACGATAGCTCTTCTTCAATCACTCATCGTCAACAAAAATTTTAAGGATACGACCAATTATCTTCGTTACAATATCATCTCATAATAATTAATCCTTTCATGAAAAAAAATTAATAAAATAAAAAAAATCCTTTGAATCCATCCCTCTCCACTATCAATTTCTCTTCATCATCCTTTTTTACTAATGGCAAGCTAATAGTCAAGGACAGCATCAATCTAATCTTCACTGACTGAACCATTGTCACCCTCAGTGGTATCCGCCACCACGTAATTTGTTTGTTTTTTTTCAAATGAACAGCCGTAATTTTCCTTCATCATCGACCCAACACATTTTCTTTTCTCCGAATCAGATGGTTACAATAAAAAAATTTCAGGCTTTAAACTATTGTTGTGGTCATTACAATGTCCTGTGTATGTTGTTGATAGATAGAAAGCAATCTAAAGGGAACTAAAGTCGTAAAAAGAAATTATCCATGATTGTAAAACCATTACTCCTAGTTAAGTCTTCAACTCTCTGTTAATTTTCACTTTAAAAACCTACGATGCCATTTTAAATCAATAAATCAAAATGGATGACTCTAGCTTTGCAATTTTGATCTGCATGGCTTTGCTTTGCAGTAATGGCGTAATCTCGAGTGCCGTCTCCAATGAAGACTCCACTAGAAGCAGTGCCATTGCCATTGAAGACTCCGTTGGCTGGCTGCTTCACCGTCTCCCTTGAGTGCTCCACTTGCGGCCGCGTCCTCTCCAGTCACTATCAGCTCTTCGTCGTCACCTCTTCCGTTTTATTCTTCTCCGACACCTGCAAATTTTCCATCACCAACCTCAATGTCTCCATCTGATGCTCTAGCTTTCGGGCTATTTGTTGCCGTTTTGGTTAATATAGAGTTCACTGAGTGAAAGATCAATTTATTATTATATTTGGACAATTTTTTTTAATTCCATTTTTTTATTATTTACATAATTTGTACTCATAGAAATGGTTCTTTTAATTTAATTTACTTGTTATTATATTTTTTCTGGTTAAAAAAAATTATACATTGATTGTGGAAACAGAAAATCATAAATGATAAATATGCAAACTCAAAACCTCAGCCACTATGACCACCACAGTCACTACGAAAGACACCCACAAAGCAATTAAGCCAGCCGCTGCCAGTAGCAACATTTTCAGCCTCTGCAAACTAAAATACCACCACCCGCCTTCCTTAGCCAACACAAGAACCAAACAATCAAACCTACAGGTACTTGTCCTCAAATCGACCGTCGTTCAGCAACTTCTGTCAATGATCGAAGTCACCATTAGACTCATCATCAGAGAGAGAATGAGAGAGGAGAATAAGAAACGGGAAAAAATATATATATGAAATTTTTAGAATTTTATTATATTTAACAAGTTTAAGGGTAATTTTGTCTTTTTAAATTTAATACTCATGAATAAATTATAAATAAAATAGAGTGTAAGGACTTAATAAAATTTTATAATATTTTAATACTTATAAAAATTAATAAATAAAAAAGAATAAAAGATGATGATAAATTGAATTTTGATTGTGTAGGACTTGCAGCTAAGTAAAAAGTATCATAATATTTTTAAAAAAATTATAAGTAAAATAGAATATATGGGGGTAAATGAAATTTTACAAAGAGAAAAGCTTACAACAGTGCCCACACAGCCGACCCTCTAAAAAGTTGAGGGCTAATGTTTTAATATTTACTTTGGGTTTGGTCTGCTGACGTCAAAAGATGTCAGCTTTCCGTGCCATACAAACTAAACATTCCCTTCTTTGATGGGCTGAATTTAAACATCCCGCGGGAAAGAAGGCGTTTCTTTTTATTTTATTTATTTCTCCAGAAGTTGTTTCAATCATAAAATCTTTCTTCAGAAGTTGTTTGATTTATAAAATAAGTATAAATAACACCTTTAATTTGTTTTTAAATACAAAATCACTTAAATTAATTAAAAATAAATAAAATGAAAGGATCGGGAGATATGGATTCATCGAAGCTTCTGGAATTGATAATATTCCAATTCCAAATCCAATCTCTTCTTACTCGTTGCTGCTGCTTCTTTGTTACTTCCTTTTGTAACTTTCAGTTTAAAAAAAGAAAAAGAAATGACAGTTTGTTTACCCAATTAAGGCTCTTCAGAATCCGTAAGCAGCAAGTAAGGAATTGCACGCGAGGGACATTTAGGTGAATTCAGGTAGAGACTGTACTATAAAATGTAAGATCGTAGAATTCCGACACACACTTTCTGCGCGCTTTGGTCTTAATTATTCATTTTTATTGTTTGGTAATTGGTAAGAAGAGTTTAGTGCTGAGTTGAGACGGCGTAGTAACTCGTTATTTGATTGATTTTGTTCCCGAATTGAAGTCCAATGGAGAGAGAAGGCTACAGAGGAAGAGGCCGCGGAAGAGGCGGAAGAGACGGCGGTTCCAGAGGCCGAAGTACCGGCGGTGGAGACTTTCGTGATCATCAGCCTCGACCTCAGCAGCTTCAATGGCGGAGGTCGGCTCCGTCCCCGGGACACGGCAGTTCTTCCCCGCCGGTGAGACCGTGGTCTGGACCGATGTCTCCTGCCGTCAGAGCTCCTTCGCCACAGCCACGGCCTCAGTCTCCGCCCGGCCCTTCTGCTGCACCGGTTGTTCGACCTCCTGTTGGCGGTATGATTCATTCTCTTTTGAATTCTGTGGAAAAGTGGTTCTTTTTCTTTCAGATTCATTTCTTTTTTTCTTTTTGGACATCTTCATTTAAATAAACAAAAAAAAATTTGTCACTTTTATCTATGTTTAAAATACAATGTATTATGATATTGTATGTATTTCTTAACTTGTGGTTTGTGATAATATTGAAGTTCCTATCGAATTTGTTCTTAATTCTTAAGAAAGTGAAATGGAACTGTTTTCAAGGACTAGGAGCATGTAATTGCACCAAAATGAGTGTAAATGGAATTAGATTATTCGTCAGGAGTGATTTTATGTATTGATTGCTGATTTTATTGTTCCAGAAATTCAAAAATTGAAGATCTCGGAGCCGGTGTCTTCATCTTCTTCTTCATCTTCACAAAATGCAACCAGATATACTCCAATTAAACGCCCAGATAGAGGTGGCACACTTGCGATCCGAACTGTCAACATTTTCGTCAACCATTTTCTAGTCAATTTTTCTCCTGAGAGTATCATTAGACATTATGACATTGATGTTAAACCTGACATAGGCCCCAATCATGGTCGGCCTGTGAAATTGTCCAAGACTGTTTTCGCTATTGTCAGGAACAAGTTGTGTGAGGACTATCCTGATCAGTTTCCTCTGTCGATGACCGCTTATGATGGTGAGAAGAATATATTCAGTGCTATTGAATTGCCAACTGGTAAATTTAATGTGAAGTTCCTAGAAGGAGAAGGCATGAAGTATCGTACTTACATATTGACCTTAAAGCTTGTGAATGAGCTGAAGCTTTGCAAGTTGAACGAGTACTTGAAGGGGAATCTCTTTTCCATTCCCCGTGATATATTGCAAGGAATGGATGTAGTAATGAAGGAGAATCCTTCTCGGCGTATGATTTCCGTTGGCCGAAGTTTCCACCCTGTTGAACCTTTTCCGGATGATGACCTTGGGTATGGACTCACAGCATCTAGAGGGTTTCAACATGGCCTAAAGGCCACCTCCCAGGGTTTGGCATTGTGTTTGGACTACTCTGTTTTGGCATTTCGTAAGCGTTTGCCAGTTATAGATTTTTTGCAGGAGCACATTAATTTTGATGTGAATGGTTTTAGGAATTGGAGGAAAGTTGAGAATGCATTGAAAGGCTTGAAAGTTACCGTAATTCACCGTCAGACCAAACAAAAATACAGTGTTGCTGGGTTGACTAGGGAGACCACACGGCGTCTTTCATTCACTCTTGCAGACCCAGAGGGCAGGGATCCACCAAGAGAAGTCAGACTTGTTGATTATTTCAGGGAAAAGTATGGCAAGGATATTATGTACAAAGATATTCCTTGCTTAGATTTAGGAAGAAATAATCAAAAAAACTATGTGCCTATGGAGTTCTGTGTCTTAGTTGAAGGGCAGATATATCCAAAAGAGTATCTGGATAGAGATACTGGTTTATTTTTGAAGAATATGTCACTGGCTAAGCCAGGGGATAGACAGAGCATGATATCTCAAATGGTACGGTCAAGAATCGGACCATGCGGGTATGTAACTGCAACTTTTTTGTTTTCTATAAATGAGAATTCAGAAATTCCTGTACAAGTTTAATTCTTGCATAAACTGATTTTGGATGGTTTGATCATTGGGTTATAGATTAGTGTCTTTAATTTTTTTTTAAAAAAAATATTAGGGAAATAATTGTTGTGAAAAATAGTTCTCTTCGATTATATCCGTCTTTTTGAGTTGATAATGATCTCATTTTAAAGCTGATTGATTCATAAGTATTTTAGTCTGAAGTTTTTCTGCGTGAAAATACTGTACTTTTCTCTGCTTAGCTTTTCTAGACAATCTGCATCGTTCATGGTTGATCACATTATTGTTGTGTTGGTTTTAAACAAAGAAAGGAGAACATAGAGAAATTGGGGCCGTTAATCACATTATCATTCATTGCTGCAATATTTGAATTTATACATGAAAAGAAACAAATAATGCCAAAAAATCTGCCTACATATCTGATATCATACAATTCAAAAGAAACAGTTTTCCTACAATCTTGCAGGATTTTATTAACAGCATAATCAAATCTTGCTGTTTTTTATTTTTACTCAAATCCTGCAGCAAATATAGCATTGTCATCACTCCTCCTTGCTATTTTTGCTGCAGACACCAATTCTTTTCTTTAACAACTCAAATCTTGACTTTGACAGTCCCTTTGTCAAAATGTCAGCTAGCTGATCTTCAGTCTTGCAATACACGAGTCTTACTTCATTATTCTTCTGGACTTCTCTAACAAAATAATACTTAATTTTGAAATGCTTTGTCTTCCCATGAAACACTGGATTGTTAGAAATTGCTATGGCAGCTTGATTATCAACAAAGATTTCAGTTGCATAATCCTGAATCATTTTCAAATCTGTCATAAGCTTCCTTAGCCATAAGGCTTGATTGACTGCAGCAGCAGCTGCAATATACTCAGCCTCAGCAGTAGACTGAGCTACAATTTCCTGCTTCTTTGAACTCCAACAGAAACAACCTGAACCAAGACTAAACAAGTACCCTGACGTGCTTCTCATATCATCACAAGATCCTGCCCAATCACTATCAGCAAAACCATGCAAAATCAGCTTGTCTTCCTTCTCAAATTTTATTCCATGATCCAAAGTTCCCTTGATATACCTGAGCACCCTTTTAGCAGCCTTGTAGTGCAATTCACTTGCACAATGCATATATCTGGACAGCAAACTCACAGCAAACATTATATCAGGTCTTGTTGCTGTCAAATACATCAAGCAACCTATAAGACTCCTATATAAAGCTTCGTCAATCTTTTCAGCACCATCATCTTTACTAAATTTCTCATTTTGAGCTAAAGGAGTACATACTGACTTGCAATCCTCCATGTTGAATTTTTTTAGCACTTCTTTAGCATATTTTTGCTGTCCAATGAAGATCCCTTGCTGTGACTTTTGAATTTCCAGACCTAAAAAGAAAGTCATCTCTCCTAGATCAGTCATTTCAAATGCTTGCATCATTTGAACCTTAAATTGCTTCACTAATTCTTTATTGCTTCCTGTGACAAGCAAATCATCAACATAAAGTGAAACAACAATCAATTCATGATTAATTACTTGAATATACAAAGTTGATTCACTCATGCTCTTGTTGAAGCCTATGTTCAGCAAATGATCATCAATCCTGCTGTACCAAGCTCTTGGAGCCTGCTTCAAGCCATATAATGCCTTTTTTAATAAATATACTTTCTTCAGATCTGCAACAAAACCCTCAGGCTGCTCAACAAATATTTCTTCATCCAAATAGCCATTTAAAAAGGCTGATTTAACATCAAGCTGGTAGATTTTCCACTGCTTTTGTGCTGCAAGTGCTAGAAGCAATCTGATGGTGTCCAGCCGTGCTACAGGTGCAAACGTTTCAGAAAAGTCAACACCAAATAGTTGAGCATACCCTTTTACAACCAGCCTTGCTTTGAATTTGTTTACAGAACCATCAGCATTGAATTTGGTTCTATAAACCCATTTCACACCAATAGTTTTCTTGTGTAGTGGTCTGTCCACCAACTCCCAAGTTTGATTCTTGTGAATCATCTTGATCTCATCTTCCATTGCTTCAAGCCACTTTGGATCTTTAGCAGCCTCATCATAACCTGCAGGTTCAAGCACAGCCATATTGCACTTTTGATAAATTTCTGTAAGTGGTCTGGTACCTCTTATTGGCTGATCATCAATTATATCATCATCTTGCAATTCTGGTGTTTTTTCTTCTGCAAAAGCTTGCTTTGGTTCAGCTGTTGCCCAATTCCATCCTCCGGCTTCATCAAATTTAACATCTCTACTCACTATGATTCTTCCCGTCAAAGGTTGATAAACTCTATAACCTTTGGTGAGAGTACTGTATCCTACAAAAACTCCATATTCTGCTTTTTGATCCAACTTTTCTCTTTTTGCATCTGGAACATGAGTAAAACACATGCAACCAAAAATTCTCAAGTTATTAATAGAGGGTTTAAAACCAAACCAGGCTTCAAAAGGTGTTTTTCCCTTTAAAGCCTTTGTTGGTAACCTGTTTTGCAGAAATACAGCAGTATTAACCGCCTCAGCCCAAAACATTTTTGGCATATTCTTCTCAAACAACAAACATCTAGCCATCTCCATGACTGTCCTGTTTTTCCTCTCACTGACTCCATTTTGTTGAGGTGTGTAGGTTGCTGTAAGCTGATGTTCAATCCCTGCAGCTTCGCAAAACTTAGCAAATTTATCAGCTGTATATTCAGTCCCATTATCAGATCTAATCACCTTGATTTTACAGCCACTTTGATTTTCAATCCATGTTTTAAACTTCCAAAACACACTAGCAACTTCAGATTTTTGTTTGAGAAAGTAAACCCAACACATTCTACTAAAATCATCAATAAGAATCATGAAGTACCTATTACCATTTAAGGATGCAGTCCTCATAGGTCCACAAACATCTGTGTGGATCAACTGAAGCTTCTCAACTGCTCTCCATGCCTTATTAATAGGGAATGGCAATCTAGCTTGTTTTCCCAGCTGACAGATTCCACACACTGATGCTCCTCCTCCATTGAAAGTCATTCCTTGCACAAGATCATTTTTCTGCATGTAATCTAATGCAGAATAATGAAAATGCCCCATCCGCTTGTGCCATAACTCAGCATGGTTCAAAGTACATTGATATGCACTAGATTCATCCTTGTTCCAACTTAAGCTGAAGCTTTTGCTGCTCATTTTCACAGAGAACAACACTATACCATTTGGGTCAGTAATGACACACATGTTATTCTTAAATACAACAGAATAACCTTTCTCAAGCAATTGTCCCACACTCAGCAGATTTCGATCAATTTTAGGAACAAGTAATACATCAGAAATTAACTTGATACCTGCTGAGCTTTTTATTGCAACTGTCCCTTTACCTTTCACTTCAATATATTGCCCATTGCCAACTTTAACTCTAGACACTTCTGACTTGTTTACTTCTTTGAAAAGAGATTCATCAAAAGACATGTGATTTGTGCATCCGCTGTCTATGAGCCAATCATCACTCGAACTGTTACTCGAAAAACAAGATACAACAAAAAGTTGCTCATCCTGTTGTTGTTCTGCTGCTTGAGCTTGGTGTCCTTCTTGCTGTTTGTTTTTACACACCCTCTCCATATGCCCCATTTGCTTGCATGCTCTGCATTGAATGTCAGGCCTAAACCAACCTTTCTTTTGCAGATGAGAGGTTTTCTTACAGTGAGGACACGGGGAGTGCTTGCCCTTGTTGCCTTCATTGATGCTACTTTCCCCCTTCTTGTAAATCTTCTTACTCCACTGTTTCTTTTCTTTGCTGCCTCCCTGAGCTTGATCAGCCTCTTTCACTTGAAATGCTCCTTCAACCATCTCCTCCTTTCTGTAAGCTCTCCTTTGTTCTTGAGCTTGCAGTGCATTGACAAGCTCTGCCAATGTTATTGTTGACATATCTCTGGATTCTTCAAGTGAAGAGATTTTAGATTCAAATCTCTCAGGCAAGGTCACCAAAATCTTCTCTACAATCCTTCTATCAGAAAACTCTTCCCCAAGCATTCTAATTTTATTGGCAATCATCATCAACTTGTCTTTATAGTCATTAACTGTTTCTGTCTCCTTCATTTTCTGCATTTCAAATTCCCTTCTCAGGTTCAGGACCTGCATTTGTTTTGTCCTGACGTTCCCCTGATATTCTTGCTTTAAAAGATCCCATGCCTGTTTCGCTGTTTCACAGGTCATGATCTTTGTAAAAATTGTCTCTGAAACTGCAGAGTGAATGCATGTCTTGGCCTTATATCTCCTTTTTCTTTCATCCCTGTTATTCCTCATATGAGCTAATGGTGGATCCTCTGGATCTGCTTCCACCAAGTCCCATAGGTCACATGCTTCCAGGTAAGATTCCATTTTCACAGCCCATATTTGATAATTTTCACCTGTGAAAACTGGAGGAGCAGATAAGAAACCATTTCCTGCCATATTGAAGTATAGGAAGCCTCTCTAATCACGTTACAGGTCCCTTAAGAATAAAAGCTCTGATACCACTTTGTTGGTTTTAAACAAAGAAAGGAGAACATAGAGAAATTGGGGCCGTTAATCACATTATCATTCATTGCTGCAATATTTGAATTTATACATGAAAAGAAACAAATAATGCCAAAAAATCTGCCTACATATCTGATATCATACAATTCAAAAGAAACAGTTTTCCTACAATCTTGCAGGATTTTATTAACAGCATAATCAAATCTTGCTGTTTTTTATTTTTACTCAAATCCTGCAGCAAATATAGCATTGTCATCATTCTGACATTGAATTTAGTAAACCTATGCATTTTTATGCTAAAGTCAAATGTATCTATGCCGACTGATGGAGTAAATAGTATGCCACTGTAATTTGGCTTAATTCTAATTTTCACAATTTCTTTGCCAGAGGGGAGATCACTCGTAACTTTGGTATTGATGTTAATACAAACATGACCAATGTGGTAGGACGAGTCCTTGGCCCACCGGAATTGAAGCTAGGTGCTCGTGGTGGAAAGGTGTCAAGGACAACCGTTGATAATGAGAAATGTGACTGGAATCTTGTTGGAGGAAGAGCTGTTGTGGAAGGTACACAAATCGATCGATGGGCTGTAGTTGACTTCAGCGCTTCTGAACGATATGATAGACTGAATCAAGACCAATTTATTGATAAAATTATCGCTCGGTGCAAGACTCTAGGCATGAGCATGGAGGGGCCTGTCTTATGTCAATCTGCTTCAATGCGTCTATTCTCTAATGTTGGAGGGCTTCATGAACTCCTTGAAGGGATTACTTCAAGGGCATATAAAATTGGCAAAGGTCATCTGCAGATTCTTATTTGTGTAATGTCTCGGAAGGATGACGGTTACAAGTATCTCAAGTGGATTTCTGATACTAAAGTTGGTGTGATGACTCAGTGTTGTTTGTCCACGAATGCCAACAAAGGTAAAGATCAATCTCTTGCCAATCTTGCACTCAAGATCAATGCAAAGCTTGGAGGCAGCAATGCAGAGCTCATTGACTGGCTGCCTTACTTCAATGGTGAAGACCATGTTATGTTTTTAGGTGCAGATGTTAATCATCCTCGTGCGAAAGATAAAACTAGCCCATCTATAGCAGCTGTTGTCGCCACTGTAAATTGGCCTGCTGCGAACAGATATGTGGCGAGGGTGCGCCCCCAACGTCATAGGACAGAGAAAATTGTGAATTTTGCTGACATGTGCTTGGAGCTTTTTAAATATTATGTTCAGTTGAATAAAGTTAGGCCACAAAAGATTGTAGTGTTTCGAGATGGAGTAAGCGAGGGCCAGTTCGATATGGTTCTCAATGAAGAGATGGTATCACTCAAGAAGGCATTCAGATCAATGGGTTACGAACCAACTATCGCACTTATTGTGGCCCAGAAACGGCATCAGACTCGTCTATTTCCCACGGGTAGGATGGATGGAACCTCCAGTGGCAATGTGCCACCGGGAACAGTTGTGGACACAAAAATTGTGCACCCTTTTGAGTTTGATTTTTACCTTTGTAGCCACTACGGAAGCCTTGGAACAAGCAAGCCCACTCACTACCGTGTCGTATGGGATGAGCACAGGTCTACTTCTGATCCGTTGCAGAAGCTCATATATAACATGTGCTTCACCTTTGCTCGGTGTACTAAGCCTGTGTCATTGGTACCGCCCGTGAACTATGCCGACCTTGCTGCGAACAGAGGGCGCTTGTACTGTGATGCAGTAATGGAGGGGCAATCTCCAGCTTCAGTGTCATCATCGTCTTCATCTTTGACTTCAACATCGCTGTCATTGGAAGCTTCATTTGATGAGAGATCCTACAAGTTGCACGCAGACCTGGAAAACACTATGTATTTCATTTGAAGGGTCATGTTCCATCTCTTTCCACTCTTTTACAGTAGGGTTAGAGATGGCCATAAGTCGCTGTTCTACTGAAGTGTTCAGAGTCTCTTGATAGTCTCCATTTTACTCAACTAGGCACTGTGTGTTTCTCTTCTCGCAGCAGGGATGGAGATAAGCCCCTGATTAAGTAGGTACCCAATTGCTTTTCTGTTCTAGCGACATGGATGGGCATAACCGCTCGTTAAGCAGGAAATGTCTCTTTCTCTTCTCGCAATAGGGACCGGGGTAGCCACTTTATTAGGATGAAATACCGCAACGCAGGTTTACTCCTTTCCTAAGCACCTAGTAAAGGAGTTTGTGCGTGAATCTAATGCGTTTCAAGTCTTTTGTCAATTGAACATGCTTACTCTTTTGAAGTTTGCATCAACTCATGGATGAAGTGATTGGATTTGGTATTTGATGTTTGTGATGTCTTTCCTGTGCTCGTGTGTCTGCGTTTGAAATTAAACTCTCTGGTTTAAATGGCATTATTTGTCGGGTGGTTTGCACTCAGTCTCAGTGCTCTGTTTCTTTCTGATCCTTGGTATATTTGTAGACTGATTTTCCATTTTTGCAGCTTTAGCTAGCCATAAAATGACACGGTTTAGCAACGACGCAGTTTTGCCTAAAGATTGTATCGATACCTGAATTTGCAAATAGCGTATATGATGAGCAAATTAACTGTCATAAATATATACTGTTCGTGACTAAAATCAAGCTAATCTCTGTTACAAATTATAGGCAATTATCTCTTCATTTTTTTTTTCAGAAGCATACTTCGTTTCAACACTCACAATGCAGATTTTATTATTTTATTTTGCTTAAAAAAATGGAGGCTCATGGGATTCTACCCCAAAAGTAATGCTTGATAATTGATCAAAAACAATAAAATTAGCCATTTGGCAAAAGAGATGTTAATAATCAAATTCTTAATTCTGGTACAAATTAAAAGTGATTGACTGAACCAATATGCTAATCGTTTTTTGGTCATTTGCCGGGGGATGGGACCGCAAAAGATGGCACATAAATCCAAAAATAATATACATACAACGCCAACAAATCAACCTAAGAATTTTTGAATTTATATGCCATCTTTGTTTTTCCTACTCATTTTAATCTTGTTAATAAAAGCGGAAATTCTATTGTGTACATCTTTAGTGAAGATATGCTTTACTGATAAGCATTCAATAGCTCAGTTAATTTGTTTATTGTAATAGATGTAATTATACACATATTGAACTAATCGTCAGTGAATTTCTACTAATCTGAACTTTTAAGATGAAATGAAATTTCTACTTATTTGTCAAAAAAAAAAATACGAGTACATAATTTTATCAAACCTAATACATTCTTAAATCTTGGTAACATATAAATGATATTTTTTACTAGAGATTAGGCTTTACAGAAACTAAACAAAGATTAACAAAACTTTGGAGAGTGATCTATATGATTGATACACATATGCGTAATCCATGCGCACTGAAATGGAGGTGAAGGTTTTTGAAATTACTGAAGCTTCAAATTTCTTGTGAAGACCGAAATAAGCTCATCACCATGATCCTGAAGAGGTCCAATTACCTCTTTATCCCATGCTGAGACTGCAGATAAGAAATACAAGTAACTCTTTAGGATTATTGGAAACAAAAGCAAAACTCATGAAGATGATCAATTGTTATCATATATACCTTAAGTTTTTGTGAGTCTCTCTAATGAAAGAGAAGCGAGTGTTCGCTCCTCGAGAGCCCTGTCATAGCTCGATGATTCCAGCAATGGTGGCACGAGTATTGAGCTTGCGGTAGTCAGAAAGTTTTCGTCAACGGCAGAGTGGAGAAACCTGCTCATCCATGCAACTGTGAACAGGCTTGCTCTTGCTAAACTTGGGGTGCCATTTACCATACAATTTGCAAGTGCTGCCAAGAAGCCTTTGCTGCCACTCTTGAGCAAGGCCATCGCTGCCTTTTGTTGCCAAATTTCTGTTGCCTTTTCCTCTTCGTTCTGAACATTTTGATTTGAATTTTATGAAATAAACTGATTAATTGAAAAAGGAATACGAAAGTCAAATGATAGAAAGAAACATACCAAGTTTTCATCCTTGCCGTAGAATGAATCATCTGAGTGTTCGTTAAAACCTGCTAGTTTTAAAAGCCATTTTTCTGATGTTGCCTCTTCTATGTAAGAAGGAAACAGACCCCCCAACATCAAGAGAGCTCTTGCTGATTTTTCTTGTATCTTTTCACTACATGTTTGGCAATTCATAGCTGATGTAAGTGCATCAACTGCTTCTTCTCTATACATGCTGCAGTTTGAAGGATCTCCCTGCAAAACAGCTGTTACTTCATCTGGGAACTGTTCTAGATTCTAAATCAAATGGGGCATGTATGAGATGGTGAAAGAAACAATAAATGAAATTACCAGAAGATCAAGCTGTAATAAAATTGCGGCAACCAAGGGCCGTTCTTCTGATGAAGCTCTTTGGAGATAGGCTAAAAAGATGTGCATTGTGCTCAAGCCACCCCATCCATTATTCAATCTATCCAAAAATTTCATCATCTGTGTTCTTCTGGGAAGTTTTTGGAGATTATCAGAAAACCGATTTTTTATTAAGCTTCGTAATGAACCAAAAATACATCATAAGAGATGAATGAAAAATTGTCCATACCTTGCAAGACAGAGTAACTCGGTTAATAAGGCGATAGCACAGCGGTTACAGTTATAGTTTTCAAGAACAATAAGCTCGAGAAGTGAGGCCTTATTCAAATTTTCAGCCAAGTAACTCCGGCATTTTTCATCAGCTTGAATGCAACAGATAATGATAGAAGCAGTGTTTTGCCTCTCATGGATTTCTCCTTTCTCAATTCTTCCCAATAGCAAGGCCAAACCCCCGTGAGAAACAACTGCTCTTGCATTTTCAAAATTTTTATCCTCATCAAAGCCATTAACAAGCTGTTCCAGGAAGTAAAATGCTGCCACTTGAGCACTGCAGCATACAGTGAACAATGTCTGAATCTGATCTCCAAATTCGAGCACTCTAAGAATCAATGGCACCCACTCAGTTGATATCATCTGCTTTGCCTTTGGCTTCAATAAATAGAGCAGAACAGAAGCTTTCAGAAACAAACTAGTGCTTCTCAAAAGTTTGATGAAAATCTCAAGCTGTGGATCGAAGTTCAATACAATTTGCCTATTCGATTCGTTCTTCGCTACAAGTTCAGCTAACATTGATATTGCCAGCTCTAGAATTTCATCCTCATTCGAAGCAAACAAAACCTCGAGCATTCCTTCAATAATGGGTGCTTTTGATAATTCAGCTTCAACGGCAGAATCACCATGTGAGTTCAACCAAGTTTTGACAATCACCCGGATAGCAAGTTCACATTCACTTAGATCATCTGATGAGCAAATTGTGGTATGGGCTCTACTGAGTTCACTCGTGTGATTCCTATTTTTATCTTCATTTCTTCTTGAGTTGTTTCTTGAATGTTCGCCATTCACCACGAATTCCTCTGCTGGCGTACTCTGGCAGGCGAACAACTGAAAACTTTCTGATTTTTTAGACTCTGACCATAATTCAGCTTTCTGGTTTCTCTTACTCTGTCAGAATGAAAAATATGAATATAAAGAAAACTATACAATCAAAGATTTCACTGAAAAATGTTTAAAAAAAAAAAAAAGACTCTGCATAGAGGCAGAGTTACCCACATGAGCATAATTGAAGTTGTTGTAGTTATCTGTTTGTGCACTCACTTTATGTTCTTTCTGCAGATTCCATGCATTGATTGAAGCTCTGTTTAGATGATCGAGATCCATTGATCTCCGCTCAGTGGGACCGAACACAGTTCTGAATCTGTCAAAATTTATTAACGGTGAATTAGATTACGCAATCAACTTTGAACACGTACTATAATCGAATAAAATAAATGTTACTGCAATTAGGAGAAAAAAATTATATGACTTACAAATTCTTGTTTTGGGAGGAATATGAGGTGTAAGAATCGGAAGATCTCCTTCTTAATGATCCATAACTTGTTCTTGATGGCAAAGGCACCGAAGGAACAGCAGGCAACTGGGCTCCAATTTTAAGCCAATTTTTGTAGTACAAAGCAAACTGAGTAGTCCCCATGTCCATTCGGTCATTAAAGGCTTTGCCTAACGCTTTCATTCTTTTATCTTTCTCTCCATAATCCAAATTTGATAACAATTCAAGTTCCTTATGGTACCAGACCTTGAGATGAAGCAGGTGAGGAAGGAAGAAATGTTCCCAGAGATCAGGTAGCAAGTGAGTTCGCGACAAATAAGGCGAGTCACAAAAAACTTGTAGCAAATGTCTAGCAGAAATCCGATCATTTTTATCAAGCTTGTATATGATTGATAAGTAGAGCTGAGCAAATGCTGAGAGATGTGAATTTGGTATCCCGCAGGTTGAACTATGCCTTGTTTTTTTAGAATTCAAAGAAGCAACAATGCTCAAAAGCTGAATTGAATTCCTCAACAACTTCATTCTGTGCTCCCGATCGGCCCCTTTTCCTTCAACCAGCTTATCAATGCTCTCAACACCAAGTTCCAAGTTCGCCAAAATCCCATTATCAGGTTCCTTTCTCTTCCTCCTCTCCAAGCAATAGTTAAACTTTTCTCTCACACTTTCCCGGAAAATTTCATCCTTCAAGTACCTGCCAATATATCCACCAAGTATCGATATCACAGCCCTTACAGCAACCTCATCAATAGCAGGCTCCTCTCTGCCTATACCATCAATTCTCGATGACTTTGAATTCGAACCTTCCCTTTCAGATGACTTTATCGAATACTCTGGTCGCGAAACAGCCTTATCTGACCTCTGCTTGGAGAAATCGAAGCTTTTAAGATCATGGCAGATGTATATAGGCAGAGCAATGGAATCATGATCAGTTGAGGTTCTGTCTTTAAGTTTCATTGGCTTTGGCCCTTCGGTGAACTGTCTATGTCCACGCTCAAAGCCTTCTTCTGCAAGCAGTTGTTGTAAGGAAGCCATTTTTTTTTTATTTTGTTTTGAGCAGTGAATTAGAAAACGCAGAATGGTTTATTAACATTTTTTGCACACAAAGAAGATAACAAAGAGGGACAGCTATTGAAGAGAGAAAGCGGAAGAAGAGGTGAAGAAAAACCCATAAATGAAGACAAAATAACAGGCTTCGCGATTTTCATTGGCTCTACGTTTTCTTCAACGTATATTTCTATTAAGATTGACTGCACGGTTCAATACAGTTATTCGTTCAATTCAAAACTGCACTCACCCGGTTCAAATTTCCATCAACCGCACTCACCCAGCTCATTATTATTTTTAAATAATAAGATAAACCGGCAAAGCATACCGTACAAATAGAAATGATTAAATGTTTGTTTGGTATGATTTATGTAATAGATATAAGTGTTTATTTAATTCTATAAACTCTCATTATAATTTTTGTTATTTGATTGTTTTTTAGTAGAGCTTTTAAAGCTTTAATAAGCTATTTTGTCTCTATTAGAAAAAACTCAAATTTTGAGCTTTTGGGAGTAGAGGTTGAAATTTTTTTTTAAATATTAAAATATCCTCTACTTATTTGACAATCTTATTTTATTCTTTTAATAACATATTTTAAAAACAATTGTCTATTTAAAGTAGTTTCAAAAATTTTTAATAAAAACTCTTATTGACAAACAAACAACTAAATTTTTTTATATAAAAACTCTATTTGTAAAAGTTATACTATCACAAACTCTACTTAAATAAACTCTACTTGAAAAGTTGTACCAAACGGAACCTAAGTGAGAAAGTTCGCTCAGCGTATGAGTAATTGGACACTTGGCATGATTGTAAAAGTGTTAAATTTATAGATTAATTAAATAGTGTCACGTGAGGTTATTGTTTATTATAATGTGAGCAATATTGCTCACTATTATACTAAAATAAAAATGGTTTACAAAATAAAATCGTATTCTTTAAAACATTGTGCCACTTAAAATATTATTGAATTTGCTCAAATTTACAATTGATGGAGTTGATAAAAAGAGGATACTACTATTGTAAAGTGCCACTCTACAATGATGAAACTCTTAACTCACATTGTAGAACAGATTCTTGGAAGTTTGGTGATGGAGCATAGGGTGCGTTTGGGATTGAGGTGCTGTAGTTTAGCTACAGCTATTGTGGAAAAAAAAAGCTATAACTA
Source organism: Citrus medica (assembly GCA_002013955.2). NCBI lineage: Eukaryota > Viridiplantae > Streptophyta > Magnoliopsida > Sapindales > Rutaceae > Citrus > Citrus medica. Next base: position 229,895 of record MKYO02025849.1, read on the forward strand.
TGAAACAAAAGTTAGTAATATATAGTAAATGAAAATTTTAAATAATAATTTTAATAAAATTATTAAAGATATAATATATTTTTCATTATACAAGTGAAAAATCATATTAACACAGTTTTCAAGTTATAATAGCTAGTGTTTACCAAACACTTTAGTGTTGTAGCTTTTAAGCTGCTGTTGGGGGGACTTAGCATAAAATTTATAGGTATCCAACCCAAAAGATTAGTCATTTAGGTGGAGTGACCTATCTCTTTATAAACCCAAGTATCTTCTATTTTTTAGCCAATGTGGGACACAATTCAATAATCTCTTCCTTGGACAAAACCAGCGCCGGACTCCGGTCCTTTCGTCTGACACATCTGAGTTGTTCCACTACATTCTAGCTACTAGGGTTTAGCTCTGATAACACTTATTTGAGGGACTTAGCATAAGATTTATAGGTATCCAACCTAAAAGACTAGCTATTTAGGTAGAGTAACCTATCTCCTTATAAACTCAAGTATTTTCCCCTTTCTAACCAATGTGGGACACAACTCAACAGTTACAGCTGTCCAACCTCAATCCCAAATGCACCCATAGTGGAGGCAATAACATCGAGCAATTTAATAATGTGATAGATTACAAAGTACCAAACAAGAAAGCATATTTACACCAATCTTTTATACATGCTTAGCTTAATTGGAGTACCTCAATTTACTTAGTAAATACATAACATAATGAGCCAGACAAGATCATAAATATCAAAATTTGATGGTGGGAAATAAAGTCTCTAGATCCCAATGAATACTAAGCAAAGAATTCATTAATGCCCATCAATTATAAGTTGATGTTGATCACATGGAATATAGGATGAAATGGAAATGATGTGATATGTGTAGCATTTAGGAGATTATTTCCATGATTATGAGGGTCAAGGGTGTGATAAAATAGATGCTGTATCATATTCGGGGAAAAACTTGACCAGTTGATGCGGACCCATCAACTTTACAGAAAAGAATTTCAATTGTTGATTTGTTCATTTACGGGAGGGACCATGGATATTTTCTAGGCTTATGGGGCATTTAATTTGAATATGCCATGTCCATGGAATTAATTAATCTATTGATATAAAGTATAATGGTGCTAACTAAAACGTCAAACTTTTAAAATTTAAATTGTTACACTCGTGATCATATAAAATAAAAAAACATGCCCATTTGAACAATGACATTGTTCGAGAAAATGTGATATCTTATTCTTACTATTATTTCGATTGTATGCATTACTATTACTGTGATTGTATGTATATGTAAAACAAGAAAACATTTACTTAGAATAAATCAAAGAATAAAGGACAAGAAAGTTTGTGGTAACACTGTACGTAGATTTAGATAATATTCATCGATCTTTAACATTTTGCGGCTCCTTGTGTATTGTTTTAATCATTCTTTCTCTCTCTCCCTCTCTCTTTTTATGTCTTATTCTTTGTTTCTTTGCTTCCTCTTTCTTTTCTTTTTTTCCTTCCATTTCACACCATATTCAAAGTTCAAACTAAAAGAAACGAATGATGGGGTGTGTGCAAGGTTCTAAGAGAAACATTTTAAAACACAAGTTTAATTACAATATTTTATCCATTAGATTAAATTAAAATAGAGGATTAAAATTAGATGGCACGAATAATTAATTCCATTAATATTTTTTTCTCCTCACTTTAGTATTTAATTCTCTTCCTTCTTTAATTTAAGATTTTCTCTTTTCTCTATGTCCTATAATTTTGTAAATGGCATAATTAAAACCATCAAAATTATAAAACTTGCTGCCTTGGAAAGCGAACATAAACAGCTTGGCTGAGAGCCTGAGACTGGGAGGACGAAGGTATTAGGCACAGTTGTTTGCATCGGTGGAGCTGTGTTGTTAACCCTTTTACAAAGGAAAGCTAATTATATCCCACCACCCAAGTGTTCGAGCCAGGAATCACAATATAACAAGCACATGATAAATTGATGATTTCAAGAAAGAAGACAGAGAGGTGGACCATTGGTTCAGTATTTTTTTTTATCGCAGGCTCCATTGCTTTGGTCTTCGTGGTTCCTTATGCAAGCGAGAATTGGCAAAAAGAGATTTCCATGTCAATGTATATTCTAGCACTGCTGTCATATCCTTCTTCGGTGCCACTCAATCATCCATTTTGAGTTTGAATTTGATTGTTAAAGAGGAACCTTCCCGGGTGGGTTTTGAAGAGGCAAATTGGAGAGATATAAGCGTGATGTATTATGGAACAGTGTAAGTTTCCTCTAGTGACTCAAAATATCACAAATTTACAGGTTCTGAAACTAAATTAATTTTGATAATTTTAATTATTCTATTTATAAATTTATAGGAGAGAGAAAAGAAAATTTTTCTTTTCTCAAACAAAAGAAGAAAGGCAGTTAAACACTAAAGAGAAGAGAGAGAAAATATTAATGAAATTAATAATTCATCTCATTTAATCTTGACCTTTCATTTCAATTTAATCTAATGATTGAAAATTTGTGTTTAAACTTTTGAAGTACGTAAAAGTTATTAAACCATATAGTTTAATAGAGTATTGATTTGGTCCGAAATCTTAGACTTTATTAAATGGTTTTATCAAACAATTTAACAAACATGTTAATTTTAGATTAAAAATTATGTTTTTATCTACTAGTGACATTCTCATTTTGTTAAAATGAGAATGTCCTCATTAGAGAATGATATTAAGTTAACTCTAACATGTATTTTCATTTGAAATATAAATTCAATTTTAAATTCATCATATGAAGCATATAAAATAAAGTAGATTCGATTTGAGGCCATTTACCCAATACCTTTAAAGCCGAGGCTTAAAAGCCATAGCTATCAAACAACTAAACCAAATAATCCCTCTCCCTTAAATTAATTGCTTATACAACAATAATAATATATGTATAAATTATTATATTATTTTTTTCGTATAATATGAAGTGGCATCTTACAACATCAAATAATTAATTGAAAAGTGAAAGTAGTTAATAAAAATAATAATATGGACAAGGTGATGCTTCCAACCAATCAATTATTTCATGCCACTTATATATATAGAGAGATATAATTATTATTTGTGCAATAGCCACTCCTTGATTGTACAAGTAAATTATTTTATTATTATTTTTTTTTTTACATCTGAAGTTCAGATATCAATTAATAATTTGCAGTAGGGTCGTTCTTCGTCCAATGATGACCCTAACTCAATCCAAAAATGGAAACGACGACAAAAGACAACCACAAACCAAATCCCGACGACCAATGACCATGCACCATCATGAATAGAACCTTCATGCTAGTAATGAAAATGGGTAGTGGGCAAAGGACTTTTTACCAAAGCAGCAGAAGCCAAAAGCTGGGATCCGAAGTAGTAGCTCACGTTAGTTACGATTGCCCTGTAAAATTTTATTTAGGCCCCTATACTCTATATTATTTAGAATTTATTAATAGGTATTATAAAACTTTCTGTATTATAAAATTTCATTTAGTCACTTACACTATGTTTTATTTTATTAAAACCCTTATAGTACCAATTCGCCCCCTATAATTTTAAATTTCCAAAATACCCTCCATTTAATTAAAAATTATAATAATTATTAAATGAATTATAATTATAATAATTATTTTGTTATAACTATAATTATAATTTTTAAATAGATTATTATTATTGTTGTTGTTATTATTATTATTATTAACAAGAATAAAAAGTATTATAATTGATTAATCTATTAACAATAATTAGTAATAATTTTTTCATTAAATTCTTAATAGTAATAATAATTAATGATATTTATTAATAATTAATTTTTGAATAATAATAATAACAATAATTAAAATAAAAAATAATAATTATGATAAAAATTAATTAAGGATTTTATAGTAATATGTTAAATTTAACTCATTCTGATTTTGATTTTAAGACAAAATAAACACATAAATGTTAATACATCTCATTCTAATTACGATTCCTGCAATTCAAGTAAATAAATTATTTTGATTATAATTCTTCATTTCGATTATACTTATTCCAATTTCAACCCATTATGTTTCTAGCTATTTTTTATTCCTGTTTAGTGAACACAATATAAAATTGAAAAGCACTCTATATTCAATTAGATCACTCTATATTATTTACAATTTATTCATAAATATTACGAATTTTATAGTGCATTTACTAAACACGAATCGAAATTAGCTGGAAACACAATGAGTTAGAATCGGAATGGCTATAATCAAAATAAGGAATTAGAATTAGAATAATTTACTTGCTTAAACTGCATGAATCATAATTAGAATGAGTTGTATTACTATTTATGTGTTTACTTTGTCTTAAAATCAAAATCAGAATGAGTTAAATTGTAACTAATTACTATAAAATCTTTAATTAATTTTTATCGTAGTCATTATTTTATATTTTAATTATTATTATTATTCAAAAATTAATTATTAATAATAATTATCGTTAATTATTATTATTATTAATTATTGTTATCGATTAATTAATTATAATAATACTTTTTTATTCTTGTTAATAATAATAATAATCTATTTAAAAATTATAATTATATTTATAGTTATAATAAAATAATAATTATAATTATAATTCATTTGATAATAATTATATTTTTAATTAAATGGATGATATTTTGATAATTTAAAATAAAGTGCACTGAAATAAATTATAATTAAAATAAAGGGCTTCACTGAGATAAAATAAAGTGCAAGGAGGTAAGAGAAATTTTACAATGCAGAAAGTCGTAAAATATGAGTGAATAAATTATAAATAACATAGAGTATAGGGGGCTAATGAAAGTTTTCGAGCAGCTGTAACTTACATCAGCTGTAACTTAGGCGGACCACCCCAAAAGCTGTTTTGGTTTGGAAGCTTTAGTTTGCTACAAGTCAAATGAAAAAGCACTTCCCGTGATCTGTCAAATGAGATGCGGGCATATGGCTGTGGTGCAAGAGCGCTGGCTGGTAGGGTCATCACAATGGATAAGCCACCTTGTCTGCAAGTAAAGGCCCCCAATCCATCTCTATAAAATTTTAAATTCTTTATTGTTTCCTATGCATTTCTTTTCTTCATAAATTTCTTGCACTGTAGTAAAGTCAATTTAGTGTTGCGCATAATCATAATTAAGGTACAGTTATGGTGCCACAATTGTATGATACCACAGCTGAATCTAGTCTTTAAATTTAATTTTGGTGACAACTGTGGGTTAAATTCAATGATTAGATCCAACTGTGGTACCATATAACTGTAGTACCATAGCTTTACCTAATTAATTAGTTTGTTTTGTGACTCATAATAATCCAAAAATACACACACTACACTAGTTTATTTATGAAGCGAAAAAGATCCGTTCATAGAGATGGCACTTTACGGAACCTTTAGTGTTTATGTGTGTCTATTTTTACAAGACTGTGTTTAAATCGAAACTCATTGGACCAACGAGATCATTGAGTTTAGCCCAAAGACGGGTTGGCCCAAAAGGACCACATAAGCCCTTCCAACAAGGCACGTTACTTTTTCTTCTTCTTTTTTCTCCACCCCCCACCCACCAAAACCACAATAAGACGACGTAACCAAAAAGAAGAAAGATGCTCCTTTTTCTTCCGTATCGAACCGAAAGTTACAATAAATAAAAAAAGAAAGAAGAAATTAATAAATTAATTTGAGAATGATGAAGATTCAGCGAAGCGTACATAGATATGAAGATTATACAATTGATAAAAGATTTGAAAGCAACTATTATTTATTTATTTTTTTAAAAATAAATTAGTTTTTTAACCTCCTATAATTTGAATTTGAACTCATTTGATTAAAAAAAGCGTTGGAATTCAAGTGATCAGAATAGTTGTTTGGTGTTGCCGTCATATTCATAGGATGATTCATGAAGTAATTGCAGCTAGCTAGGGGGCAGCCATGGGAAGTATAATGGTCACGACCTTAACCTCTCTTTGGACTTTTGGCATAACTTTGCTTATGCTGCATGTGATGTGATTATCAAGGTCTGAAAGGAAAGGAAAGGAAAGGAAAGAAAAGAAAAGGAGAGGCGATTCTGGGATTCCAAAGAGGAGATTATTTATGACCCACAAGCACATCCACATCCACATCCACACAACATTTTTCAAGAAATAAGTTCACATTTATTCACACTTGCCTTTGAGTCGATCTCCTTCTCTTCCGAGCATGTACTTTATTCTATTTATTTATTTATTTAAGCTTTCAAAGAGAAGCTGGCTTCAACTCACCTCGCATAAAATTAACAAGTCAAAGTTGTTGGGAAAATCTAAGAGGATTGACTGATTGAACCTCGGATTACACATTATCTAATGCACCCAAGGAGGCCGCATGCACGAACAAGTTGAGTTTATTTTATGGTAATTCTTATCTTATATGTATATTTTTTTCATATAAATAATATATGTATGAGATTCATTTATTAATTATGCGAGAGAGATATATCTTACATACACATATAGAAAAACCCTTATTATATATATATATATATATAATAAGTAGTTTATAGAGTCGGAGCATTTCAAATTTATTAATACATGTCTGTATGCATATATATTGTCTCATATTAATTTCGTTTATGATCGAGTCCCAATATTTTGTTTAATTTTGAATGAGCCCACTCCACTTTCCTCTTGAAATTCACATAAGCCAAACGAGATTGATCATACTTGCAAGTCTTCTTGATTACTACGCGTGAAGAAGATGGCCTTTTTATCTGGTATTTATGTCGTTTTGCTGGACACTCGGCAATGTATTTAACACGTGGCAAACCAGGATCCATGTGGATAGAATTCAATAAAAGGTAAGGTAAGGGGCTGCATTGATATTTTAGCTTATTTTACATTAGCAAAGCCCCTTTGGCTTACGAGTCTTTGAAGTTTGAACCAAGATTTAAGGAGTTGGCTATTTCTCTTCCCGGGGGGCCTGAAATATGTTTTATTTGTGCAATTTGGCTCATTCTTTTGACAATTTGAGTGCCGCAGCATTTTCCTTTCAGTTTCCTTAATATGGCAAGAAGCAAATGTGTCAGCAGCGGTTGCTCTCGCGGGAATGGGATATGCTTTATTCTTCTTCATCATTAAAATTTTCCACTTGCGAAATAAATTACCGTAATAAATAAACTGATATTGACTGACTGACTAATGTCTCTCTTTAAAAACAGAATGACGCCATTGTTGACGTAAGGAGAACCCAGCAACCATTGCTGACGCCATCACTCTCGTCACCTAAACGACTTCATCTTCCTAACGACTCCTTTCCAAATTACCCCACAACCACAGCTTCCCCTGTTTTCTTTTCTCTTTCTTCCTTTTCTCTCTCTCTCTCTCTCTCTCTCTCGTGCGTTACTGTACTCATTGATGGGGACAAGTGAAATTTCCTCTTACACTGACATGCAACACGTTTTTCTTCTTTGTCCCGGCGGTCATTTCTTCTTTTAATTTTATTCTTTTCTTACCCCTTTGCTCTGTTTCTTCTTCCCCTGTATCAGAGTGTACTTTAGATGTTTTGTTTATGTCTTTTATCATTGGATGGATCTGATTGCAACTGGGTAATCTGTGTGGATTTGATTTATTTAGAAATTTTCTTTTTTAAACATTTGATAGTCTGATGTTTCTGGGATTTTGTGTTACGTGGTTATTATGTTGAGAGACGGCGTTGCACGATCAAGCAGATTGTCGCAACTCCTGCAATACGGTAATAGTTGAGTCTTTTATTTTATGTTCCCTCTTGGTTGGATATTTGATAGTTCGAGAATAACTCTTTTTTTTTTTTGGTAAAATTTGGATGGCTAATTCGATTGAACCGTCATCATCTTTGAGCTTTACTTCGTCTTCTCATCTGTCAAATGGCTCAATTAGTCATAATCAATCTTCTTTTTCGGCTCCTGAGAAGGGGGTTAATCTTGAAGTTTTTAGTCTAAATAAGCTTAGTTCTAGTTTGGAACAACTCCTGATTGATTCCACTTGTGAATATAGTGATGCTGAAATAATTGTTGAGGGTATCCCAGTTTGTGTTCATCGATGTATTTTGGCTGCAAGGAGTAAGTTTTTTTATGAGTTATTTAAGCGTGAGAACGGGTCAGTTGATAAGGAGGGAAAACCAAAGTATCCCATGAGTGAGTTGTTGCCTTATGGCAAGGTTGGATATGAAGCCTTTTTGATTTTCTTAAGTTACACGTATTCTGGAAAGTTGAAGCCTTTTCCGATGGAGGTGTCAACTTGCGTTGATAACATATGTGTTCATGATGCATGTAGACCTGCTATTAATTTTGCAGTGGAAATGATGTATGCCTCATCTATTTTTGAATTGCCGGAGTTGGTTTCACTTTTCCAGGTCAGGATGCCTTCTTTATTCTGGTTACAATTTACTTTTCATAAGCAAATTTACCTACTTAATCAATACATGCCTTTGGTATGGAGCTTGGGAACTGCCTTCTGGATCAATCTGTTTTTAATGCAAACTGAAAAGATGAATACAATAAAGTGATTTTTTTTTTCAAGTACAATAATAAGATCCTCTGTGTGTTTTTGTTCATTATCCACATCTGTATAATTTCAATTTGCAGATACCGAGAGGAACATATGTTGACTTAATAATCTACATATTTGCAGCGACGTCTACTTAATTTTGTTGGGAAGGCTGTTGCAGAAGATATTATTCCAATCCTTTTGGCTGCCTTTCATTGTCAATTAAGTCAGCTCCTTGCTCAATGTGTTGATAGAATAGTGCGTTCAGATCTTGATACTATCTCCATTGAGAAAGAACTTCCCACTGAAGTTGCGGAGGAAATTAGAATGCTCCGACTCAAGTCTTTTCCTGATGATGAGAACACTGCAGTTGAGGTGGACCCTTTGCGTGAAAAGAGAATCAAGAGAATACACAAGGCACTAGATTCAGATGATGTCGAACTTGTAAGACTTTTGTTATCTGAGTCTGAAATAACCTTAGACGAAGCCAATGCACTCCATTATGCTGCAGCGTACTGTGATCCCAAGGTGTTGTCTGAGGTTCTCAGCCTCGGATTAGCTGATGTCAACCTTAGAAGTTCTCGGGGTTATACAGTTCTACATATTGGTGCAATGCGCAAGGAGCCATCAGTGATTGTGTCACTTCTAACTAAAGGAGCTTGTGCATCAGATTTGACCTTGGATGGGCGAAGTGCCGTCAGCATCTGTAGAAGATTGACAAGGCCGAAAGATTATCAGGCAAAAACAGAGCAGGGAAAAGAAACAAATAAAGATCGTATATGCATTGATGTTCTGGAGAGAGAAATGAGAAGGAATCCGATGGCTGGTGATGCCTTTATCACCTCCCACACTTTATCTGATGATTTGCACATGAAGCTGCTGTACCTAGAAAATAGAGGTACTCTTTTCTGTGTATATGATGACTTTGGTTTATATTCTCTTGAAATATTTGAAGTCACTACAGTGGTACAGTAGCATAATAAAATTGCATATGAAAATCTATGTAGAGTTCTAAGCTATAGCCTTATGGAATCTTGATGTGCATTTGGATATACACTTGTTCCAAAATTTAATTGGCCTTTTTTTTTTTGCTTGCTTTCTTTCTTCTCACACTGGTTTTTATCCTCGCTACTACAAATATTAGATAAATAGATTTTATGCCCTTTTCTTTTACATGCATTTTGGGGAAAGTTGAATGTTGTGGGCAACGTATAGCACTTAGATTTTATCCAAGTTGAATGCCTTGGATTTAAAATGCATGCGCATTGAATGAGTTAAAGAAGAATTCTAAAGCATTAATACAGGGTTTTGAAACCTTCAATGCATAAGGTCAGGTTTGATGAAAGTTTGGGCATTCTTATACTGGCATATATAATGCTTACTACGCATGCAAAGATGTCCTGTTTGTGGAGTTGATGAACAGTCCGGTGATGGCTTGGCCTCCAACTCAATAATGGTTTTGATTGATTCTAATTTGCCTCTCTTATGGCCTTTTTGACACTTAAGAATGATGAGTGCTGACTGGTTTTATGCATTGCAGTGGCATTTGCACGGTTACTCTTCCCTACTGAAGCCAAGCTAGCAATGGACATTGCCAATACTGAGACAACATCTGAGTTTTCTGGTTTCTGTGCATCAAAAGGTTCAAGTGGAAACTTAAGGGAGGTTGACTTAAATGAGACACCTGTAATGCGGAACAAGAGACTTCGTCCTAGGATGGAAGCCCTTATGAAAACAGGTAATTGCGATTTTTCAGTGTCTTCCATATTCAGATATATTTATTGTCTTAAGTTTGATACTTGGTACTGTTATTTTAAATCATTCAACACAGATTGATACTCTGTTTACTTCAACATTTAGTATTCATTGCTAAAGTTGCTTGCTTTTAAACCCTTTGGTTATGGTGATGACAGTGGAGATGGGTCAGCGTTATTTTCCCCTTTGCTCAGAAGTGTTGGATAAGTTCATGGAGGATGACCTTCAGGATTTTTGTTTCCTTGAGAATGGCACCAAAGAAGAGCAGAGAGTAAAGAGAATGCGCTTCATTGAGCTCAAAGATGATGTTCAGAAGGCATTTACAAGGGACAAAGCTGAGATTAGCCGATCAGGGTTATGTTCCTTATCATCCTCATCATCATTTAAAGATGGTGTGAAGTACAAGCTCGGAAAATTATGATGTAAAAATGTCGATAATAATAAGTCTAGTAACAGAGTGACCCATTTTCTTTGCAATTTTATCCAGGACCAAACTCTCTCTGTATACTACCTGTATCACAAAATTAAGTCATTGAAAGGATCATCGTTTGATAGCTTGTAGGAAAATGTGCTTCAGTAACCCATGAGAAACTTCTTTTTAGGAAAATTGACGCTGAATTCTTTTTCTTTTTCTTTTTTTTTGGGAAAAAATTTGATTCCACAGAAAAGTAGACCTGGGAAAATGCCTTGCTAGAGCACTCGGACTAGTATTGCAGACGTGACAGAAAAATTTGATACCTTGCTGGGGACCAATCTATTATTCTTATTTATTTATTTATTTATTGACAGGATCTGTTATTCTTATTCTTGTCCAAGGAAATTGATTTATGTTCCTGCCAGTTAAGAAGTCACGATTCTATCTCTCTGATAACTTTCAATAGGGAATATATTTCAGTGAATGGTCAGATCAGTCTTTTCTCTGTTCTTAATTCTTCCCGAGTTCTGATGACAGAATGCAGACAAAGAAAACTAGCACTTCCGCCTTCTTTTTCTTTCCTTCTTTTGCATTTTCCTGTCAAGATTCGAATCCTCAGTGACCAACCAACCATGACATATCGCTACTCATGAGTGCTGATTTTATATTGTTATTAAAATTTAAAAAATTATTAAACTATATGATTTAATAATATAATATAATTATAATACTATTAAACCGTGTGATTTACTAATTTTTCCAAATTTTAATAAAACTGAGATCTTAGATTGGAGCATTTCTATAATTCTATACTACTTATCAATACCTTGAGTACGAATGCCTTTGGCCGTTTCGGCCGTTTATCCATTGTAACTGGTAAAGTAATCAATCTGGGTTAACAACATATGAGTTCCCAGTTTTGAAATTTGATCCAAATCAAGGATTAAAATACAAGCAGAACTAATTCCTCGCTTTAATTAAGTAAAAATATTAAGAATCCGCAATTAAAATAAGAGGCGGAATCATTTTTTTCCGACGATTATTATTAAGCTCTATTGTTGTGGCAGCTCCCTGAAGAAAATGAGCTGCTTTATTCCCCATCTTTGTGACATTTACCAGAACATAGAAGCAAATCATGAATATTTCATCCCAATGCCATGCTTCATACTAGGGGATTTGGGAATTCTTCTCGAGCCCTAAATGCATTTAAAATGGTGAAGAAATGTCAATGAGATTCCTCTAACATATAGTAGTATGCTCAATATTTCAGCATCTTCAGGCATACAACATTCAACCGAAAAGTAGAACTTTTATGATTGGCAAATAACCAAAACTAAAGTGAATCGAGTAATTAAATGTGCCAAATGTTACCCCTCACGAAAACATGAAAACTCAAAAGACCCAGATGATAATTATCCCTTATTTGACGATTTTAGCATGCTGGGTTTGGAGTGGCTGTTCTCACTTCTAAGCTTCAACTACCATTTTCTTTACCTATGATTTCAGCGCAACTAAAAGCTGTGGTGTGTTACAACCCTGAAATCTAAACCAAATTAAAAGTTCATATAAACTTGAATGAGAGGTGAAGCAGACCTGAAGATCTAAATAGCACAGTCAAATTCAACACAAATCCAGTTAGTCAATAGTCAAGCGCCCAACTCTCATCCTAGGCTTTTAACTACAGATAATGGAATTAATTTAGAAGAGGAAGAGATAAAAGAGTTTGTTCCAACAACTGATCTATGCTGATTTTACATGTCTGTTCAACAGTTATAGATGATCTGTACCGATGACACAATATAAAGCTACTTGTCTAATTGTTCAAAGATTCCCACAAAACATGCAATGGAAACAAAATATAACACAGTTCTATGGTTCACACACAACAATGCTGACCATTCTGCACTGATACAGGTTAAGCAGGTTTTTTATTCAGTATCATTCTTCTATTGAGTGAAGATGGATGCTTGAAGTAGGTTTTGTAAACAAGATGAACATGGACATCATATATTTGCAACTAAGATTCAATCCCCACCTCCCTACTCCCCAAAGTCCCAAAAAGAAAAAACTGGAAAAAGAGAAAAAAATAATTGGGGGGAAAGGAAGTAGAATGCGAAACAAAAAGAGAATCAGTTTAGATTTCTGTTGTCATGAAACACCCTTGCTATATTTACACTGGTCAAAGCTGCATCTTGAGCTATCAAACTAAATAAAATATCCAAGCAAGTGATTGAGAAAATAAGGTGAAAGAATCATAGCACATATATACATATTCAAGCAACAAATACTCGGCTAAAAGAAAATTTAAAACAAAAACACATAAATAAAGGATAGAGTTAGCCTTAGCTTGAATTTGATGATTTCTTTAAACTTTCCCACATGGCCGGGCCTTCAGGATGGACATCCACAAAATATTTTTCAAATTTTGCATCTGAACACGCAAGGATAGTGCTCAAGGACAATGTGGGCTTTGCCACCCCTCTCTCCCTCAGCCACACATACATTTTACATCTATGGTTAATTCTCCCCATATCATAACATAAATATGCTGGAAAAGCCACAACAGACTCAAGTGGATAGCATAAATAATTTTTTAAATAATCAATCTTCTTTTCAAGTACATCTTTACTCTGGTTGAGCACCATCGGAGCACGTTTAACTATGTTTCTAACAACATTGCTGTCTAAACCAGCTTGTACAAGGCAGTCGAACCTCTCCTGTAATTGATCACCTCTGCCACGGAACTGTTTCAAAGCTTTTGTCACCTCTTCTGAGTTTTCCACATAACCCAATCTCAACAAAAATTCTGTTTTCTCCACATCTTTACTAGGATTTTGACAATCAACCTGTTCATCGATTTTAACTTCTGTTTTAGAAGCCAAATGGAACAACTTTAACGGGTCATCCTTTATAATTTGGCATAAACTCTCTCTCCCAACTTTTAATTTGCTGCAGACAGTTTTAGGCCCCTTGAGAGAACATGAACCCATAAGCTCTGCATGCATCAATACCATGTTTGAAATGTCTTTCATTCCCATTCCAATCTCGATCAAGAATCCCACAGCCTGCAAGAGATTTTTCACAAACTTGGAAGACAAGATTTGTGGATTTTGTGAGAATAAAGAATATACTTCATTCATCTTCAAACCCAGTTTGAGTAACCGGCCAAACAATACATAAACCTTTTGCCCTGAACCTTCAAACACTAATGCAGGATTAGTTTTGAACAAGTTAAGCAACTGAACCTCATTATAACCTATTTTGTATAGAAAATCTAACGTTTCAGATACTTGATCCCAATTGTATGAGCCTTTACCAGATAAGTACCTTCCAATCCAATCATTCTTGAATCCTAGTTCCTTTAGCTTCTCAAGAACCTTAACAAATCTACTATCAACACCACCAATCAACAGCGATGGGCAACAACTGACAAGCTTAATAACAGTGTTTTTACTGAGACCCAAATTTTCATAAGCCCAAAGTTTCGAAGCCAATACTCCGCGATCATGTCGAAATATCTCTGTGGCTTCTACATACATCTTTCCCATCTTGCTTCGAGGAATACCATAATCGCATAAAACATGAAAGTTGTCAAGTAAGACTTCATCATCACTTAAAAACATCAAGTGCCTTGGAAGAAGTGGGGAGAGCTCAGATTGGCTTAAACCCAAGCTTTCAAAGAAGGGCTCAAACTCATTAATTGGATTGTACCTAAGGAACCTCGTTAAAGATCGAGTAACATCCTTTCCGCTATCAATCTTGGATAACAAATTTAGAACAAAATCCGGGGAGTTCTTGCTGATATGCTCAGCATCCATGTAGCCTAAGCTCCTAGTAGAATGCAAGTAATCAAAAAGAACCTCCTGAGCTTCAGTCCTTGCAAGTCGGGAGACTCGGCTGGCAACTAAAGACGCAGGTGGCTGAGTTGACTCAGCAAGGGAGACTTTTGGTTGGTGGGTAAGTCTAGAACTGCAAAAGGATCTAACTCTAACAGGAATAAAAAAAGCATTTTGCTTTTGCATAATACTAGTTTTTTCATTGGAAACTGGAAAGAAAACAAGAAAATGATTGATTTGAGTGATCATTTGAGAGACTCCAGATACCCTTTTACGGTTTAGGGATAATAACATCGGAAGCAAAGAAATTTAGTAAGTGAAAGTTCGAAACTGAACATCAACTAAGAGTAAAATGCATGTGAGAACTGTGGTGTCCTAATTGAAATAGCTGAATTGAAGTAAAAGACAATGAAAATGAGAATGGGAAAAGTTCCAATTCTGTTACCTTAGGATTTGAATTTGGGGAGATTAGTTTTGATGCCCCAGGGCCAACTTCTGGTTCTGCTCAGGAAGGGGGAGACTGCGACTGCGATTGTATTAGTTAGGGTTTGATGTTAATAGAATTCTCCAATTGGTTGTAGAATCATCCCCTGACCTCAATTCATATGGTGTCCTACAAAATTAATTCTGTCACGTACTTTTTTTACAACTGCTATATTATTACATTAAGTGTCTGTTTGATATGGCTTATTTAAGAGTTAGTGTTTATTTAATTATATAAGTATTTTTTAAAATTTTTTATGGTATTTAGTTATTTTTTAAGTAGAGTTTTTTTAGCTTAAATAAGCTAATTTAACTCTATTAACAAAAGCCCAAAATTTGAACTTTTGGGAGTAGAGATTATAGAGCTTTTCTAAAAATATATAAAAAATATCACAAAGTTTAATGGTTCAAAAGTATTTTTTTTACTGACAACCAAACACCAATGACTTTTTGTCTAAAAACTCTATTAGTATAAGCTCTACTGTTATAAGCTCTATTTAATAAGTTGTACCAAACAAAACCTAAATACTAAGAAATAAATGTCCTACTCTATTTGAGTTTTAGGAGGGAGAAAAATTTATAAATATATAAAAAAAAATTGAATCAGTGTCTTCACGTTTGTGAGAGCAGTAATTCAATCACTTCTGTCAAACGCTTAGTGATAAATTAATTTATTATGTACCTTAATTATTAGGATCCGGTAACATATTTATTATCAATATTATTATTTATAATCTATTTTTTTAATATTATATATAATTTCATCAAAATACTATATAATTAAAGTCCACGTACATATATAATCGACTAAGAAGATGGATAAAAAATCTTCTAAAATTTTACTTAATTGTACATTAATTTTAAGTCCTTAAATTAAAATTTTAATAAATTTTAATCTTTTTAATTTTTATTATTAATGCACACTTTCTATCTTCCACTCGCTGCCACCAACAAATTTTTCTCTTCTTTACCGCCAATTTTCTTCTCCTCTCTTATTTTTTTTAATTTTTTTAATTTATGTCGCTTAAATTTTTGACAGATTAGATGATATTAATAGTGAGTAATAGTATAATTATAATTTCTTGTAATAATTTTTTTATAAATTAATGCGATACGATTAAATTGATTGGATCATATATCTTTTATTTATATAATTTATTTTTTATTTTTATTTAATAAAAAATTTAAATTAAATATTTTTATAAAATAAATTTATATAAAAATTTATAACTGCAACATAATTCATTATTATTAGTATATAAATAAAATCAATGTAACTAGCCCGGAAGACTCTTCTAAAAACTTGACGAGCAAACTAACATGCATAATTAATTATTGATACCTGGCACCGTAAAAGGTAAACCCTTCTTCCTAAGTGTATGCTCATTAATGGTCCTTTAATCGTGATGATCATGATGTACGACTAAATTAATACCACTACCTTTGTTATCATGATTTTGCACTCATATCACCGGATCAAATTTAGCCAATTATTGCGGTATATACAAAACAATTAAATATATATAATATTTTTTTAATGCAGTCGTATCTTTTTTTATAAATTATTAAAGTATATAGTTTAATAAAATTAGTATCGATAAATTATTAAATCATAAACTATTAAACCATATTTTTAATTATTGTGCCCGATTAAAAAAACCTTACTTGAGAACACACACACATATATATATATATATTAGAATAAAACAATATATATATGCCATTAAAAAAATAATATATATATGTCTCGTAAGACCGTTGCCGTATTGTTTTTAAATATATACCACTTAACTATATATATATATTTTTAAATATTCAGTTCCCTCGTAATAAATTCTCTCATCGTTTAGATATAAATTTGGAGGGTGTAAATATACTTTTAGCATTATACTTTGCGGAGATGAAAATCATAGACATGACACGTGTTTAATACTTAAATTAAATAAAAATAATTAAGTAAATATTAATGCAAAGTAACATAATAAAACTAAACTATATCCGAACACTTCAAATCAAGCCTTATCCGATCAAAATCAAATATTCAATACAAAATCAAAATCAAAATCTGGATGAAGATGATGGTGGTAATAATAATAATCATAATCCTTATTGTTAACTTTGCAGGTCAAATTGCTTATCACAATTATTGCATGTTCGCAGGGGCAAAAACGTAAAAGAATCCTAAACGTTTGCACGTAATGGTATTAATGTAACGGCAGAGGGGTGATGGGGTTATTTGGGAAATTAGATCAATACAATATATTGGTCGAAGATAGAATCAATAGAATTAGTTAAAAAAATAGAATTAATTATAATTAAAGAACTTTATATATATATAACAATTGAGTGCCACTTCGGCCAAGGCTGAAATGGTGGGCTGCTGTTATAATTAAAGAACTTTATATATATATAACAATTGAGTGCCAAGCGGTTCTAGCCCCCACAAAAGCATTGTGGGGGCTAGATGTTCTTTATATTTAAAAATTCTTTTTTCTTGCGAAATGTAAGTGGAGTATGGACATCCCTTTTTTGTGAGGGGTTATTTGTTTGGGCATGTACTTCATAGAATTCAATGTAATAATGTAAGTCTCAATCATATATATTTGATGGACATCCCTCTCCTGTGAGGGGTTATTTGTTTGGGCATGTACTTCATAGAATTCAATGTAATAATGTAAGTCCCAATCATATATATTTGATTGTAAATATCAGTGTAATATCTCTGCTACAATAGCAGTTGTTGTAAATATTCAATGTAATAATGTAAGTCCCAATCATGTATATCTGATTGTAAATATCAGTGTAATATCTCTGCTACAATAGTAGTTATTGTAAATATCTGTGTAATGCAGTAATATAGTGATTAATCAGTATTAAAAAAAAAAACAATTGAGCGTACGAAAGATTTTCTCTTTCATTTAAACTTTTCCTGAACAAAAATTTAAATCAATTAAATAATTTAATACGGCTTAAATTTCAAATATCACACTTATAAAGTCGTATACGTACAACCAATGTGACATATAAATTACATGTATAATATAATTAAATTCAATCCAATCTAATTAAATATATTTAAATGTTGATCGTCACACGACCATAAAATGCGTTATGGCAACCTTCTTCAGCAAAATAAAAAATGTCACTCACATAATCCATGCTTGCTTCCAGAGTTCTAGTCATCCAATCCAACACAAACAAATTTAAAAAAAAAAACAAAAAAACAACGCGCACACAGACAAACACACAAAAGCTGAGCAAAACGACGCGTACAAGCACAAGCTAACCTCAGCACCACTTTCCATTTTTGTCCCCTTCCTCTCTCCAATTCCATTCTCCATTTTCATTCTTCGGCATTTCCATCTTTATCTATATATATTAAATAAATCTCAAGCCTTTCATTTACTGTTTGCAGTTGAAATATCATTGAAAGATTGTGAGTTCTGACCCCATTCAAGGAAAAAAAAATCGTTGATTTGAACAAAACAAAACCTCACGGTTGGTGGGTTTGTGGGTGCATATGATGATTGCTTTTGGTCCTCCATAGCTGTTTTTTGTTGGATTTTGCATTGATTAGCTCCGGCATTTATCGTAATTTTATTTGATTTGTGGATATTTATGCTTAAGGGTAAGCTCTTCAATCTGATTCATCAGATTTTGTTTAGTTTTATTGTTATTATTATTATTTAATGATGTTTCTCATGATTTGCTTGTTGTTGGGTGATTTTTGTGTAAACCGATTCAGTCATTTGTAAGTTATAAAGTTTTATTTATTTTTTAATCTTTAATTCTAATTCCTTTCGATTGCTCTATTAATATTTAGCGGTAACTCTAAGTATCAATACTTATTAATCCTGTGAAACTGGTTGTTATATACTGGCTTTGCTTGTAAAATTTAGAACTATGTTATAAGTTATATCAGTAGAACTTTTTGTTTTTGTGTTATCAGCTATAAACATCCTATGCTCTGATCATTCTTGCACCAATGAACCTCTGGTTACTGGGATGATGTTTGAAAAGTAAAATTTTCACTTTTCAACTGTAATTTGTACTCTGTAGATGTATTTTTCCTTGGGCGTTTCACAGACCCTGAAGTATGAAATATTTGATTTCTTTCATTCTTTAGCTGGCTGACTCTGAAACTTGGTCGTGCAAATGCAGTTTTTCAATTAATAGTTCATCTTACATTAGAAATGTCATTCTAGGTCATTGGCTAATATTTTCTTTGTATTAACTTAATTACTATGCCCTCAAATCCGCACCCCAAAACTCAGCTACCTCTGTCCACACTGCCTCTTAAGAGCAATGATAGAGCCACAAACTCTTTTACCAACTTATTTTGTTCAAATTGATGTTGCATAACTATATTGGTTTGGATGAAAATATCCCCTGGCCTTGATTTATTTGAATTATTTTGTATTTTCACTAACCAATGAAATTATGCCACATCAGTTTATACAAGAGTTTGCGGCTCTATCATTACTCTTCTCTAAATATTCGGTTTGTTTAGTAATGGTTTTCTCTATGGCCCTTAATCTATGTGTCTGCTATTGTAGCTGTGATGTGAACTGTAAGCAAGCTAATAGTATTTCTAGAAAATCTTTCTGCATGAATTATTGAAATAAATGCTGCCATGGGAAAGTTCCCATTCAACTGTTTCTCGATGCTGGCCAGAACATAGATTTATGGAATATGATGGTGTCTTTCATAATTAATTTGCTTCAAAATGATGATTTTGTTTTTCCTTTAGTACTGACTTATTTCTTATGCTTTTGGGAACAGTTGAAAAAGCAAGATGAAGCGAGGAAGAAAATAGTAGAGTGCAGAAGAAGAAATATAAGATCTGATAATTAAGGTAGAAGGAATTATAATGGCAATGTCTGAACAGACAGTGACAGCTATTAAGTCCTATCAAAATCAAGCGCAAGTGCTGGTCAAGAACTACATAATAGCAGACCCTTTCATTCCATATACATCTATCCTTGCTGGCTTACTGGCCTGCAAAGTGGTACACTCTTTTCTCCTTGTTTCTTTATACCTGTTTTATTTGTGCACTTGCTTTATTTTCCTCCTCATTATATATCATATTGAATATTTTTCTCTCTAACAGGTCTATGACCTTACTCAGTTAATTAGTACCTTTTACTTCAAGGCATATAATGGTCTTACCAAAATCCAACGAATGGAGTGGAACAATCGGTCAGTTCATAATCCATATTTTTGCATTTTCCTTTTGTAGTTGTTGTTTATGCCCTTATTGATTAATATTCTAATTTCAACAGTGGTATCTCTACGGTTCATGCAATTTTCATCACTGCCTTGTCGTTGTACTATGTGTTCTGGTCAGATCTCTTTTCTGACCAACAGCATACTGGTCCTATTACTTTCCGGAGCTCCTGGCTCTCTAATTTTGGATTAGGGGTGAGTATTTTTAGTTATTAAGCATTTAGCAAAGATTGTGTTCATAGCTTTTGAGAAGTAGGAAAACATACATGCTCACACCTTTCGAGGAGTTTCTTTCACATTTAAAATATATGTATGCCTGAGATTCATAGCTTCTATGTTCTACATTATAGCTGTTTGTGGTAATATGGTTCAGTTTTTCACATTGCAGATAAAAGGAAATGCTGCTCTACGAATTTTCTCAAAACTATAATTTTTGTGTTATGATTCCTTGTACTTTCTTGGTTGACCATTGCAGTTAGGACTGGCTATAGTTATAATCCGTCTTCTCTTTGCATTAGCAAGACAAAGCCATATGATGTACATGACTTTTTATTCGCTTCTACGTGATTCCCATCCCTTGTTGTTATCATCTCAAAAATAAAGAAACATTTCTGTTGATTTTGCTTAAATCATAGGCATGTCTTTGTAAATACAGGCAGCTCCTCATTGATTTTTGCTAGGGCTGTGAAATAGTTCTCATGGCTGTTATTATTTGTCTTGTTGGATAAGTGTGGGACCCTCTATTGTAAGTGTTTTGAGTTCATGATTTGATATGATTTTGACAGGTTTCTGTTGGTTACTTCCTTGCGGATCTTGGAATGATTTTTTGGCTATACCCTTCTTTAGGGGGAATGGAATATGTAAGTATAATTCTCTAGGAAAAGGCAATCAAGCATTGATTTTGTGCGTTTGCTACCTTTTTTTTCTGTTGTAAAAACTCTCTGATAATGGTGTAACTGGTTTGACTGACATACTCCTTTTTCTATAGTTATTCTGTCTACAGCACTCTTAGACAAACATTTAAACAGCCCTGCGTTTTGCTTATGTTTGGAGTTTCTCAGGCATGTTGTGTTGGTTTCTATAAGTGAATATAAAGTATACTTGAGGCAAACATTAAAAATTGAGTCTTCTGGCTTCAGGTTCATGTTTGAACTTAAGAGTTTTTAATGTATTTTTGGTATCAATTTCAGTGCACCCCAGATATAAATTTTCAAGACAACTTATATGCTGAATTTTAGTATTTGTGGGTTGAATCTGCATAAAACTAGTTGCATATAGATAATCAATTTGAAGGTGGCATTTTCATTAAGTCCATAGTGGATCCATACATGCAATGTGGAAGGCATGGTAGTACTACTGATAAGATAGTAGAATCTGATTTCAGGTTGTCCATCACTCTCTTTCCGGAATTGCAGTAGCATATTCTATGTTTTCTGGAGAAGGTCAGCTTTATACATACATGGTGCTCATCTCTGAGGTGACAACTCCAGAGATCAACATGAGATGGTAGGTTTTGTGCTAGTTAAGATTTTATTAGGGTCCAGAATTAGATTTTAATTATCTCTTTGGGCTTACAAAGGTACCTTGATACGGCTGGTATGAAGAGGTCCACCGCATATCTCGTAAATGGGGTTATTATCTTTTTTGCTTGGCTGGTGAGTTGAATCCTCTTGAGTTTTCAACATTGAGAGACTTAGTTTATTATTTGGAATGCTCCTGAAACAAATTGTGAAAATTGCAGATTGCAAGAATTCTGCTGTTTGTTTACATGTTTTACCATGTTTATTTGCACTATGATCAGGTAATTCCTTCCATCTGACATTTGTATTTCCTGAAAATGATATATTTTATTGTTTAATTCATATAGCAGAAGTTTAGCCTTCTTTCTTTTTTTCCTCTCCCAACTAGTAGTCTCCTATGATTTGGGATGGTAATTCTCCTCCTCTGTTTTTATCTCGTTCCAAATGTTTAGCAATATCTGTTGTTTATATTCTTCTCTTTGTTAGCCTATTAAAGCAGATTGAGCTGATGCTGACATTTCTGCACCTTTATGATTATTATTATTTTTTTAATCTTTTTTTAGCTAACGACTTCTTAACTTTGTATATGCAGTGGGATTATCCAATTATTCTTCACTTCTTCCCTTTGTTGCATAAAACCCCATTTTTGCCCTTCAAGTTTGCATCCTTCAAGCCTCTAGTCGCTTCATCTTTTTCTACCTATCCTTCAACATCTGTTGTTAACCTGTCAGTTGATGCAGTTAATTGGCATGAATATTTAGTTGACTTGGTTAATATTTACCCTACGATATTGAGGGATGGAGTAACTAAATATTAGTTGACTGTGGAATATTTTGTTGACTTGGCAATCATCAGCTCTTTCTCTTCCTTCTTGTTTCTCGGTCTCGCTGTCTACTCTTCTTTTTCTGATTTGGTCAATGTGACTGCTGAGGAGGAGACAGAGGTAGAGGAGAAATTGAGAATGGCAAAGAGGAAAGGGCATAGAGAGGACAGGAGGACAGGAAGAGAGCCAATGATTGCCATATCTCCTAGGTTTTTTTCCACATTAACTGATATTTAGGCACTGCATTCTAAAATGTATCATAACTGGTTTAGCATGTTGGCACGTCAACTAAATATGTACCCTAGCAGCCAAACACGCTTTAGCTGTTACATCAATTACATATTGAAATCAGTTGATTTGGCCGTCAACATGAATAGAAAGGCCCAAATCTTGGAAGGACTGAGCCAGAGTGAATGAACTGCTCCAAGAGAACTTAATTTGAACCTTGAAATAGACTTGGAGGACAAGAATGGTCGTCTTCTTTGTTTTAATTTCTGACATAGAAATATGTTACTCTCTTTGGTCAAGTCATAATTTGTATTGATGTTATATATTTATTTCAGTGTTCAATTTTTATCTAGAATTCAGAAGATTCTTGAATAATTTGATTTTAAAAAAAAGGGATCGTACATAAGTTAAAAATTTTCTGGAGTCTCAGTTATGACATCAAGTCACTTGATTGAATTGGCAGGTTGTCGAGATGCATGCTATCGGCTATCTCTTGGTTTTCGTGGTGCCATTTGTGCTCGCTATCATGAACGTGATGTGGTTTGGGAAGATCCTGAAAGGATTGAAGAAAACTTTAGCTAAGAGGCAGTGATAGATGTACAATCTAGGCTAAAATCTTGTCATTTAGCTGTGCATTTTTTCAAATTTCTTTACTGTATAAATCACAGAGAAAGGGAAAAAGGGGAAGCCATTTGAAGGTAATGTAACTTCTAAAGTTGTTGGAAAGCAAACTGCTGTATATGTTCCACTTTCATAGGCTACAGATTCACAGAGCCGTCTAATCTTACAACCAAATTTGTTTTACTTGCAGTTTTCAAACACCTAATTGTTTTTTTATGCCTTAATTTCGTTGATGTAGCGGCCTCTGATAGGTTGGTGCCGTCAAGATATAATTGTGTTATCAGCAATCTCTTTTCTTTAGGCAAAACTTTAAAAATACTTAGGCTTCTTGTAAAGATTACGATGAACACAGAGCTCTGTAGCCTGGACAATGGACATATGACAAAAAGATAGATATTTAACTAGTTTTCTCCTTGACGATTAGTGATTCTTTTTACTTTTTTATTTTATTCATTTTGTCAAAATGAATTGGCCTACTCTGGAATTAAATATAATATCATCGATTTGATAACTAGGGCTTGAAGCATCGATAGCACAGAAAATTCAGAGAGGTATAAATAACAAATATAACAAACGACTCTGAATTTTCAGTCTCTCTTCGAAAAGGTCTCTTTCTCTTAAAGAGACCTTCGAATGAGAGAATAGTCGCCCCTAGGGCAATAAAGTCGCCTACAAGCAAGGAGTCCCCTTTGAAGGCGGAATTATCTATGTGAGTTAAAGTGTTATTATTGGTAACAGAGGGTGGTGAGTTAGGGCAATAGTGTAGTAATCAAATCAGGGCCTCATGGAAACAGAGGAACTGATTTGAAAATGCAAAGCAATTAACTTAGGAGAAGGTGAGAAGAGCAGAGTAGCCATAGGCGATGTTTTGAAAGGCAAAGGGAGAAAGTTAGTGTCCGGATGCCTGTTGGGGAAAGTATTGCATCCAAGAGGAGTCAGTAGGGAGGGTATTAAGACAGCGGAGGGATTCAAGGTGGAAAGCTTAGGAGGCAAGATGTTTATGTTCAAGTTTGCCTCGGAAGCAGATAAGAGAAGAGTACTTTCTGGAGGTCCCTGGCACTTTGAACGTGCATTGATAGTCCTAAAAGAACCGAGCGGCATAGGGGAAATAGCAAAACAATCATTCACACAGTCAGCCTTTTGGGTGCAACTACACAATGTACCAGTTGGATGTATGGAGCAAGAAACTGTTAAAATGCTGGGGGAAACCATTGGGAAGGTAGAAGAAGTTGATGTTGATGAAGAAGGGGAATGCATTGGCCAATATGCCAGAGTAAGGATCTCCATTGATATTACGTAGCCTCTAAAAAAGATAATCTATTTAGAGCATGCAGGGGGAGATGAAATTCTGATTCCAGTGGTATATGAGAGGCTACCAAAATTCTACTTCTGCTGTGGTCGGATAGGACACCCATATAGGAGTGTGATAAGTACGAAGGGCAAACGAAGGATGAACTTGCTTATGGGGTGTGGATGCAGGCAGTCCAGCTGTATGGAAAATCCAGAGTTAACAGAAGTCATGAAAGAGGGCAACATGGTAGTAGCAAACCGGCCAATCACCCAACAAAGATAGGGGTACCAGGAGCAAAAGGGAAATTCTCATCCTCAATATCAAAAGCCCTCTCAATGGAACAAGGCCAGTGAAACCACAAGCGAACCAAGCTCCAACCAAAAGGATGTACACGTGGCAGTCAGCCAAGAGGGCATTGCTATGGGGATGAGGGAAGATCAATTAATGTCTGTCATGCAGGAATCAAGACACCTACAAATGGACTGCAACAAGTCAACTATGACAGCTAGCAATGAGATACATGTCAAAGCACTAACCAACAAAGCGGGAAAAGCAAGCAAAGAATGGAGGGAAAATGAAAACTTAACTCGGGGAAGGAGCTTGGCTATTAGGAGTTTGGAAAAAGAATATGAGGCCCAAAATAACGGTGAAGAAGAAGAATGGATGGAAAATGGGCCAAAGCTAGTATGTCTAAAGCCCAAAGGGAAAAATTGGAAACGCCAGGCTCGGATTAAATGCGAGAAGAGTGCAGTAAAGTTGGAGACATACTTAAAGAAGAGACCATGTCATGAACAACAGGGATTAAGCCCAAACTAGAAAAAACTTAGAATGGCTAGCCCGACTAAGCTAATGCCGAAGCAAAAGCAGAAAAGTTCACCTTCAGTAAAGCTCAAACTAGCATGGGAAACGATGTCGGTAGAGGAGTTAGAGATGGCAACCCCAAAAACTACAGATGCAGCGGCGGAGGCTGGTGGCCAGCCCCGCCGACAGCCATGAAAATCCTCAGCTGGAACGTTCGAGGCTTGGGGAATGCCTGGACATTTCTAGCCCTTTAAAAAATTCTCCAACAACAAAGGCCATTAATTATGTTTGTTTGTGAAACGAAATTAACGGCTAAGCAAATGTATGAAATAAGTAGGAATCTAAAGATTGATAACTGTTTGGCAGTGAATAGAAATGGTATGGGAGGGGGGTTGGCTATGCTTTGGTATAATGAGGCAAATGTGCATGTCACCTCGTACAACAATCATCATATTGATGCTCGGGTTGCAGAGAGAGGATGGTAGCTGGATGAGATGCACTGGCATATACGGACATCCTGAGATGACACAAAAACAACACACTCGGACATTGCTGAAAAGGTTAGCGGTTTTATTTGATATTCCCTGGTTATGCTTTGGTGATTTTAACGAGATTTTGCACCCGAATGAAAAACTAGGAGGCAATGATAGAAATGTTAACATGATTAGTGAGTTTAGAGAAGCTTTATGTGAATGCAATTTGATTGATTTGGGCTGTAAGGGCTACCCTTTCACATGGAGTAATGGTAGATTCAGCCAGCACTTTGTAGAGGAGAGGTTGGACCGGTTCTTGTGTAATAAAGAATGGAGAGAAAAGTATGTGGATTGTACAGCTGTTAATCTAGAGACGTGGACCTTAGACCACTGTCCTATTATCATGGAGGTGCAAGCTAAAGGTAGTGTGTTAAGTTATACGCGAAGAAGTACCTCAAGAATCCATTATGAAGATGCTTGGAGCAGTTATAAGGGCTGTAAAGACATTATTGATAAGGAATGGAGGAGGCATGGCAACTGGAGATGTGCTGACCCGGTTTGGCTCTTTAAACAAACGACAAAGTCTTCGATGGCTCAACTTAAAAACTGGAGTAATGTGGAATTTAAAGGAAGGCAACAGAAGTTAGAGAAGCTAACAACTAGACTGAAGGAGCTGAGACACAATGGTGTGCAATATAGCAACGGGAAGGAAATCAGGAGAGTTAAAAGTCAGATCCATAACATATTGCTTGATGAAGAAATTTATTGGAAGCAGAGGTCTCGAGCTGATTGGCTGAAGGAGGGTGATAAAAACACTAAGTATTTCCACGCAAAAGCCTCATCTCGAAGAAGGAAAAATAAAATTTGGGGTATAGAGGACAGTCAAGGTAACTAGATGCAGAAAGAGGAGGATGTGGAACGAGAATTTTGTGGCTACTTTGCTAACTTGTTCACCACCTCCAGACTAGACCAGAAACAGGTGGATGCAACCCTAGAAGGTTTGAAGCCAAGAGTCACCGATGAGATAAATGAGCATCTGCTACAGTCTTTTACGAAAGAAGAGATTGTGGAGGTGCTGTCTCAGATGTACCCTACCAAAGCTCCAGGGCTCGATGGACTGCCGGTGGCCTTCTACCAGAAGCACTGGAACACAGTTAATACGGGTGTGGTCAACACATGTCTCCATATCCTAATGAACGAGGTAATATCACTCCTCTCAACCACACTTACATTGCTCTGGTTCCAAAGATTAATAAGCCTAGGAAAGTGTCTGAGTTTAGACCCATAAGTCTATGTAATGTAATTTACAGAATCATTACAAAGTCAATTGCAAATAGACTAAAACAACACATTCACAAAGTGATTTCTCCATCTCAAAGTGCCTTCATACCGGATATACTCATAACTGACAACATTATTATAGGATATGAATGCCTCCATAAGATTAGACACAGTAAACGAAGAAAGAATGACCTTGTAGCTCTGAAACTAGACAATAGTAAGGCTTACGATAGGGTGGAGTGGTTATTCTTAAAACAAGTAATGCTCAAGCTAGGCTTTGCAGAACCTTGGGTTAACTTGATCATGAGATACATTACCACATCCTTATTCTCTGTTTTTCTCAATGGGGCAGCTAAAAGCATAATTCACCCGCAGAGAGGGCTAAGGCAGGGCTGCCCTCTTTCTCCTTATTTATTTCTCATGTGTGTAGAGGCATTTTCGAACATGCTGCAAAGGGCGGAAGAAAAAAGAGTCATCCATGGGCTAAAGTTTAGTAAAGATATCACAATATCTCACCTTTTGTTTGCCGACGACAGCCTTATCTTCACAAGAGCCTCATAATATGATTGTATGCACTTGAAAAGAATCTTTGAGTGTTATGCCGCTGCCTCAGGTCAGCTCTTTAACTACGACAAATCCTCCATGTTTTTTAGTGGCAACATAACCAATGGGGTCACTACAGCAATTACGAACATCTTCCAACTAAATGTAGTTTCTAAACATGAAAAATACTTGGGGCTTCCATCCATGGTTGGGAGGAAAAAATCGAGATTCTTCAATGATATTAAGCTGAGAGTGTCCAGCAAGATTGCAGGCTGGCAGCACCAGTTCTTTTCGTGCGGAGGGAAAGAGGTATTAATAAAGGTAGTAGCTCAGGCGGTTCCAGCATATGCTATGAGTGTATTCAAAATCCCCATGAGCATTTGCATGGATATTCAGCGAGCAATCGCAAGGTTTTGGTGGAGCAGCAACATGGAGAAAAAGGGCATTCACTGGGCAAAATGGGAATGGTTAAGCCAAGCTAAACGGAGGGGAGGGCTAGGATTCCGAGACTTTGCAAGCTTTAATCAGGCATTGGTAGCTAAGCAAAGCTGGAGAATTATTCAGTTCCCCGAGTCCCTGGTGGCAAGAGTCCTACAAGCGAGATATTTTAAGGATAACCAGTTCCTTACTACAAAATTGGGCTCCAAGCCCTCATTTATTTGGAGAAACATACTGTGGGGGAGACAAGTGATTCATAAGGGGATTAGATGGAGGATCGGAAATGGTCAGCAAGTTCAGATTTATGAAGGGAATTGGATTCCAAGGCCCACGTCCTTTAAACAAGTTTCCCTTCCATCTTTACCAAGTGACACACGGGTAGCTGAGTTGATCAAGGAGGATAACCAATGGAAGGAGGATATGATCTGTCAACATTTCTTGAGAGAGGATGCTGACATAATCTTAAGAATTCCTATACCCAGCACACCAATGGCCGATCAAATTCTTTGGCACTATGATAAGAAAAGAATTTACACTGTCAAGAGTGGATACCAAGTGGCCTTGAGGATTAATTTCCCGGATACCCCGTCCTGTTCAAAGCAGCCAGCTAGCCAATGGTCGATTATTTGGTCCATGTCCTTACCAGAGAAAATTAAGATTTTCATCTGGAGAGCAGCAAAAAACATACTTCCAACAGCCGAGAACTTATGGAGGAGGAAAATAGTGCTACAGCCCGAATGCCAAATTTGTGGTATCAATATGGAAACTGTTGGTCATGCGTTGGTGGAGTGTAAATCTGCTCGCAAAATCTGGAAAACCACCAAGTTTGATGCTGAGCTTAAAAACATTGGTGGCCATGACATTATTGGCATATTGCATGAGATGGTGAAAAGAGTGGGAAAATCAGATATAGAGTTGGTGGTCGCTCTCCTTTGGGTAATTTGGGGTGTACGAAATCAAAGCTTGTTCAAAGGGAAGAGGGAGGACCCTGGCATAACAGCAGCTAAGGCTGAGGCTGTTGTGTGAAATATAAGAGTGCAACCCAAGGGGGGGGTGAATTGGAAATTTAAAAAATTAACCTAGCAAATTCACACAACAAGCAATCTAATGCCTTAATAAAAATTGAAAGCAATAAATTTAATAAAGGCACAATAATTAAAGAGTAAGGGAGAAGAGAAACAAACACACGAATTTTTTACGTGGTTCAGCAATCCCCGCCTACGTCCACGCCTCCAAGCAATCCAAGCTTGATGATTTCACTATACAAGCCTTTCCGAGGCTTCAACCGATTACAATTGACTTCGAGGTGTCAATAAACCTTTACAACAAATAGATTATCTCCAAATCTCTTCACTCAAGTGTCTCACACACTCAAACTCTTACAATTGAAATGAAGAAATGAAAGTTACAATGAAACTCACTTAATGAGTAGATATTCAAAAATGAAGAACAAGGAATGATTCAATGTTTTGTGTTTTGCAAGTTGAAAGCTCAAGATATCACGTGTGCCTTTTATTTTTGCTTGTTGGAGAGCTTCAAAATGAGTTGGATTTGAGTTC
>MKYO02025849.1:260301-296323 GCA_002013955.2 Citrus medica
AAAAACTCCCCCTGCATACATGCTCCCCCTAGATATATGCATATTTTCATAACACTTATTAAATCATTCTCCCCCTTCATCATAAAAAAGAATAAAAGAATAAAAGTTCCCCCTATCAATCATCAAAATAGCAACACAAGCTCATTAGTAAAAAAAATATCCATAAGCATAAGAAAATCCATATAATCCATAATGATCAACCAAAACAAATCCATAACATCAAACATAAATAGGCGCAACAAATCCATATCATCCAACATAGATAGTCATAACAAATCCATATCATCTAAAACAAATACATAAACCGAAAAGCACAATAACCATCCATAGAGTCGAAAATAAAAGAACACATAATGCAGTAAATGAAATGTAGGTGTGTCCAAGTACAAGCATGAGATACTACCCAGGTGGTGAGGATGGAGGTGAAGGAGGTGGAAACGGATATGGAATGCCGAAGTGCTCGAAGAGGAGGCGTTGTCCATGAATGAGTTGTTGTTGCTGCTGCTCCTGCTAAAGCTCAGTCTGCCGCACCGAAAGTGTTCGCACCTCATCCATAAGCTGCTGAAGAGTAACATCTCCAGAGGTAGGAGGTCGATGAGGTGATGAAGCGGATGCACATGCACTAGGAACTGAAGCAACCGTGGAAGAAACTCGACGCCTACGTTGCCCTCGAAATGAGAGTGAGAAAACTAGAAGCTGATCAGCTGGAATCACAGCATTAAGTGGCCGATCATCACTTGGGGCTAGAAAGGTAAACTTGTTATCGTTGTATTTGACCCAAGTGTCATCCTTCCACTCAAAGCCTAACCCAACAATAACCTCATCCCCAATACCCTTGGACGGCCTACAAGATGGTTCTAGAATCGGCACTTCAAAGAATTTAAGAATTCGGGTAATGAAGTGACCATAAGGAATAGAGCGAGTAATCAAGGCAGGAATGCTCAACATGGTGCGGATGATTAAATAGCCCAAGTCAACAGGGCGACCTCTAAGAATACAGTCAATCATGGCGACATCCATGTGAGAAACCTCATCCAAATGTCCTGATCTAGGAAGTACAATGGACTGGATGATACGAAGCAAAAAATGAGTTTGAAGACAAAGACACTGAGTACGGAAATGAATGATACAGTCTTCAACAGAAAGATCACTACGCCGACAAATATTACGAACGGCATCAACATGAACATAGTCATCAATATCAGGAGGTTTCCTAAGAGAAAAAATGTCCAGGCCATCATCGGAAGATCCTAGGATGGAGTTCAACTCCAAATCATCAAATTCAATCAAAACTCCTCCAACTGTGGTGATTACTCGATTCTCTTTCTCTGCGGAACAATCCATATTCGAGTAAAATACTTTCACCAAGTCGGGATACACATTTTCCTCAATCAATAATGCATCAATCCAACCAACATCTCCTAACAATTGAAATAAATTTCTATGACTAATCTTGTGAGAATGCAAAACATCCGGTAAAACAAAGAAATAGTTGAGTACCTCACGAGTCCGAAAGTTTTGTTGAAACCATTTGATCAAGTGTTGCTTGTTCTGAAAATGAATGGACTCAAAAGTGGATTGATTTGAGGTGCCCCTTGTTTCCCATGGCCGAGAGCTTGACATTTTGATTTGGATTGATTTGAAGATAAAAACACCAAAGAGAATGAAGATTGAAAGTGATTTGGAGAAGAAAATTGGATAAAAACGGCCTGAGAGTGAGAAATCTAGAGAGAAAAAAAATGGCTCAAAACCTAGGTTGAAATTCGGATCTAGGGATTTGGAGGTTGAAAATGAGTTTTGAGTGTGATTTTAGGCATAAGAACGGATGGGGATCAAGATTCATGGACTGATTTGCATCAAAACCGAGTGGAAATTGTGGATTTTGAAGTGAAAATGAAAGAGAAACAATCGGTTTTTAGAGAGAGAACAAGAACGGATGACCGAAACAAGAGAGGAAGATGAACATCACTTAAAGGGCACGAATCCGGCTTGCCGGATTTCCTAACCGGCAAGCCGGTTAGCGGGCAACATGGTGAAAACCGAAAACGGCTTTCCAAATTTGAAATCCGGTAAACTAGATATGGATCCGAGAGCAGCAAGAGGCCATTCGGCTTGCCGGTTTCCTTAACCGGCTTGCCGGTTTCCTTAACCGGATGGCCGGTTTCGAGAGCCTCCAAAAATCCAGTTTTCCGGATTGTCTTGAACCGGAAATCCGGTTTTGTTCCAGCTGGATTCCAAAGCGAATTTGGCTTTCCGGTTTTTGATAACCGGTAGACCAGTTATGAGGCAGTAAGTATTCTTTCAAATTTGGTTTTCCGGATTGAAAATTCGGTCATCCGAATGTTGTCCAGAGACCAATCAAAGCTAATTCGATTTTCCGGATTGAAAATCCGGTTGTCCGGAATTTGTCCCGAGAGAGATCAATAAGGAGAAATATTTTTCTGGAAGAATGAAAAGAGAATATATGCTAACTCCTATACTTGTACTACACACACCATTTTATTTCCTGCCTTAAAAATTGATTAATTTTAAATCATTTTGAGATTTAAAACTTTTCAATAAGCCATTTAATGCATGAAACACAAAATCATAAAATCATAAATTTACAAGCATATCAAGTTTTCTAATTCATGAAGCATAAATCCATATGATAACAAGTATATCAAGCCATGTAGTAAAACATGAATTAAGATTCAACATTCATCATTCCTCATTCCAAGCTCATGTCTTATCTTTATAAAATGTTCTTCGCTAAGAGGTTTTGTAAAGATATCCGCAAGTTGATTTTCAGTGGAAACAAATTTAATTACGACATCTCCTTTTTTGAACATGATCTCTAAGGAAATGATGTCTAATTTCTATATGCTTAGTCCTAGAATGTTGAATAAGATTCTTAGAAAGATTTATAGCACTAGTATTGTCACATAAAATAGGAATTTGATCAAGTTTAATACCATAGTCTCTAAGGGTTTGTTTCATCCAAAGAATTTGTGCACAACAACTACCTGCGACAATATATTATGCCTCGGTGGTTGAAAGTGCAACCGAATTTTGTTTCTTACTAAACCAAGAGACAAGAGAATGGCCTAGGAAGTGACATGTTTCACTAGTACTTTTTCTATCAACCTTATACCCAGCAAAATCGGCATCCGAATAACAAGTTAGATCAATATGAGTTCCTCTAGGATACCAAAGGCCAAGATTAATAGTGCCAATTAAATATCGAAAAAAATGCGTTTGACAGCAAGCATGTGAGATTCTTTAGGAAAAGATTGAAATCTAGCACACAAGCAAACACTAAACATAATATCAGGCCTACTAGCAGTCAAGTAGAGTAAGGATCCAATCATACCTCGATATGTCTTGATATCAACTTCCTTATCTTTCTCATCTTTGTCCAGCCTGATGGTAGTACTCATAGGAGTGGTTTTTGCCGTTCCATTATCATAGCCAAATCTTTTGAGTAGATCTTTTACGTATTTGGCTTGGTTTATGAAAATTCCTTCCTCGTTTTGTTTGATTTGAAGTCCAAGGAAGTACTTCAACTCTCCCATCATACTCATCTCAAACTCTTGGCTAATACATGATGAAAAATCTTTACACAACAACTCATTAGTAAAACCAAAAATAATATCATCAATATAAATTTGAACAATAAGTATGTCTTGATTCTCATGCTTAACAAAAAGAGTTGTGTCCGCTTTTCCCATCAAAAAATGGTTATCCAACAAGAAGTTTTTAAGCCTGTCATACCAAGCTCTAGGTGCTTGTTTTAAACCATACAAAGTCTTGGATAACTTATACATATGATCTGGAAATTTTTCATTTTCAAAACCAGGAGGTTGTTTCACATAAACTTCCTCCATAATGTATCCATTTAAGAAAGCACTCTTGACATCCATTTGATACAAAATAAAATCCTTATGACATGCATATGCTAACAACATCCTAATGGATTCTAATCTTGCTACAGGTGCAAAAGTTTCATCAAAATCAATTCCTTCTTCTTGGTTGTAACCTTGAGCCACTAATCTAGCTTTATTTCTTACAACCACACCGGATTCATCCATTTTGTTTCTAAATACCCATTTAGTACCTATAATGGATTGATGTTCCGGATTAGGAACTAACTCCCACACATTATTTCTCTCAAATTGATTCAACTCCTCTTGCATTGCCATAATCCAAGATTCATCATTTTCCGCATCCGCAAAGGATTTTGGTTCAATTTGAGAAATAAATGCAGCATGCTCACATGTGTTTCTAAGGGATGACCTAGTGGTAACACCTCGTGAGGGATCTCCTAAAATTACATCCTTAGGGTGAGAGGATACATACCTCTACTCCTTGGGGAGTGTTTGTAAAGTACCTTCATTTTGCTTTGCATTAGTTTCTTCATGATGTTCCCCTTGAATTCCACATGGTGCATCTTCTTGGTTGTCATTCGATGCTTCTTCTTGTTGTTCTTCTTCTGCATTATCATCAACAACAACTTTCTCCGTAGAGGAGGGGTTAAACTTATCAAATGTAACATGCATAGATTCTTCCACAACTAAAGTTCTTTTATTATAAACTCTATAAGCTTTGCTTGAATTTGAATAACCAAGAAAGATACCAACATCAGATTTTGGATCAAATTTACCAAGATTATCTTTTGTGTTCAAAACAAAACATTTGCATCCAAAAACTTTAAAATAACCAATGTTGGGTTTTCTATCTTTCCAAAGCTCATATGGAGTTTTATTAAGATTAGGTATAATTAACACCCGATTTAAAACATAACAAGCGGTGTTGACGGCTTCGGCCAAAAAATACTTAGGCAAAGAGTTTTCATTCAACATGGTTCCAGCCATTTTTTGAATAGACCTATTCTTTCTCTCTACTACTCCATTTTGCTGTAGAGTCCTAGGTGATGAAAATTGATGTTCAATGCCAAAATCATTACAAAAATTTTCAAATGCATGATTTTCAAATT
Source organism: Citrus medica (assembly GCA_002013955.2). Lineage (NCBI taxonomy): Eukaryota > Viridiplantae > Streptophyta > Magnoliopsida > Sapindales > Rutaceae > Citrus > Citrus medica. The sequence continues at coordinate 265,277 of MKYO02025849.1, forward strand.
CTCCACCATGATCACTTCTAATACAAGAAATAGAATAACCTTTTTCATTTTGAACCTTTTTATAGAAAATTCGAAATGCATCAATGGCATCATTCTTATTAGCTAAGAACAATACCCATGTGTATCTAGAATAATCATCCACAATTACAAATGCATAAAATTTGCCACTTAAACTAGCATATCTAGAAGGTCCAAATAAATTTATATGAGGCAATTGAAGTGGTTTTGAAGTAGAGACATAATATTTGCTTTTAAAGGAAGTTTTGATTTGTTTTCCAAATTGGCATGCTTCACAAGTTCTATCTTTTTGAAAATTGATTTTTGGAAGACCTTTAACTAAATCATTTTTTTTTACGATTTTTGAAATCAAATCCATGTTTGCATGACCTAATCTTCTATGCCACAACCAACTATCATCATGCAATGCGGAGAGACATTTCTCATTTGTTGATGCACAATCTATATTAATGGGATAGACATTAACACATCTATTTCCTACAAACAAGACTTTTCCATCACATGCATTCTCAATAACACATTTTGATTCATAAAAAATAACTCTATATCTTTTATCACAAATTCAAACTACTATCTATTTATCATAATCTACTCAACATAATAAATAGGCAAGATAAACTTACCCACTTCATGTTAATGCACTTAATGTTATGATACGAAGTGAAATGTTAAATATTTACTAAGATTAAAACATCATCACTTATAATCAATAAGGCAATAATAGTTAGCAAAACAATTAAATCATCTTGCCTCATTATTTTTGTTTAGACCATGATCAAGTGATTATCCTCATAAGCTTCATCAAGGAACTCTCCACCATTCCTTGATTGTGGTACCTACAAAGAAAACATTCACGTTGTGCCCTTTGGTACCCAAATACTCTTGGGTCCTTGAGTGTTAGCAATGATTCCTTTTGGAACCCAAATACATTTTGCTCCATAATACACATTTCTTTTAATAGGACATATATTCTTCATATGACCATTTTGATTGCAATAATGACATACAATTTGATCATTAATGGAGGTAGTTTTAACAAAATAACTCTTATAATATTTTTGTTTCAAATTTGGCTTATACCCAAGTCCTCCTTTATCAAACACACATTTTTGTGAATTAAGCAAGTTATCCAACATCTTTTGCCCATTTGTAAATTTTAAGACAATTTGATTTAGCTCATTGCTCTTCTTCTTAAGCACTTCATTTTCTTTCATTAATTCATCAACATGTGATTTCTCATGCTCATATGAAGTACTTTGTTTGCATTTAGATGATGCAATTCTATCATGCAACATTTTATTATCTAACTCTAGTCCTTTAATCTTTTCATTTAATGAATCATTGCATTTTTGTAAAGCATCATTTTCATTTTTCAAGTCATCTACATATGATTCTAGATGCTTGTGTGAAGTGATAAATTTCTCATTTGATAATGCAACTTCATCATGCAATGTTTTATTCTCTAATTCTAATTCCTTTATCTTCTCATTCAATGAATCAATGCATTTTTGCATGGTATCCTTTTCATTTGTAAGTTCTAGCATTTTCTTCTTAAGGCATGCATTCTTTTTACCAAGTTTCATCCACTCATCATGCAATTCTTTAAAAGCATCATGTAATTTATCATAAGTAGGAAGATCATTTACCTCATCAAGGTCATCATTCGATTCATCTCCAATTGCCATAAGTGCCAAATTCGACATTTCATGAAATTCCTCCTCGTTTGTAGTCTCCTCATACACAATTTCAAGTTTTCTCCAAATTTCATAAGCATTAGAACAATTTGAAACTCTATGAAATTCATTTTTATCTAAGGCACAAAATAAAGCATTCATGGCCTTGGAATTTAAAGTCATATTTTTCTTATCCAATTTACTTAAAACATTCTTCCTAGGAATGAATGAACCATCACAAACTATTTCCCATAGTTCATAATCTAAGGCTTGTAAAAACACTCTCATCCTAGTTTTTCAATAAAGATAGTCATTACCATCAAAGAATTGAGGTCTAGTGGTGGATTGACCTTCCATGAAAGTTGAACTAATTTGGGTTGCTATTAATCTTTAGCTCTAGACGATTAAGTCTACACAAGAGCACATCGCTCTGATACCAAATGAAATATAAGAGTGCAACCTAAGAGGGGGGTGAATTGGAAATTTAAAAAATTAACCTAGCAAATCCACACAACAAGCAATCTAATGCCTTAATAAAAATTGAAAGCAATAAGTTTAATAAACGCACAATAATTAAAGAGTAAGGGAGAAGAGAAATAAACACACGAATTTTTTACGTGGTTCGGCAATCCTCGCCTACGTCCACGACTCCAAGCAATCCAAGCTTGAGGATTTCACTATCCAAGCCTTTCCGAGGCTTCAACCGATTACAATTGACTTCGAGGTGTCAATAAACCTTTACAACAAAGAGATTATCTCCAAATCTCTTCACTCAAGTGTCTCACACACTCAAACTCTTACAATTGAAATGAAGAAATGAAAGTTACAATGAAACTCACTTAATGAGTAGATATTCAAAAATGAAGAACAAGGAATGATTCAATGTTTTGTGTTTTGCAAGTTGAAAGCTCAAGATATCACGTGTGCCTTTTGTTTTTACTTATTGGAGAGCTTCAAAATGAGTTGGATTTGAGTTCTTATAGTTTGAGCTCGAAAACTAGCCGTTACTCACATTTCAGGCGTATCCAGTTTGCCGTTTATGGAATCCGGTAAGCCGGATTTATGTTACCGTTAAGGCAAAATTTAAAATTTTGCCTAACCGGCTTGCCGGATTCAGAATCTGGTAAGCCGTTTTCATTCTAGATACATTCTGCCCCGAATCCGGTTTTCCGGTTTTTATAACCGGTAAGCCGGATGCTACAGTAACCTGCTACAATTGAATTTTTCTTAAATTTTTAGTTTGACCCCAAACCTTTATAAAACTGTAGTATGGCCCAAAATGTTATGAAACTTTACAAATAGATCAAATTTCAGAATTTCTAAGTAATGCTTCGTTAATCCCATAACTTTTTGAAATTATGATTTCGCCCAAACTTTGTGAAATTATAAAATGACCCAAAAATATTTAAATAGTTTCAAATAGGTCCAAATCTGAAATTTTAAACACTATCAAATATTTTGAAATTACTTTCATTTTAGTCCAAAATGCTTTAATTCCATAACATAATTTTCTTATTATAAAAGCACAATTCATAAGTCTTTACTTAATAAATACATGTGTTTTGTTATCATCAAAATCAATATTTATAGCCATATAGGCTAACATTGTGGAGTCTTTTAGAAGGATCCAAAGTACTTGGAAAATGGCCAATATTGGAAATACAGAGGAGAATTGTATATGTTGGAGTCCCCCCCCCTCCAAATTGGTGTAAGATCAATGTGGATGCAACTATAAATTTGGAGGATCATTTAGTTGGACTGGGAATTGTTATAAGGGATGCTAACAAGAATTTTGTGGCTGCTGTAATCAAGAATACAAAGCTGCACAATGGCGTTACCTTTGCAGAAGCAGAGGCAATGAACTGGGGACTGAAAGTAGCTTATGATGCAGGGCTGGCAAACATAATCATTGAATCGGACTCGCTCGAAGCTGTAGATTATGTTAACAACAGGAAGAGTAGCAGAACAGAGATCGAGTGGCTGATTTCGGAAGTTCAAAATAGATTGAAGGAGTTTTGTTCATGGAAAACACTGCACACGCCAAGATCTTGTAATGCATTGCTCATTCTCTCGCAAAGTTAGTTCTAGAGAAAAGTATAACTGTTGTTTGGGTAGATTTGTACCCCTCAGAAGTCATGAATTTGTTAAACTCGTTTAAGGAATGAATTTTCTTTTCTTCTCAAAAAAAAAAAAAAAAACGACTCTGAGCTCATCGCTCATATCACCGTACATGTTGTGGTGGCCTAGTACCGGTAGTTTTAACTTCCTCCAATCTGAACTCAATAAAATTTTCAAACTCTTTAAACTTGTTTTAAATTCACTGTCCCTCTGACTTTTCTTAATTTTTTTTCAGTGCAAGAAAATATAAATTAATTAGTAACTTGTTAGCACTTATGCTTGGCAGAGAAATCCAATAAAATTTTAGTGACATTTGCTTCATCCTTGGATCAATCCAACAATATTTCTAGTGCTGCATTGTTTGATAATGATCAGCTTAGCAATGGCTGCGACGACCAACATTGACACTAATCAATCTGCTCTACTTGCCTTAAAAAGCCATATCACTTACAACCCTCAAAACATTTTGGCCACCAACTGGTCAGCTGGTACTTCAAACTGCAACTGGGTAGGCGTAAGCTGCGGCAGGCGACACCGCAGAGTCACAGCCTTAGAACTTTCCGACATGGGACTGACTGGCACCATTCCTCCTCACTTGGGAAATCTGTCTTTTCTTGCAAGACTTGATTTCAAAAACAGTAGTTTTTACGGTTCCATACCTCGAGAATTGGTTAGTTTACAGAGACTCAAGTATATCAACTTTATGAACAACAGTTTGGGCGGGGAAATTCCTTCATGGTTTGTATCCTTGAATGAAACCCAAACATTGGTTCTGTCTGGTAATAATTTCAGAGGTGTTATCCCATTTTCGTTCTGCTGGATGCCAAAGCTGGAGACATTGGATTTATCTAACAATATGCTGCAGGGTTCCATCCCAGAAGCCGTTGGCAATTTTCCTAACTTGAAGATAATGTATTTGGATCGAAATCAGCTTTCAGGCTTTATACCTTCTATAATCTTCAACATATCTTCACTCCAGGTTGTTGATTTCTTCCACAACCAGCTTTCAGAATCTGTACCATCTCCCATCCTCAATGTATCTTCTTCGCTCAGAATCATTGATTTCAGCTCTAATAAACTTTCTGGCACTCTCTTTCCGGATATGTTTGATCATTTCCCTGAAGTTGAAGAGCTTTACTTGACTTGGAACCAATTATCCGGACCAATCCCATTCAGTTTATTTAATTGCCAAAAGTTAAGTGTACTATCATTGTCTAACAATCGTTTCCAAGGTACCATACCCGCAGAAATTGGAAATTTGACTATGCTCAATACATTGTATCTTGGCGTGAATAACTTCCAAGGTATGTCCCACCTTGGCTTTGCTTTTGAAAATTGTACGGGTAACTATATGTGATTGTTGACTTGTTGATATCTTTTTCCTACATATTAGAATGTTGCTTTCCTTTTCTGTGTTTAGAGTTCCGTTTGACACAATTAATATCACTGACTATCAGGCTTGTTGCATATGACACAGGTGAAATTCCAAGACAGATCAGTGATCTTGTAAATTTGAAGATATTCAGCTTACCAGAAAGCAACTTGGTAGGACTAGCCCCTTCAGAAATGGGAACCTGACCCAGTTGAAGCTGGTTGATTTTTCCTACAACAACTTGAAAGGTTTAAAACCACCTTGCCTCTCAGTTTTGTATTTGTTCTGTCTGCAATTCATGTGAAATTTTTTCCTATGAATCATTATAAAAGACTTCACATTAATGGAGTGCTTCCCGTATGACAGGTGAAATACCGCCTGAAATTGGCAACCTGCATAATCTGGAAACATTGTTTTTATCAGCTAACAGTATGACTGGCTCGATTCCCTCATCAATCTTCAATGCCTCAACAGTGACAGACATTGCATTGTCAGACAATTATCTCTCAGGCCATCTTCCATCGACCATAGGCCTATGGCTTCCAAACCTTGAGCAGCTTCTCCTGGCAAAAAATAAACTGACTGGACCTATTCCCAATGCTATCTCCAATGCTTCTCAGCTGACCACCATAGAGTTGTCATTGAACTCTTTCTATGGCTTCATTCCCGATGAACTTGGTAATTTAAGAAACCTGCAGCGGCTCCACCTGGCTCGTAATTACTTGAGAAGCAAGTTTTCATCTTCGGAGTTGAGCTTTCTCTCATCTTTGACAGATTGCAAGAATCTGAGAAGTCTTGTGCTCTACGGTAATCCTCTAAATGGAACTCTTCCAGTTTCCATAGGAAACTTCTCTGCTGCTCTTCAGATTTTATCTCTTTATGAGTCCAGGATTAAAGGCATCATTCCTGGAGAAATCGGCAACTTGACAAACTTAATATCCTTGAATTTAGACGACAACAAGTTGACAGGAACGATTCCAAAGACAATTGGAAGATTACGAGGGCTACAGTTTTTGTCTCTGCGGAACAGCAGATTGCAAGGATCCATCCCGTTTGAGTTATGTCATTTGGAGAGATTGGCCTTCTTAACTTTGACAGGCAATAAGCTCACAGGGCCAATAGCTGCATGCTTAGGTAATATCAGTTCTCTTAGAACTCTATCATTATCCTCAAATGGTTTTGGTGGAAGCAACTTGATTGGTACAGGGAGTTTCGGGACAGTGTATGTAGGAAACCTTTCAAATGGGATGACAGCTGCAGTGAAAGTTTTCCATTTGCACGTAGAGAAAGCATTAAGGAGTTTTGATACTGAGTGCCAAGTACTGAGCAAAATTCGACATCGAAACCTCATTGAAATCATGAGCAGTTTTTCTGCCATTGATTTCAAAGCCTTGGTACTCAAGTTCATGCCGAATGGGAGAACTGGTTGTATTCTAATCAATATTTTCTGGATGTACTGCAAAGGTTGAACATAATGATAGCTGTTGCGTCAGCTCTCAAATACCTCCATAACGATTACACATCACCTATAATTCATTGTGATTTAAAGCTCAGCAATGTTCTCCTAGATGAAGATTTAGCCGTTCATGTAAGTGATTTTGGCATTGCAAAACTTCTAGGTGAGGGAGACTCAGTGGCACAAACAATGACGTTAGCCACCATTGGATACATGGCACCAGGTGAATCAGTTGCTTCTATATATTCTAGCTAGCTTATAATTTGATTTCATTTTTCAAAAAATTTTCCCCCATCATAATGTTGTTATTGTTAATGTTAATTTATGCACATTGAATTGAAATGCAGAGTTGGGATCAGAAGGAATAGTGTCAACAAGGAGTGATGTGTATAGTTATGGTATTCTTCTAATGGAAACATTCACCGGAAAGAAGCCGACGGATGAAATGTTTGCCGGGGAAATGAACTTGAAGTGGTGGGTGAGGGAGTCATTGTTAATAACTCATGAAGTGATTGAAGTTATAGATGAAAATTTGTTGGGGCAACGGCAAGAGGATGACCTTTTTTTGGGTAAGAAGGATTGTATACTATCCATTATGGAACTATGCCTAGAATGTTCTGCAGCGTTACCAGAGGAAAAGCCATGCATGGAAGTTGTGCTTTCCAGACTCAAGAATATCAAAATGAAGTTTCTCAGGGATATCGGACTGGCTTAATACGCAACCATCCACCAAGTTTGTTTATGGTCCTTTCTTGTTTGTGACTCCGCTGAAAAAGAGAGAATTAGTTAGGATAAAAGATAATTTCCGCATTCAGCTAACAATAGAGTTCATCATCATGGTTCTAGGGTTTTTTTTTTCACATTGTTCTCTATAACTTTCCTTGAGTTCCTTGTTTCCCAAACAAACTCATTAATAATGTTAGGATCCAACAATATCCCACATGGAATTAAGCTCATGGGCACACACTCTTCCCTTATAATTAAATGCTGGAATTTTAGAGTGAGTGAGTTCTATCTCAGAGCAGATATCATCAGATGTATGAGATTTATTTGTTTTTACCTTAAAAAAAAGATAAAGAGGACCATTCTAATCAACATGGGAGTAGTGGGTTTCTCAAATATCAATTCCCACTAATAAAAAATAATAGTTGAAATTTTTGTTCTTGCGATATAAAAGTTATGGCGCCCATACTAAACGGAACCCTAAACAACATCGACTAAAATTAAGTCTAAGAATCAGAATTTCCATATCATCGGTTTGCCAATCAGCAATTTGTACGTACCATGGATTTAAGGTTAAATGAAGATAACTGGCAATACTACACCGGATGCTCAAATGAAATTTTATATTTTATTAATTTAGAACATTGAAGGATATCTTAACTGCTGGCACATTAAAATAAAAAATATATATTGTCTTTTCTTCAAATCCGAACATAATCACCCTATCAGATTCTGCTATCTACTAGAACTAGCTGGCTTAGTGGAACAAACACATAACCTAATCACAACAAATATTTCGAAATTTAATAATAATAATTCACAATGAAGATGGAAAGTTCCCATTTATTTTCTGGCCCTTGATTGCTTCCGCTTCTGGTTCTAGAGCAAACGTTTGTCATATATTCTCCCATTACGAATTAAAAGCTTTATCAAGCTTGGTACAAATTTGAGAATAATATTGAGGGCTTAATCCTTTTTTCTAGAATGATCATAAATGAGCCATGCTCCATTAATTAATGAATTAACCAGCTGCATATTTGTAAGAATTGATTGGAGTTTTTTGTTTTGAGCTAGACGACGACAAATTAATTGAACATGTTTGGAGCCACTATAGACCAATAGTGCAACTATGCTAATGCAAGCAGTTAAGATCCTTCCTTAACCAACTCCTAACTTGTCTCTCCATTAACTAATAGTTATAATAATATTCCAAATCGATGCTGATGCCATTTTCCAATATAAATCTAACTATTGTTGTTATTCAAAAAGGATTGGTCAAGTACAATATATTCTTCTGAGTTGTATTGGGTGAATCTTAATGTATATTAATCGTTAGTGGTCTGGTATTAATTATTATAACTCGACATTTATATATAATTTATACACCGTATATTTCATCATGATTAATAATGTTTCTAGATATAGTAAATTAAGCCACGCGACAATACTCGATTTGTCTTGCATGCGGCGTACGATGGTCGATGAAAGGGGGAAAAAAAAAGTAAAGAACAGAAAGGCCGGGTTTTGTGGATGTTGTGTCATCTACACATCAGCAAGATCAAGTATGGCGAGTAACTAAGCAGGATCAGAATCAAAATTAATTTAGTTGAAATGGCGGATTAGTTTTATTTTTATATAACATTAATTAACTCTAGGAAAAAAGGGTTTATAAAGAAAGGATACCACGACGGCGCCATGACTAATACGTTTGGCCAGCTCAAAATTCGAAGAATGCCTCGACTCCATCTACCTGGAGGCGCATGAGCTTCAAATCATAGTTTCAGTGACAGCTCGTGACCAATGAAACTGGTCAAAATTAATTTTTGGGAAGTTCAACTTTTGTTAATTGCATTAAAAAGTATGCTGGAATTCTCTAAATTAATCTTTGATAGTAGATTCGGATATCTAGACCTAAAAATATAAGTAAGATTTACTTTCAAAATCTTTTTTTTTTAAACAAAAAATCAACCACTACAATCAGTGACGGACTTCGAGAAGTTATTTAGCGGGGCTAATATTAAAATCGACCAATAGTCAAGAAATGAAAAACAACAAGTTCAACAATTTTTTAAAACATAAAATGTATTAAAGACTTGAAAGTAATTATGTATATTATTATAGATAATTCTTGTAGGTATTCAGATTGTAAACGTTCAATTGGTGAAGAATTTTAGACTTTAGACAAGTGGAATTATTATTTAGTGAGTCAATTTGTTTTTAGATTAATCGGGTTTTTGAAGGGGAAAGAAATGTTTATACACGGTGCAAGCTGCCAAACCCTTTAATTATTTAACACATTCAACTTTTCAATATAGGAAAGAATTTAATGTGGGCATGTTTGAACTAAATTACGAGGGCTTAAATGAATATATATATTTGGTATTAAATTTACTATTGGTGTAAAGCATGTAAGTAAGGATTCATGAGGAAAGTCATTTTAAGTGAGGGACTTCAGCCATTGCGGTCACAACGTGGATCCGACATTGACAATACACCAAAAAAAAAAAAAAAGAGTCAAAATCCTGACCTTAAGTATGAGGCAACGATTGTGCATGCCACTCGATTAATGAGTTATTTGTAATTTTTTTTTTTTTTTTGTGTCAAGTATAGTTTAAGCAATGTTCATCATCTTGATTATATCTGTTTAATCAAAAGAGTAATTCTATATGCTACAGAATTAAAAAGCGGCTTTCTCCCTTCACCCTTGACGTTCGGACATGGAGTTTCTTGTAATTTCAAAATGGGAGACTACTACGCACCGCTAATTAATTAAGCCGGCCGAGATGTGAAGTTGACATCAGTTTAATGGCTGAGTTGAATCATTTATACATTCTTACTTATACTACTGCTGGTGGGATCACACAAGAAACCTTTCTTAATTATAATTAAACTCCGAAAATTGATTTTGATGTTCAAGGAAATTTGTAATGAGTTCTAACATCACAACTTTTGGTGTTAAGGTTTGAGGCTCAGATCTATCTTAACAGCAGAACTGATTAATAAACATCATCATATTGAATATTGATAGCATTCGATTGTATTAATTGATTCTATGAACCAACAGAAATTAAGCTCTTACAACCTTGAAAACCTGCTTCTTGACAAGACAAAAGCAGTAAAGCAGTCGCGATTTTAAGTGTCCCAAAATTCAGAAGCTGGTCATATATATGATTGTGATCCTGAACATAAAGTAAGTAACGTTCTTTGAGCAATATTTGGTATTAATTGTCCCAAGTATATGCATGTGATCTCCACATGTAAAAGTCTGCTGCAAGTGTCTAATCTGTGCTTTTCAAGCCTCAATATTCCATAGAATAGAGGTCCGCCGTCATATATTGTAACAGAAGCATGGGAAGCTCTTTAGTTTACTACTCGTTAAAAACCCAAACATTGTATGTATGTGTATATATATATTATGAACTTGAAATAATATTATTAAACAGGTGGCGCATAATTTTCCACCATTATTCTGATTGTGCTTCATGGGATTAGTGGAATGCTTATCCATTCAAGGAACGCCTATTCGCATCTTTCTACAATCAGCAACGTTCATGCAAATATTCTTTGTCTTAATTTCTTTCTGAATGCAAAGCCCTCGCGGCGCGCACATTGATACAACTACACATCCACAACCTTCAAAAACCTAATCATTCTCATTCTTCATGCAACAGCTGTTGGCTTCGCGGATCATGCACAAACCCTAGCTATTTTCACCTCACATCAACCAGCTTTTAACCTCGATCCCACCTCTATAAATACATGTCATTACGAGACTCATATCATCTCAATCAACAAAGAAGAAAGCCCAAATGGCAAAAGCTTACTCCAATATTGCCACCATTATTCTTCTATTCCTTCTCTCTATGTCATTAAGGTTCCACCAAACCCTAGCAACACAGAAAAACAATGGAAAACACTCTCTTGTCCTAGGTTTAACCAATTCAAGGGCTTCTCTTCTGATCCCCAGCGCGTCGAAAAGTTCAATAAAGGAACCATCAGAAACATTAGACATGATGGAACCGCTGAGGGAAGTAAGAGATGGCTATTTGATATCTTTAAATATCGGGACACCGACACAGGTCATTCAAGTTTACATGGACACAGGGAGTGACCTAACTTGGGTTCCTTGTGGGAATCTATCTTTTGATTGTATGGATTGTGATGATTATAGGAACAACAAGTTAATGTCAAATTTCTCTCCTTCTCGTTCTTCTTCTTCCTGTAGAGATACCTGTGCTAGTTCCTTCTGTCTCAATATTCATAGCTCTGATAACCCTTTTGATCCATGCACTATGTCTGGATGCTCATTGAGTACCCTTCTTAAATCCACTTGCTCCAGGCCATGCCCTTCATTTGCTTACACATATGGTGAAGGAGGGCTTGTCACTGGAATCCTAACTAGGGATACACTTAAGGTTCATGGATCTAGCCCTGGGATCATTAGGGAAATTCCTAAGTTTTGTTTTGGGTGTGTTGGGTCAACATATCGTGAGCCTATAGGGATTGCAGGGTTTGGTAGGGGTGCTCTTTCTGTTCCTTCACAGCTAGGGTTTCTTCAAAAGGGTTTCTCTCATTGTTTCTTGGCCTTCAAGTATGCTAACGACCCTAATATTTCAAGCCCCTTGGTTATAGGAGATGTTGCCATATCTTCTAAAGATAATTTACAGTTCACTCCCATGTTGAAGAGCCCTATGTATCCTAATTATTATTACATTGGTCTTGAGGCCATCACCATAGGTAATAGCTCTTTAACTGAAGTGCCCTTAAGTTTAAGGGAATTTGATTCTCAAGGAAATGGAGGACTGCTGGTTGATTCAGGCACCACTTACACACACTTGCCGGAGCCATTTTATTCACAACTTCTCTCAATTCTTCAATCAACAATAAGTTATTATCCTAGAGCCAAAGAAGTAGAGGAAAGAACTGGGTTTGATCTTTGTTACAGGGTTCCATGTCCAAACAACACATTTACAGACGATCTCTTTCCTTCAATCACTTTCCATTTCTTGAACAATGTGAGCCTTGTTTTGCCACAAGGGAACCATTTCTACGCAATGAGTGCTCCCAGCAACTCAAGTGCAGTGAAATGCTTATTGTTCCAAAGCATGGATGACGGTGATTATGGACCATCTGGGGTTTTTGGGAGCTTCCAGCAGCAAAATGTTGAAGTGGTCTATGACTTGGGAAAGGAGAGAATTGGGTTTCAACCAATGGATTGTGCTTCAACTGCTTCTGCTCAGGGACTTCACAAAAAGTGATTCTAGGCATGGTCGTTAACGGTAGTTCCTGCTTTTCTGCCACATAATAATAATGAGAAGTATTGTTGTCAGCTTGTACTTCTGCATAATTTATTTTTGTATTTTGTCGCAAACTTTTTTCTTCGACTGGTTTGTACTTGTGTTCAATCTTTGAACTAACAAGATTTTCATGCTGTAAGGCTTTGGATTTATCGAGAAAAACAGAAAATTAATGTGCTGGAGATATTCTTATTGTTTGGCAATCTGGGAACAACTTATTGTGGCGGAGAAGCTTGAAAAATAGACTAATCTCTTTTTTTATACGATTAATGGGTGTTATGTGGTCAGTATATGTGGCACTGCAGATGCAAAATAGAAATTAAATAGTTGTAAATAATTAAGATAATAATAAGCTAAAAGTTAAGAGGAATCTCAGCTGCGATCCTCATTAGGCGCAGTTACTGGTTCTTTGTTAATATTGGACAAGTCTAAATGATATTTGCGTTCTAACAATTTCGGTCTCGTGTCACGGTATTCTTCGGAGTTAGGCAGCTTAGGTCAATAATAGACCTTACTTCCGACCTGAAGATCTTGTTATAAATGCCTTGTATGGGCAACAGGATTAGCACTCAAAATTCCTAATCATGCTTATAATGCAAGAATTTGGAGATTTTGAGACTCATTCAATTTTGGTTGTAAAATTCATACAAGCACCATTACAAGTCGAATGCGTGAATGACAGACAACCACACTGCCGATTAAAGCTAAATACATCTATGATCGGATGATCCCTCAGTGTCCGCTTAAATCCCTCAAAAGAATCAACCTGTCCTGTCGAATATCCGTTATGGTGCATCGAACACATGGGGATCAGACGGTCACACTTGTGGAAGCAAGTAATAGAACTTTATTTACATCCAACCAAAACCAATGCGTTTTGAAAACTGAAAGGGAAACATGCCACGTGATTTGATTACAAGGGAAGCCACTCTCCAATTCAATTTACCAAATGCAAGATGCATGTACAGTTCTGATATCTCAACAAATAATACACGATAGCAAACTTGGAAGGATAAGACTCAAAAAGTTCCTAGTAAAGCTAGAGGAGCCATTTAGAAGATACAAACAGACAGTGCTCATCACCACCCAAGTATCTAAGAGCAACATGATGCACTCCCTGTCCTTTCCCCAGGTCTGTCCATAAGAACCATTCCTGATGGATTTGGTGCTGGCTGCACTCGAGGCAATCTCTTTGCTGTATCCAAGAGAGAAATATATCAAATGCCTACTCATAAAAGAAATGTATGTACGGAAACTCTTAAATACATGACAGGACTTAGCATATTTTAAAGTTTTGTCATCAAGAAAACATCTGTTATTGTTAACAAGCCAACACCATTGGGTACCACCAGCAGACACCAAAAAATAATAATAATAATTTTTGTTCTATGCATGTGCGAACCCCAAATGACCAACTTAATAAAGTCGATTCATATTTCAATTTCAACCTTTGAGATATCTGAGAAATAAATTCCAAAACTACACAATAAAAAGTCATACCTATTTCATAGAAAATGTCATTCACATTGGTTGCTGTTTTTGCAGAGGTTTCCATAAAGAATAGGCCATTTTCCTGGGCATAAGCTTGTGCTTCCTGCGACCATGACAAATTTAGTTAAAGAAACATCATATTAGCACAACCAATTTCATACACAGTGTCATATTGTCAAGTACTCAAGTCCACTGGTCCAGTTTCCAAAGATCAGATCCTCCTTCCGGGAATTTTACCACACAGCTCATTCAAAATAGATGTAGAAGAGCCTTCTTTTCCCTTTTAGATTTTTGAGAGGGCTGTTGTTCTTGTTATGGTTCTTCAACACCCATCTGAATGTTATGATAAATTCATAATAACACTTTCAGGAAGGGTACACAGACAAATTCTTCCCATATCTATTCCATTTCATCATTATTCACCTTAAATAGACATAAAAGATTCTCTGAGCTTTCTAAATTGTCATTTTCAACAGTAAAAACTAAAGAGAGAGACTTTTCCGCAACCCTTTTATATTCTTGTCATCTTGAAAACCCACTAACCTTATCAGATGAAAGGATTTGAAAAAGAGAATGAGGTAAACCGCAACTGATACAAGGCCTTTAAAGCACTCGGAAAAGTAAGGAAGGAAAGAAAGGAGAATAAGAAACAGAAACTCATATACTTGCCTCTGCCGTGACCTTCCTCGCATCCAACAAGTCAGCTTTGTTACCAGCAAGTGCCATAACCATATTTGGATTGCCTTATTACCAAGAGAAACAAAAATACATTATGTAAGAAATTAGTCAAAGGATGCCAGTAAATTAAATACAAAAAGAAAAAAAAAACAAATGAATCAGGTAAGGATACTGAATGTGTTTGAGATTCTATAAATAGACATGCTGAACACATCACCAATTCTCTATGTCTAACAATATCACAAATAAAACCAAGAACTACTGCTTAAAGATAACTACATAAAACCCAGGAAAATATTTATGCAAGAAAAAAATCTCTGCAGGAGACTTTAAATGTGTATACCTTGTGCCTGAAGTTCTTGGACCCATTTCTTAGCACGCTCAAATGAGGCCTGCAAGGGAACGTAAAAATAAGAAAATAGAACATTTATTTCTTGTTAAAAAGTACCTGAAGTAATCATATCACATTCAACATTACCATAAAAAAGGTTTCATGGCAAATACTAATATGCTGAGCATTGGCTTGGTTAATTTTGTACGCTCCTTTAAATAAAAGAGCTTGTTGGGGAGGAGGAAACCATATGGACAATCAGACAGGAGGAGGGCAATCTATTCAATAGATATTGAATTGCTTAACCCACCACCAAATGAGGAAGAAAGAGGCTTCTTGAAGGTCTACACCTTCAAATTCTAACTAGTGGGTGTTGAATTCCATATCTAAGGGTGAAACACATTGGTTTTGTAAGCACGTACTTACTTGATTTGTTATATCGTACACAATAATTGCTGCGGCAGCTCCTCTATAGTACATTGGAGCCAAGCTATGGTATCTCTCTTGTCCTGCTGTATCCCAAATCTCAAATTTTACAGTAGCATCATTTACAGCTAATGTTTGTGAGAAAAAGGCAGCTCCAATGGTTGATTCCTACAACATAATAGAAGAAAATTCAAGCTCTGAAAACCAAAAGGGAAAGGTTCTCTAGCAATCACAGGACAGCCTAAATACCTGAAACTCAATGAATTGGCCTTTAACAAAGCGCAGTACAAGACTAGACTTTCCAGCTCCAACATCTCCAAGCAAAACCTAAAGTATATAAATCACAAATAAATGTCAAAACAACAACAACGTGTTAAACAAAGGCCTAATACAGAAATCACAAAAATGAAATCCTCATCAATTCATCATTATCAATGAAGCAAATCCAAAATTAACTAGTATTGAAACTCATACAAGATTACAGCAAACATATTCATATTATACTGGTCATAATCATTTTCATAGCATGGCCGTCCACTGTTTACATCAATGTCATTTAAAGAAAAAAAAAGAAGAAGAAGGAGATTTCATCTAAAAGCAAACATACATCAACCGCATTAGAAATACACAAAGCTCAAAACCAGAAAATTGAGAATTAAAACAAACCCATATGAGAATAATCCAACAAAATTAAATACGAAACAAAAACAAAACGCAAACCTAAATCAACAGATTGAAAAAAAGAAACGTGCACAATCTTATCAAAATTCATAGAATTGGGTCAAACCCACGCAAATATCAACAAAACAGACATAAACCGCAATCCACACAAGAATCTAACCAATTAAGACAGACCCAGCAGCGAATCTCATCAAAGAACAATAATATAAGAAGTCAAAGATAAGAAATTCAGATGTGTTAAGATGAAAACTGACCAATTTAGCATTGATGTTTTTGTTTCCAGTGGTGGCCATGGGGTGCTCTGATCGAAGACCGGATCAAAATTGGATCGCAGGGTTAGAAACGAAATTAAGGGAAAAAAAAATGGAAGGGTTGACGAAGAGAATATGGTAAAAGGGGCAAAGGGGCAAAGGGGAAAGGGGAGAAGCTTCCTTAACAAACCCCCTCTCACTCTCTTTCTAAGGAATTCTCAAGGTACACGAAAGCGACTGACCGTTCTCCGACAGACCCATTGCTTTATTATTACTACTGCCCTTCATTTTTGGGGTAAATACAATCCGGTCCCTGTGTTTAGGCAATAATTGTACATAAAGATTTATTTTGCAAAAGCTTCACACACAAGTCTCTAAAAATTTAACGTTCCTTCTAAGAGTTTAAAATTTATAATTCTATATATTTTAGTGTCCAAATTTATAAATTTTTTTTTGAATAATAATAAAAATTACTTTTAAAAGTGGATTTAGCATTATTTCCGCTTTCAAGTATAATAATTACTTATCTAAACAATAGTCTAATTTTCTATTAATAAATCTAAATATATAAACGTATATTGGGTATTTACCTTCTTAATTATTTTGAGTCAAACTTAAAATTTAAAAATTTAAGTGAATTAATTTAATAGATAAATTTTAATGAGTAGTATGGTAGCAATGTAGTCCCTATTGATCAATCTTAAGTAAGTCATCAGAAATATTCACCAAATTACATTTATACTGACTCTCTTAATCTTATTAAATATTATTAATTCTTCTTTTATCTTGTATTCATGACACTTAACACCAACCTGATCTTGACATAAAAAAAAATATGGGCAATTGCTCCTTTGAATTTGTCCTTCCAACTTAGGCCAATAAGCCATTTCCCTTATCCTTTTATTAAATTACTAATCCACCTAAACTTTAAAAATATGATTTACTAAATTTTGCTTTTCTTTATACCCAATTCCTTTTAATTTGTTAATGGTTTAATTATTTTTAAATAACCGCAGTGGGGAAATTAAGTTAACAAAACAAATTTAAAGAAATCATAAAGACAGGGAGCTTTGCAAAAAAAAAAAAAAACATCAAATTACGTTTTGATTTAAATACAGGGATCTAAATGTTATTGCACTTATTAATGTAATTGCCATTAGTTTCTTAATTGTACCGTCACATCATCATCCACCTGGCACGAGCACAGCCAAAGCCAGTTGCTCCCCGTCTCGCTTGGGGCCGCACCTTTCTTTTCTAACTGCAGTTTTCCCACAAGTCATGCCAACGTGTTACTTGAGGCAAAGCAAAGCAGTAATATTTTTATAAATACCAAAAATAAATAAGTAAAAAAAAAAAAAGACATCGAAAATGATAGCATAAATTAAAGCATGCAATTAAGGACTGGTTATATAATACAGCAATATCTTTGTAAAAATATTCTCAATTTTCACTAGATATTACATGAATCTGAAGCTCCCAGTGGAACAAATAACTTTTTTTTTTTTTATAAAGGGTTGGCAAAGTGGCATTTGATTTATAAACAAAGTTCTCCAAAGTATTTATTTATCTATTTATTGGAAGCTCCAAAATATTTCAAACTTAAATTATCATAAACAATTGGAACTGCAAAAGGCCATAAGATTCGTCTTTCACTCATGGGTCCATATCTCCGGATGCCGAGATTGTGTGGGCCTTTAAATGGGCCACTCTATGTGTACTTAAGGCCTACAAGGTTCATTTTTCCTATCAAGGGTTTTGTTTGGTTCCTTGTTGTACGCGGTATAACATAATATTAAGAGCGACAATTAAACCATATTTAAGAATATTTGTACGTTTAATTACCTGATTAATCAAATACAATCCTACTTATACACTTCTAGTTCAACTATGCCAAGTTACACAATTAAGATTTTAAGAGTGGTGGATTTATTTTACTGTACTATACATGCAAGCTTCCATATAAGTTATGTCACAAATTCATTTGACATTTAGATAGTCAAATATAACATTTATGAACTGTGCAAACATTTTTCATTTTTCACTTTTCAGCATTTATATATTTTATTTGTCTCTCTCTTTCAAAAAAAAAAAAAAGACAGGGGCAACTGAAGATGTGGGTGTTTCTATAAAAGAGTCAACATCATTTCATCACTAAATGGATCTGAAAAGTGAAGATGAAATGAAACAGTCTCGCTCACATTGCAAGTTGGTATCTACAGGCAAATGAAAAAGTCTCACTTATCATTTATTGCCTAGCTTGGCAAAACTATCTTAATTATTGTAGAACAGTAACAACTTGTATCTTGTAAATAAAAATAAAGATAAATTAATTAAAAAAACACCTTGTGTGAAAAAAAATAAAGGGAGGGAAAAAAAAGGTAGGTAACAATAAGTTACTAACAACTTGCAAACCTTCTCTTTTAGCTGGCCTGCTTAAAAATCATTTTAGTAAAAATAAAAAAGTGCATAATAAGGCGTTTTCGTAAAGGGTGGGTAAATAACTCAACCAAATCTAAAAAATTTAAGTTTGGATCGGATTTTAATGAAGGCTCTAACCCGATCGTGTTAGATTTTGGCCAACCTGATCGAATCGGGGTTTGACCGATACGATCTGAAAATCTAAAAAAAAAAAATCAAAGCTAAAACAAGTATAAATCTTCGATCCAATCTGAATATATTTAAATCGAATCAGATCGAATCACATGTTTGGATTGAGTTCGAGTTATATTTTTTCCAATCCGATTAACCCAAAATTCGATTGGGTTGATTCGAACCTAAATTTACCCACCCCTAATTTTCATATCTTATCATATAGAATATATATTTTATGGGCCAATAATCTTAACTTTTGCATAGTAATTGACTAAGGATAGAAAAAATAAAAAAAAATGTGGAAAGGTATACATCATATATCAAGGCATTGTATCAACAACTATCAAGAACTAGTTTATTATAACAGAGGAAAAAGGCAAACTTTATAGTACATTCACTTGCTTTTTGTCATGAAAAAATAAAATTACACAGCAAAGGCTGAATGCTACCAAATTAGCCAATTATGAACCCCCCCAAACCCCCCCCCCCCCCCCTTCCACCTCGCTCTCTCTATTCTGAATTCTGAGTTGGAAATAGAGAAAAGAGCACATTAATATATTTTTTATTTAAAAAGAAAAAAAAAAGTAAAGTAAAAGAGCACAGCTTTTTTTTTTTTTCACTCTCAAATTTTTTTTCTTCTGTCACAGCCACTCACAAGAGAATACAGGACTGACACCAATAATAGCACCGGAATGGCAGTTTCGTAATTTTGGAGGACTGTCTCAGAGATTATTGACCGGTCGCCTTTGACCGGTCTGGGAGAAGTACTGCCCACTGCTCTCTGTACCTGCAAAACATTTCTTCTCACATTTCGACCTCTTAATGATCAGCCCCAACAGCTGTATTTCCATCCCCCTCCACTCGCTTCATTCGGCGCGTGCGACCACTTCGTTGCGCTATAGTTTAGTCGGTATCTACTACTTTGTCATCACTCCACCTGTGTTTTCGCAGAGCTCTCATTAATAGCGGGTTAAAATAATACTTTAAAAAAATAAGTTTTTTTTTCTTTTTTTGGTTAATCCTAATTAGTTTTAATTGTTTAACTGAAATAATCCGAAAATTTAAGGAGATTATCAAAATTAAATAAAGACTAATTTTTAACAGAAAGTTCTTTTTTTTTAAAAAAAAAAAAGTATCATCAAATTTATTACCGCTAGAAACATCTTTTACATAAGAGTGACAGACTTTTGATTCCAATTCCAAAGGTGCAGGCTGCAGGGTATATACTTCACTCAATGCTTGGCTCCTGCAAAATCTTTTGCCAGTCTTTTACTTTACTCCCACCAATAGCATAATGAAAATTTGACCACTCACGTTTACAAGTTGCAGTTATTGAATGGCTGAGATGAAACGGTGATCTTAGTTAATGTTAAATCCAACGATCCATGAAATAACTTCATTACTTAATCATTGAGAGGCAGTAGATACAGAGACACAGCTTCATTGAAACAGTGAAAATACACAGTTTCTTTCTGCTACTATTACGATTTACGACCGATATTAATTAACCCTAGTTTGTGATTAACATATTACGTGCCCATAAGTAAATATAAAGAGAAGAGAAATGAATTTTAATTAAGATATTAGTAGATAGAATAATATAATCTCACTCTAAGTGAGTTTCATGTACAATAAAATGGGATTAATGATTAAGGTTTCATTAATTTATGATCATTTAGAAGCAGACTGCTGGTTCTTGCTGGAGGAGGCCAAAGCAAGGATAGAATTAGCAAGCTTGTTAATGGCGTCCACCAAACCATTAATGCCCTCTCTGTTAATCTCAGTTTTAGATTCTTCAATCTTGAGTCTTCTCTCATGCAAACTTACAAGGTCTCTGTGCCTTCTCTCCTCTCTTTCTTCACAGGACTGAAGTGCGTCGGCTATAATGGAAGCACTTTTGGAAATAGCTGTTCCAAGTTCTGGAGAAGTGCTTGCACTTGCAGTGGCGGTGGCGCCAGCACTGGTTCCCTGCTGATCCCCACTACCTCCTCCTTCTGCTCCTCCTCTTCTTCTCCTCTTTGCCGGTGAGTCTGAATACTCACTCGCATCAGAATCTGAGCTACCACATATGATCTCCACAGCATAAAAATATGGAACCAAGAACCAATCAATACTAACTGAAAATCATCACACAATGAATATTGTGAGAGAGCTAGAGAGAGAGAAGGAAAGAGTACCTACTGTGGGGACAGTAGCTTGAGGTTGCGGTGGCGGTGGCGGTGGCTGCAACGACAGAGGCGGCAGTGGCAGTGGCTGTGGCTGCAGCATTGTAGTTGGAGCCGAAAGTTGACGATGTTGCTGCTGCAGCATAGGAGGCAATGAAGCTGCAGGAGCAATTGGCTGAACCATATAGCCTACGTTGGGATGAGAAACAGAAGCAACTGACACGCCGACGCCGGCACCGGCGATGACCTTTTGACCGGCTCCTTTCTTCTCCACCACCTCCACCAGAGCCTCATATATCTGAGGCAACATGTTGGTAGGCAAGTTCTTTTCTTTCCTCTCATTCTTCTCCATCTTCCAATAAGAAACGTTTTGAGCCTTAATATTGCCATGATCTGATGGTGATGATGATGATGATAATAACTTTCTTTCATAGTCTCTGACTCTCTTGTAATCTCTCATGAGATTATCCCACTTGTCATTGCACTGGTTTTGGCTCCTCAAACAACCTTTCCTGCAACAGTAATCCTCAACCCATTTCCACCTCAACTCTGCTGGTTTGCCTCTTGATTCACTGCTTTCACCACTGCTTCTCTTCATTCTCCTCTCATCATCCATCTGCTTTGCCTCTATCAACACCATTGTCTCACTCACTGTCCAATTTCCTTTCCTGTATTCCCTCATCCCAGTCCCTCCACCACCGTCACCTCCTTGATCAGCCATATCACCACAAATGCATGCAAATGCAATGCCCTAAAAAGAGAGAGAGAGAGAGAGAGAGAGAGAGAGAGAGAGGGAGAGTTTAATTTGAGGAAGAGAAGACAACAGGCAAGAGAAGGGGACAGAACAATTGGTGATCTATCTAATAATGTGTCTGTTATCTATGTCTTATGCTCTCTTTTGGGGAGAGACTTCGGATATGATATGGGAATGCTTCAACTCAGTCAAAATCTCACTAAGATTGCTAATTTAGGCAGCTTGAGCCCAAACAAGAAACAGTAATGGCTCAATAAACTTGAGTACACTAACACAAAATGGGGTCTGGTTGTTTGTTTCGTACAAGAAGATATAATTAAATGAGCAAACATCTATCTATAGATGATGAAACGAGTAATATACATATACCTATAGGCTGTAGCTACCTATATGTTTAAGATCCTCTCTCTCTCAAACTTCATTTTCCTCAAAAATTTCAATCTTTTTGAGCTTTTAGTTTGATTTGCCTACTCCCCTTCAAAACCACTCATTCAAGCCAGTGAGTTTCTATCAAAGTGATGAAGAAAACTAAAAGTGAGAGAGAGAGTAGATGTGGGTGAGATCAAGGGTATCATTTTAAGAAAAAGCCAAGCAAATCCATTCAAACTGACATATCTACAAGCCCCAAAAAATTTCACGGAGAGAGAGAGAGAGAGAGAGAGAGGAGAGTAGGTTCTTTTTCAAGGCGAAAGTATACATTAGATTGGAGAGAAAAAGTTATGATGTTTCCATGAATTGAGAGCGTAATAAAACATGGCTACCTCTGCCCACACGTGGTTTAGGGTTTAGACTCCAATTATCACATTCATATCCTGTTGTGTACAATATTACCATTACATTTAACACTTTTTTGTTTTTTGAACGCCATTACATTTAACACTTTGACATGGGCTTTTGTGAGATTTTGTGAGCATTAATTTGTATGAAAATCTTACACTTCACTTTGACTAGTGAAACCGAAGATAAACCAATCAATCATTTCCATTCATTTTATTTATTTAATGAGAGGTATTTCTTTAAAATAAATAAATAAAATTATAACTTATACCCAATTTAGTCCACTACACTAATAATTTGTATTCGTGAACGTTAATGATTTGGGTGAAATTTTAAATTCATTAAAAAAATTATGTATACTTGTAGGTACTAATCAGTAATCAATTAAATCAATAATATTTTTTTTTCCAAAAAGTTTAAGTTTAAATCCTGCTCACATTTACAAAATTTTGTCATGCCGTTTAAATAATGATGAAACTTTTTTTTTAAAAAAAAGGTGAAAAATTATGGCTTGTAATCTTTCATGTTGTTTTCATGATTAATATTAGTACACGAGACACAGGACAGTTTCTCAAGAAGATAAGCAGAGACAATCTTCATTAAAAGACTAAACAACATGGCTAAAACAAAGGGTCTAATCATTTGGTTTAGCCCTTCCTAATACCAAGTACCATGCAAAAAGTATTAAAAAAAAAGTAATGACCCCGAAACTTCTGTTATTAGCAAAAGCAACCCCGATTGGGATCCCATGAAGAAGAGGACAATTTTGTCCTTTTAACGGAAATGTGAATGTCAATTTCGTCTTTTGAGGAGGGACTTTAAAGGACTGGGTGCCACGTCTTCGACCTTATTTAAACGTTTTTTTTTTCATGTTTTTGTACCTGCCAGCTAGGACGTACGAGAGAGGTCAGAGTTCAGTTTGACTACGGTTTTGACCAAATGGGGTCATCAAAACCATTGACTCGTCCTTTTCGGTTTTTTGGACTCCAGCCTGCGCCCTGCGCCATTTTGGGGTACAATTACTACAACCGTTTTACTTTGTGAATTTTTTTATTTTTATATATATCTATTTTCTTAGAAAAGAGATTTGGTTAATTAAAAATATTAGATATTTTTCTAGCTACAACACTTTCGAACTTTTTATGAAAAATTATACTTTAAAAGCTAATTAATATACTTTAAAAGCTATATAATGACAGATATAGTAGTGAAGTGTTTGGTAAACACTAATTAATATACTTTAAAAGCTACGTTAATTTGATTTTATGGTAATATGATAAAAAATCTGTTATTTTTTTATTAATTTTATCAAAATTATTATTTAAAAATTTTATTTACTACATAATATTAATTTTTATTTTACAGTTAATTTTTTTACGATATTAATACTTTAAAAATTATAGCATCTCAATATCAGAAGAGTCGCATATAATTTTATACGACGCCATTGGCATTGGTGAAGTTTTGTATATGAGTACAAAGAAAATCCATTGAGGAGAGCTCAAACTACTTGCAATTACATGAAAAAAATATATATATATTCCAGCCAAAGCTAATGCCAAGACCTATCTGATAAGGCAACTCAATAAATCATACTTGCTATTCATAAAAGCCACTTAGCCACCACTAATTCAGCATAATAAGTGGTATTATAGTCCAATAATTAACCGATCATAATCGAGCCAAACGGGAGCATACACAAAGAGAATTAAACTTTTAGAAGCTGTAATTTGCCTAAATTAGAGAAATTGCCAAAATGATTAAAATAGCGCAACTATTGTTGATTTGTTTCTACAATAATTATTGATATTGTGGGATTTTTTTTTATTTTTTTATTTTGTCGTAATAGAGAATACACCGTGGCCATTAAATTTGGTGGAGGACCCATACGTGTCAGGTTACACAGTTTTTATAATTTGAGCACTGTTGTATTGATGAAGATGGGTGAGAAGATGCATATTTTGTGGAAACTGAAATGTCCACACCACTCCATATACCCAAATTTAAATGATGCTTGCTCCCTTGATTAATAAAACAAAATTCGTTTAATAGCATAGGGGTCACATGCCTAATTTACATCACCTCAATGCTTTTCACATTTGTGAATTGACTACTGCTCTCAACTTCGGTTGGTCTGAATTGCCCAAAAAAAAAATTGTAATTTATATGCTTTTTTAAATTTTTATTGGTTAAAAATGGAATGTGTTGTAATATTTAAAAATAAAGACTTTTTTTAAAAATCACAAATCACGTACGTGCGCCACTTATTTTTAGAACGATTTGAATAAACAAAGAAGTAATCCTTTTAGTTAATATTAGCTTTTAATCTTCTGTTCCTCTTTGGTACGAAGACCTTCCACGACTTGAGTTAAAGTAATGTCAGCTCAAAGTTTGGAGTATTATTTAATATGAAAATTTACTTCTTTTTTTTTAAAAAGTTATCATGTATTCTTTAATTTCGGGTTTTTATAAATTAGATTGAAGCAATAATACTAGCTACACATTTCAAATGAAATGATATTTATTAATTGATTGATGAGGATAACACGATCAATTCACTTAGATCTCGCCATCAATCACCAATTAAATAAATAAGTGATATATCATTTGGTATAAAATTTGAGATAAAAAAAAAGAGATATCTATCATTACTCAAATAACTATTAGATGATCACTTTGGTTTTATCTCAACTTACATTAAATGTGTCACTTCAAGGATTATTAGTTAATTTTGATTCAATTTGTAATTTTTTTTGGCAATGAATCATGTGTCAATTTTCTTTTTAAATAAATCTATACCTAACTAAGTACCTGCCTCCGAGATATTGTTTTTTATTTTCAAGAAATTTGATGATTTTCCGTCTTTAGTTTCAAAAACATCAAATCTACTATTTTGCATTTCATTTTGCTTTGTTGCACAATTTTTACCACATGCTTTCTGAGTGTTCGAATCATTAACCATTACGGAAACCACACTCATCAAATTTGCGGGATTGAGGTCTGCTCAGTACTATTTGCCACTTGGCACGAATCAAGTGGTTAGTTAACAATGGCAGTGGGCCTGCTAAGCAATAAAGACTTGATAACAATTTTCTATAAAATTTGTGCCTTCTAAATACAAAATTGTTACAAGAGCAGAAGTTGCTTTAACCTTATATTTTGATGTTATTATCTATTTAATTTTTATATTTTTAAAAATATCTTAAGATATTTTTATTGTTAAATCATTAATATTTATACTGTTATTTTTTTATTCTTCTTATCTTACGTTTACAATATTATTATCTTATAATAATTTTTTTAAACATTAATAAAAAGAAAAAAATTAAATTACAATTTAACCCAAAAAATAAAATAAAAATAAAAAGAATATATATTAATTTTTGTGGAAGCTAACATATGTCCAAAAACTAATATTATTAAAAAATTAAATTACTATTTAAAAAAAATTAATATATTAACTGTTTAGCAGAGAAATATATTAACTTTTTAACAGAGTTTTCCACAATATATATATATATATATATATATATTCTATTTTATATTTTAGGATAAAATTGGTAAGTTAATTTTTTTTTCTTTTTATTAGTGTCCCAAAAAAAGATTATAAGAGGATAATATTGCAAAAGAAAAAAAAAAGAACAAAAATAACGACATATATATCAATAATTTAACGGTAGAGATGTTTTTAAGTTATTTTTAAAAACATAGGGACTATATAAATAATAACCTCAAAATATAAGGACTCAATAAGATTTTACCCTTGTTAAAATGTCTTGTGCAAATACATAATCAAAATGTTTCTACTATTAGTATAAAAAAATTTATTTTATTGATTGTATTCATAATTTATATGTATGTTTAACTTTTTTAAAATAAAATATCTTCATTTAAACTATTAATGTTATTAAAAAAAAATTAGGTTTACTGAAGATATTGGATGGGAAAAATGATCGCAATGATGAAAAGAAAATTTTGATGCAATTGAACAGAAAAAATGATTGCAGTGTTTGTGAATATTGAAAGTGCAAAACTTTAAAAAACGACAATACTTAGGAATTTAATCAAATTTATCTTTTAAATTGAAAGTTGTTGATCATTTCCTACAATAATCTTCAACTCTGCAAGTAATTCTACTAACATAAACACTTTGATAATTAAGCTAGTTATCGAATTGAGAACTTAAGGTAAAAGCGAATATTTTGATGCTCGAGTTAGTGATTGAATTGAGGACTCAGGAAAAGGAGGATGCGAATTTGTTAAAGAGAATTATTTTCAGAATTAGGTTATCAAGTATAATCCAAAGTGATTTCAAAATTAATGTTTTTCTTTTATTGACTCATTGAGATTGCATTTGCACTTATTTCATTTTAAATTATTAATTTTTATTTTAAAATTTTGAGTTTATTTAAGATGTTGGACGAAATTACTATTTTTTTTTTATATATAACTGGTTAAAAAAAATGATAATATGCATTAACAAGTTTCTACGACGGAAGTGTGAGGGGAAAAAGTTTTGTTGTTTGGAGTTTCTACCGCCACCATATTATGAGAATGCAACATAACAAGTTTCTAAGGGGATTGTTTTTCGTTCATCATTTTTCATTTTGTAAAAATAGAAAACACAAAAACTTGTTTGGTACTGGCAGGACTTATTTACCGTATCATTTTTTATATGTGTAAAAACGAGAACAATTTGGTCTACGAAGTCAACAAAGAAAATCATGAAAAGAAAAAATTGTGTTTAATATTTAATTATTTATAATGTACGGATTCTATATCTTTTTTTTTTTTAATGAAAGTGATCATTTCATAAGTCAAACAACACTGTTTAATACATTCAATATCGTTGCTGGAATGTGATCCAGCCAGATAGCTGAAGTATTTGCACCTACAGCAAGTTTTACCAAGGAATGGGCACAAGTGTTACAGGTTCTAGAAATATGTCTGAACTTGACCTCTTTAAAGTCCCGTCGTAGCTCCTGGATGTCTGAAATAACCCAGTTTATACCTATTATACCACCCTTGGTGTTGTTAAGTAAATCCACAACTTCTTTGCAATCTGTCTCCATGATTAAAGTGGATAGAGAGAGTTCTTTTGCTACCTGCAAGCCCCAGTCCATCGCTTCAGCTTCTGCAAAGCTCACTCCCTCCCTTAGTGGAACTTGCTTTATGCCTGGCGCCACTATCTTGCCACTTGGGTCTTTTATAACAGCTCCCAACCCTGATACTTGGTTCCTGCTATTGATTTGCTGCTGAGGATCTTGGGTCTGACTTTTTTCCTTAGAAAATCCTTTTATTTCTTGCAAACCATACTGCCCAACAGTAAGCTATTGTTTCTTCAGCCTCTGCTTTTCCCCAAGTGCTCCACACCTCATAGATGAATTCTAGAATATCCTGGTTCTGGACATTTGATATTTGGACTGAAGAAGTGGCATGATACCAGATTTTCCTAGCTGCTTTGCAATCCAAGAGTGCATGTCTGGTTGTCTCCACCTCCCTGTTGCACCCCTGACATGTTGGATCTTTCAAACATTTCCTTTTCCAAAGATTTTCAGCCGTTGGCAGTAAATTCCTAGCTGCCCTCCACATGAAGATTTTCATTTTTTCCGGTAACTCCATAGACCATACAACATTCCACCTTTTAGAGTTTGATTCAGAGTTGCTAGGCTCGTCAGGGGCTTTGATTTTAAGGGCTATCTGATATCCGCTCCTTACTGAGTATTCTCCATGCTTGTCATAATGCCGCAGCATCTCATCCTCCTTTTGGCTTCTTAGAAGAGGAATTTTGAGAATAACCTTTGTATCTTCTTGCATAAAATGTTGGTTCAGCTTTGCGACATTCCAGTTGTTTTCATCATCCATCAGATCAGCTACAATTGTATCAATTGGCAAGGATGGGGGAGAGATCGGTTTAAAGGTGTCTGGTCTTGGTATCCAATTATCTTTGGTCTTGGTATCCAATTATCTTTATACACCAAAATGTTATTGCCATTTCCAATACGCCACCTCGCTCTTTTTTTAATCACTTGCCTACCCCATAAAATGCTCCTCTATATGAAGGATGGGTTGGAGCCAGATTTTGCGTCTAAAAAGGAGCATCTTCTGAAATATCTTGCCCGAAGAACTTTGGAAACCAGGGAGTTTGGGAATTAAATCAGCCGCCACCCTTGCTTTGCAACCATAGGTTGGTTAAAGCTTGTGAAGTCTCGAAATCCCAATCCTCCCTTACTTTTTGCACAACTCAGTTTGTCCCATCAAGCCCAATGGATGCCCCGCTTGTCTTTTTTTGACCCTACTAGAATTTTGCAATTGCACTATGAATTTCCTCGCATAAGCCTTTAGGAAGCTTGAAGACACTCATGGCGTATGCGGGGACGGCTTGAGCAACAGCTTTTATCAGGATTTCTTTACCTCCGCTTGAAAACATTTTGTGCTGCCAATTATTGATCTTGCTTAAGACCTTTAACTTGACTTCTCTAAAAAAGTTTGTCTTCTTCCTTCCTATCATTGATGGAAGCCCTAAATATTTTTCATATTTGGAAACCACATTGAGGTTGAAGATGTTTCTTATTGCTGCTTTCTGCCCCTTAGGAATCTTGCCTCCAAAAAACATTGATGATTTATCGAAATTAAAAATTTATCCCGACGCCTTTGCATATCTATCAAAAATTTCCTTCAGGTGCTTGCATTCCGTCACTGATGCAGTTGAGAAGACCAAGCTGTCATCCGCGAAAAGTAAATGGAATATTGTGACATTCTTCGCAAATCTTAGGCCGCTGATGTGATTTTTCCTTTCTGCCTGTAACAACAAGCTTGAGAAGACTTCCGTACAGATGATGAACAAATATGGGGAGAGGGGACAACCTTGCCTTAAGCCCCTCTCTGGATGAAAGAAGCCTTTTGGGGTTCCATTTATGATTACTGAAAAGGAAACTGAAGTAATACAACCCATAATCAACTCCAACCACTTCCTTGAGAAACCAAGCTTCTTCATTGTTTGTTTCAGAAAAGGTCATTCAACCCTATCATACGCTTTGCTAATGTCCAACTTTAAAGCCACCAACCCCTTCTTTTTTCCTTGGCTATGTCTTATTTTATGGAGGCATTCATATCCAATAATCACATTATCTGAGATGAGTCTATTGAGTATAAATGCACTCTGAGCGGGTGAAATAATTTGCGAAAGGATTTGTTTTAGCTTATTTGCGATAGTCTTAGCTACTATCATGTATATCACATTGCAAAGGCTAATTGGCCTAAACTCGGTAACCTTTCTTGGCTTGGCTGTTTTGGGGATCAAAGCAATAAAAATGTGGTTAAGGGCAGCTACGTTACTGTTGAGTGTTAGAAAATGCATATTTATAAAGGAGAAAATCGTCATTTTACATTTCATGTCTTATTAACAACCCTTACTTTTATGTATTTAAGCTTCTTGTAATTTAACTATGTGTGTTTTATTTTAATTAAGTATTTTATGTATTTTAAGGGTATCATGGTCATTTCATAATAAACGAGAGATCAGATGGCAAAACGGACATCACTTTTGAACTCAGGATGGTCGAAACCCTTAAGAGGAGCATAAAAGGAAAAATAGTACTGTTCACATGTACGGGTACTGTCTACGTTACTGTTCACGGCACTGTTCACATAGACGGATCGATGACATGGCATTAACCAATGATGTGACATTGACTGATGAGGTGTCACGATCCTGTTGGACTAAAATTCTTATGCACTGTTGATCGATGACGTGGCAGCATATCAGTGGATCAAAAATCTCATGTACGGTACATGCAACACACAGGATTATTTTCAACCAAACCGCGTCACTGTTCACCCGGGTCAAACCATGTTACTGTTCATCCGTGTGGTCAAACCGCGTACTGTTCACGCGTACTGTTGACTGATGACGTGACACAATCCTGAGTGTCCAAATTGTTTTTAATCCGATGGCCACGATTTACACAATGTATCTATAAAAATGGGACCTCCCCCCCTAATTTGATATCTCTGAATCCATTTTCGGGATCCATTTTCTATAATTCCTTCTCCATCTTATATTTTCTACGTATTTTAATAAATTTCCATTTTGCCCCTAGTTCAATTATGAGTGGCTAATTTTCTTTTAAGCTTGGGTTGAAGGTGAAGTCTCAACATGTGTCATGGGCTTTATTTGGTAAATTTACTTTCTCTTCCCCTCTAGTTTTTGTGGATGTTTTGACTTCTCGTCGACAAATAATA
>MKYO02025860.1:12654-105025 GCA_002013955.2 Citrus medica
AGGGGTTTTCTCTCTTATTTTGTTTACTCGACTTTGTGATTTTGGGTGGGAATCGATCTGTTTTGTTGGCTTTTATTAAGGTTATTTTTGTATTTTCCCTGATCTTTTTAAGTATATACGTGTAAAGCTAGCAATTTTAATATATATGGGGGTATATTTTGGGTATTTTGAGGGAAACCAGGTATATCCCACGCAATTCGCTCGAAGGCTACGGAGGTTCAAATTGCTAATTCGGATAAGTTATCGGCGGAGCCTGGAGACCAGCCCCGCCGACAGCCATGAAGATTTTTAGTCGGAACGTCCGAGGTTTGGGGAGTCCTCGGACGTGCCTGGCCATTAAAAAAATTCTCCACCCTCATAGACCCCAATTAATTTTCCTTTGTGAGACCAAATTGAGCTCTAGGCAGGTTAATAATGTGTGTAGGAAGTTGGGCACTGAGAATTGTTTAGCGGTGGATTCAAAAGGAAAAGGTGGAGGTTTAGCCATACTGTGGAGCTCAGAGATTACAGTCCAAATAACATCATACAGCAGCCACCATATAGATGCTGAAATTCAGAATGCAAATGGAAGAAGCTGGAGATGCATGGGCATATACGGTCATCCTGAAGCCAACTAAAAGAAGCATTCCTGGACTTTATTAAGAAGGCTGGAAGACTTGGTGGTAAGCCCTTGGCTTTGCTTTGGAGATTTTAATGAGGTGTTGAATTTAAATGAGAAAATGGGGGGCTTAGACAGAAATGCTAGGATGGTTGCCGATTTTTGAGAATTTGTTAAAGATTGTAAGTTGGAGGATGTAGGCTGCAGAGGACACCGTTTTACTTGGTCGAACAGGCGCTTTGGACCCCATTACATAGAGGAGATATTGGATAGATTCATGTGCAACCAGAAATGGCGAGCTGAATTTTACGATTGGCTAGCTACAAATATTATACACTGGGAGTCAGACCACTGCCCAATCATGATGGTGGTCCAAAATAGGCAAAGAATGTTGAATTATGAAAAGACAAGCTTCAATAGAATCCACTACGAGGATATATGGAGTTCATATGATGGGTGCAAAAATAGTATGAAGAGAGAATGGCTTAATTGGGGAGATGGAAGTAAAGACAACCATGTTCAGATGTTTACAAAGGTTTCTAAAAGCTCTATGGCTCATCTGAAGTTTTGGAGCAAGGAAGCTTTCGGTAGCAGGGAAAAAAAAAGCTAAAGAGCCTGATAAAGAAGCTGGAAAGGGCAAAGCAAGGAAATCTTCAGAATGATGATGGGGATGATGTAAGAAGCATTGAGCGGCACATCCAAAACTTGTTGATTGATGAGGAGGTGTATTGGAAACAAAGATTCAGGGCTGATTGGCTAAAAGAGGGGGATAAAAACACAAAGTTTTTTAATCACAAAGCTTCAGCAAGGAAGAGGAAAAATTGAAGGCGTTGAAGATAACAACGGGCGATGGATAAAAGATAACGAAGAAGTGGAAAGAAGATTTTATGAATATTTTCAAGATCTCTTCACTACTTCCAACCCAAGTCAAGATAAAATTGATGCAGCCCTTCAAAGGATGTCTCTGAAGATCAATTCCGAATTGAACAACCAATTAGATTAGCCTTTTTCAGCGGAAGAAATCACAGCGGCTCTGTTCCAAATGTGCCCAACAAAAGCTCCAGGACCAGACGGATTACCAGCTGTATTCTTTCAAACACATTGGGAGGCAACCCGAAATGGAGTTATAAAGACATGTCTGCATGTTCTCAACGATCAAGGTATATCAGTCCGTTTGAATCATACATATATTGCTCTAATTCCTAAAGTTGCTAAGCCTAGGAAAACTACTGAATTTAGACCTATTAGCCTATGTAATGTTATTTACGGAATCATAACTAAGACCATAGCTAATAGGCTAAAACAAATTCTTCACCAAATTATATCCCCGAGCCAAAGTGCATTCATACCTAACCGGTTAATCACTGACAATGTTATCCTTGGATATGAATGTTTGCATAAAATCAGACTTAGCAAGGGGAAGAAAAATGGTTGGGTTGCTTTAAGGCTTGATATAAGTAAGGCTTATGATAGAGTGGAATGGAATTTTTTAAGGCAAGCAATGGAGAAGCTAGGCTTTTCGAATAAATTGGTGGATTTGATTATGAACTGTGTCACCACTCCCACATTCTCTATTCTTATAAATGGGATTGCCAAAGGTCTAATTCAGCCCCAAAGAGACCTTCGACAGGGATGTCTGTTATCACCATATTTGTTCATCATATGTGCCGAAGTGTTTTCAAATCTTTTATTACAGGGAAAGCGGCAAAGATTGATTCATGGGCTGAAATTTTCTAGAGACATCACTATTTCCCACCTCCTATTTGCTGATGATAGCCTTGTATTCACAAGGGCTAATACTAAAGAGTGCAAGCATTTAAAGTCAATTATTGATTGCTACACCTCTACATCAGGCCAGGTTTTTAACTATGAAAAATCATTAATGTTTCTTAGTGGTCAGATTTAGGGAGGACAAATCACAGCAATAAAGAATATTTTTGATCTCACGGCGGTGTCTAAGCATGAGAAATACTTGGGCTTGCCTTCAATGATAGGAAGGAAAACAACAAGCTTCTTTAACGATATCAAACTCAAAGTCTTGAGTAAGATATCTAGTTGGCAGCACAAATTCTTTTCCAGCGGAGGCAAGAAAATCCTGATAAAAGCAGTAGCTCAGGCTGTCCCTGCATATGCAATGAGTGTTTTTAGAATTCCGATAGGGCTGTGCAATGAAATCCAGAGAGGCATGGCAAGATTTTGGTGGGGATCAAAGGAAGATAGAAAAGGAATGCACTGGACAAAATGGAAGTAGATGAGTTGTGCTAAATATAGAGGAATGGGATTCCGAGACATATCTAGTTTTAACCAAGCCTTGGTTGCAAAGCAAGGTTGGAGGCTGATACAATATCCTGATTCCTTGGTAGCAAGAGTGCTGAAAGCAAAATATTTTAAGAACTCTCATTTTCTCGAGGCCAAGACAGGATCGAACTCTTCTTTTGTTTGGAAAAGCATCTTATGGGGTAGACATGTCCTTCAAAGAGGTATCAGATGGAGAGTTGGAAGAGGAGACAAAATTAAAATCTACTCCAGTAATTGGCTGCCTAGGCCAATGGCTTTTAAACCAATTGTGAGATCAACGCTGCCAGCTGACACCAGAGTTTCTGAGCTGATTGGTCCTAACCACAGGTGGAATAAAGCATTAATTTAGCAGAACTTTGCTGTAGATGATGCTGAAGCTATTATGAGAATTACTTTGCCTAGTGAGCCTAAAGAAGATGAGCTGCTGTGGCACTATGATAAGAAGGGGAATTATTCCGTGAAAAGTGGTTACCAATTAGCTCTTAAGATCAAATTTCCGGACAAGCCCTGTTACTCAAACTCTGACTTCTAAGGTTGGCAAACAATATGGAAGTTGGGAATTCCTGAAAAGGTGAAAATTTTCTTATGGAGAGCTACAAAAAACTTGCTGCCAACTATGGAAAATTTGTGGAAAAGGAAGGTGGTGCAGGAGCCTATCTGTCAAATATGTAAGAAGGAGCTAGAAAATATTTCCCATGCTCTGCTGGACTGCAAACTTGCCAAGAAAATGTGGAGGCACACCCATATTGCTGCAGAAGTTCAAAATGAAGCCAGACAAGATTTGTTGAGCATGCTGCAAAGCTTGACAAAAAAACTAACAACCAGGGAGATTGAGCTAGCATCCTTTGTGTGGTGGGGGGTGTGGAATGCAAGGAACAAAGTTATTTATGAAAGGAAGAAGCCAGAGGTTGCCATATCATTAGCTAAGGTTACTGCAGTTATGGAAGCTTATCAGCGAGTCAAGGAGCTTGAGCAACAACTTAAACAAAGTGAGCCGAGAGAAACACATCAATGGGAACCTCCCCCTGAAGGGTGGCACAAAATCAATGTGGATGTGACTATTGACAAAAATCAGCAAATTGCAGGTCTTGGGATTGTTATTAAAGACTCATATCAGAAGACTATTGCAGCAACTGTCAGGTGTATAAAGTTCTATGGGGACACCTCCTTTGTAGAAGCTGAGGCAGCCAAATGGGGGTTATTCGTTGCTCAAACTGCTAGACTCTCGTCAGTCATTATTGAATCTGATTGCTTAGAGGTGGTTGAGTTAATTAATAATAGGAAAAGCAGCAGGACTGAAATATGCTGGCCTATTTCTGATATAATTAGTAGCAGCATGTAAGACTTCCAAGTGGTTAAATGTCAGCATGTTCTTCGAGCTTGTAATACTATTGCTCATAGCTTAGCTAAAAGAGCAATAAGATGTGGTGAAACCAATATTTGGCTGGAAAACTTTCCAGATGTAGTATTGTCATTTGGTTGAATGGTAGAAAGTTTCTTCTTTCTTTTTTTAAAAAAAAGTATTATTGCTTGAATATAAGAATAATATTATGCTTTCTCAGTCAAGATAATTTATATCTCAACTGATATGCCACTATTAAAATTTTGCCATTTGGATAAGAAATTGTAACTTTGAGTTGTATATGAGCGGTGTTGAACCATCGAAGTGCCAATAACATATTTTCGGAAAATTTGCTGGTCAAATTAACCTATTACCATCTATTCTTTCTATTTGTCTTTTTTTTTTTTTGGTTACAAAATAACATTTGTATTTTAAATAGTCATTTTGCTCTTCTGTAGACTTTTATAAATGAAGGTAAAGAATACCTATGTTCTTAAGGTTTGGGAAATGGTAATGTAAATCCTCAAGTTTTCAACAAAAGATATCAAGACCCCATTTTGACTGTTAATATTCTTTGACTCTATTAACTGAAAAAAATTGACTACAATATTTTATAATAAATAGAAATATAATATGAAAAGAAATGTAACAATATATACATTTTAAAATAATTTCAAATTTTATAAAAATATTTCAGTACTTTACAATCTTAAATGTTACAATAAATAAAATTTAAATTTAAATAAATATATAAAATTAAAATTATTTTTAATATCATATAAAATAATTTTAATATTATTAATAAATGAGATATATATTTTATTAATTCTAATACATATTTAAGAAAAATAGTTATTTATAATTTTTGTAATAAATACAAATAAATTATTAAAATAAATTTAATAAATTATATTTTAAAAATTATTTTATATATTAAAATATTATAATATTATTAGTGTACTAGACAAATTAAATTATTTAAATTATATTTATATTTATTTAAAAAATTAAAATCAATATTTTTAGCTACTGTATTAATAATATTATAATTAAAAAGAGATCTTAATATCTCTTATTAAAAATTTGGGTATACCTAACCATTTCCCCAACAAATAAGCTAACCAAACCAATATACAGAGAAAGCTCCCCTTTTCGCTTGTTAGTAAAACTGTAGAAGCGTCTGCCGGCTGGTTTCTAGCTGCCACCTACGAAGAGCAAGGAAGAGCAGTAGCTGCTAGGGATGGCAATGGGGAGGGGAGGGGAGGGGACCAATCTTCCCGTACCTATCTCCGATATTTTGCGTATGTCCTCGTCCCCTCCCCGTCTCCGTCAGAATTACTTGAGAGAATCTACATCCCCTCCCCGAATAATAACAGGGGATTCCCGAGAGTCCCCGATCCCCGAATAACTAATATATTTTTTTTTGTTTTTGATTTTGAGCTAATCATATTAAAATAAAAAATTCAAATAAAAGTAAAGTTCAAAATATATCTTACATTAATATCCATTACAAAAGTCACATACATTAAATTAGTAAGTAACGCAGCATGCAAGGGATACAAACTTCTTTCACAAACTATCATGAACAAATTAATAGTTTAATACAAAATTGTTACAAATAAAATCGAATTTAGATTCAAAATTAACTTTTTTAATGGTGGCATGGGCACTTTATAAATGTGGACTATTCCATTTACAACACAATAGTTAAATCGGAGCAAATCAAGAGCAAATATTAAATTAGATTAGATTAGATATTAAAATTGTGATTCGCTGTGGGCAATTATAACATCTAAAAATAAATAAAAAATAGATTTAAGTTTAAAATATTTAAAGAATATTAAAATTAAAAAATTTTAGGCCAATAGAATCTACTCAGTCTTTTTAATGTCCTAAATAAAAATTTAGGACTTTAATTAGTTAATTAAGCCTAAAAGTTTAATAATATAAATATTTTGATATTTTTACCAATATTTATAATTTTATAATTTAAATTTTATAATTTATTTACTAGTAATTTTAAAAAATTAAAATTAAATTAAAAATTAAAATGGGGAAATGGGTAGGGGTCCTAGGGGATGAGGATTCCACATCATCCCCGTCCCCTCCCCGAATAAGAAATTGGGTAAAAAAATTTCTCCGTCCCTTCCCCGAATAAGAAATTGGGTATGAAATTATCCTCATACCCTCTATGAATAGGGAAAATCCCTGAGGGTACCCGTCCCCGTAGGGATTTTTGTCATCCTTAGTAGCTACTACGGTCATAAAAGAAGGAAAATCCGAGTGCCCATTAATTCATTGGATAACGATCACTGATTAATATTTTCTTGTTTCTAATTATGGTAGGTTTAGGAAGCAAGCTAATTTAGTCGATAAAATTTTATGAGTTGAAATGAGATGTCTAAGGCTCAACCCTCCCTCGGTTGATAATAAGTTTAAATACATTCATGCTATGCTTAAAAAAATGTAAAGAAAAATGCTACCAGACCCCTGTGATTTACTTAAATAATTAAATTAACTCTTTTAGTATCATAATTAATCACACATACATCTATTTTCCTATTATAACCTTTGATTATAACAACCTAAAAAATGACTTTAAAAGTTTATAATAAATACAAATGTAATATTAAAATTAAATAATATAAAATAAAATAATTATTTTGAATATTAAACAAAATTATTTCAATGTTGTTAATTTTTCATATATATATTTTACTGCAATAGTTTTTAGATTATTTAACATTCAAAATTGAATGCCTCAAATGGGACGAAATAGTTTTTAAGTAGGTTTATTTGATTGGTCACCCAAATTCGAGTCCTAAGGGAGGTAGGGGTTTAAAATTTGATTTGGATTTGCTCCACTTCCCTACCTTTTAAAAAAATAAAAATTCATAATAATTTTAAAATTTTATATTATTTTATTTATAATATATTTCAATATCAGTAGAACCTAAATAAATTAATAGCCTTGTGACTTTGAAAAATCTATTAATTTAGCAAATATTATTATATTGATAAATTAATCATTATTAATTATAAATATAATATCATGTTCATAATAAGATTTTCGTGAAGCATAGAGGTAATATAATAAGAGATTTAGTAATGTGTTTTTGATTTGATCTTGATTGAGTAACTCAATCACTTGATAATCCTTTGGCTAAATTGTATGGTTGGATCATGAGTATGTGGTAACTTATTAGAGGGGACTTTTGGATACAATATGTTAAGTCAATCTCTCTCTTATTTCTCTAAACATAGCAAGTGAAATATAACAATGTCTTCTCATTTGAAAGGTATAAAGAAAATAATAATGATTGATGAAATGCTTAAAGCATTATGCTGTACAAAACAAAAAAAAATCGTTGACATAACATATGTATTTAGTTTCAAAATAGTTAATCATTAATTAATTTATGTATTAGTTGGGTCTTATAGAAAAATAAGGATTTTTTAAAAATTTAGTGTCTGATAAATTTATTGAATTATTAATTTACCACGTTGGCCTAAGTTGAGAGCGACAAAAACTATTATAATCAAAGTTATCAATTTATCAAGTATTAATTTTACGAGGTTGCACTATATATCTACATGTAGCATAACAACCCAATTCCAACAATCAAGTAGATATTATTTGCTTTGGGCACATAGACCGTTAAGGTTTCGTTATTAGACTGCAATAAAAAACGCATCTACTTAGTTAGGAGAGTCTAAGACTTATAAACTAGTCTAGAAACTCTCTTACCAGTGATATGGGATGTTACATACTTCCCCCCATAAGAGCTCAAGTCCTCCTGAAGCTCATTGAAAATAGTAGTTCAGTATGAAATCATATCATTAATATATCTATTCACACATCGGGTCAAGAGTTTGCTTTGATACCGATTGTAACAATGCGAGCCCAACTACTAGGTAGTTATTGTGCGCTTTGGGCATATAATCCGTCACGGTTTTTTTATTGAGCTTTGCAACCCAAAACATGTGTACTTAGTTAAAAGAGCCCAAGACTTATAAACTAGTCCAGGAACTCTCTCGTTAGCGATGTGGGATGTTACATACATTCCCCATAGGACCTCACGTCCTTCTGAGGCTCATTGGGAACAATAGTATACTACAAAATCATATCATTAACATATCCATCCACATATCAAATCACGAGTCAGTCTTGATACCAATTGTAACAACCCGAGCCCAATAACCAAGTAGATATTGTCCATTTTGTGCACATAGCCCGTTACGGTTTTGTTATTAGGCTTTGCAACCCAAAATGCATCTACTTAGTTGGAACAGCCCAGGACTTATAACCTAGTCTAGGAATTTTGTCACTAGCGATGTGTGATGTTATATACTTCATACTCCCCCCATAAGACCTCAGGTCCTCGTGAGGCTCATCGAAAACACTAGTATAATATGAAATCGTATCATTAACATATCCATCCACACATTAGGTCACGAGTTGGTTTTGATACCAATTGTAACAGCCCGAACCCAACAACCAAGTAGATATTGTCTACTTTGGGAACACAACCCGTCACAGTTTTGTATTGGACTTTGCAACCCAAGACACATCTACTTAGTTAGGAAAGCCCAAGACTTATAAACTAGTGTAGGAACTCTCTCGCTAGCGATGTGGGATATTACACGTAGTATAAATTTTAAAATTTTTAAATCAATTTTAGGATAATATATTATACTATTAATAAAATTTGTCAGGACAAACTAATAATTGTTTAATATTCAAAATAATTTGCTTAATGTAAGCGTTATTTTGTTTATAGTATTATCATAATATCATATTTATATTCATTTATAATAGTTTTGATTATAGTCAACTGGCATAAGAATAAGAAAATAGGTTTATGTAATTACTTTTAAAATTAATAGTGATAATATGACCATTTAAGTAAACTTCATCTCGTATCACTTTCCTAAAATATAAATAAATAAAATTTAGGCTAATGGGGTGAATACTAAGAATTTTCCATCTTTAGAGATTGCCTGATGAACTCGGAAATTTAGAAGCTTTGTGGAGTTTGCATGCTATAGGAACTGCTATAAGAGAAGTGGCATCATCTTTTTTCCGTTTGAACAACATTGATCTCTTAAGTTTCCAGAGAAGCAGGGGTCATAAGCAGATGAGTTTATCATTGCCTATCACGTTATCTTTAGATGGCTTGCACACTCTAACGTATTTAAATCTAACTGATTGTGGCATCACACGGTTACCTGAAAATATTGGCCAGCTATCCTCACTCGAAGAATTGGATCTACAGGAAAACAATTTTGAGAGAATTCCAGAAAGCATCACACAACTTTCTAAGTTGGGAAGGCTCTCCTTAAGGTATTGTGAGAGGCTTCAATCCTTACCCAAGCTTCCATGCAAACTACATGAGTTGGATGCACATCATTGCACGGCACTGGAATCATTATAAGGTTTATTCTCAAGTTATGAAGCTCGTACTCAGTATTTTGACCTGAGTTATAATTATAAATTGGATCGAAATGAGACCAGAGGAATTCTTGAAGAAGCTCTGCAAGAAATTCAACTCTTGGCAACTGCACGATGGAAAGAAGTAAGAGAGGAGTTATTAATTTCTTTTTTCTTCAAATTAAAGTTGACAATTAATATTTGATTAAAATTATGATTTTCTGTGGTACAGATATATTATGCTAAAAAATATGCGCTTTTGGGTCGTGTCTTTTTTCTTGGGGATGAAATTCCGATGTGGTTTAGCTTTCAAAGTATGAAATCTTCTATAACCTTGAAGATGCCACCAGGTTGGTTCAGTAATAAAAAGGTACTCGGCTTTGCTTTTAGTGCTATTGCGGCATTTGGAGAACATCATTTCAGAGAAAAGAGGTGGTTCGAATTGTTTTGTGAATTCAAAGCCAGACCCAAAGATTCGCATGCCTTACAGAGATTGATGGGGATGGTTGATTATGTAGAGTCAGATCACTTACTTTTGGGATACTATTTCTTCGATGATCAGGATTTGAATGGTTTTTGGAAATACAATTGCATTCTTGAGGCAGTTCAATTCTATTTTAAGGAAGAATTTTATCGCTCTGAACGTTTGGAGTGTTGCCCGGTGAAAAAATGTGGGATCCATTTATTGTATGTACCAGACCCTACAAAATCAACGGACGATCCAAGTGAATTTTCTACCATAACCATGAAGAGGAACGACACCCCAAAAGACTCAAATATTCTTGAAAACGTCTATAGCAGCTGGTATTTTTGAGAAGAGATATGTTAGATTAAGTCATCGGTACTATTTGATCTTAAAATGTTGCTTTCCAAACATTTCTTTTATGATTTTATATTTTTATATGATGATGGAAGTGACTTTTAGATGTTCTTCAACTCTTTTGTTTTGATAAAAGCTACATTTCACAACCAGTTAACTATTGTTGGGTCCAAGCAGTTATTGTTTGACTTGTGGTTGGTCTGGCTAGTGTTTAGATCCTTGTATATTTGTGTTTATTTGGTTTCTGCATGAAATGTATATTAAATCAAATTTACAATGCATGTAAGTCCGTTTATAGTTTAGACAGAATTTTCGGCCCACTATTACTTTTAAGATGTTTGGATCAATGCTTCCTTATCAGTAGTAAATTTTTGCTGAATTCTTTTCGGAAAATTTCTCTGCAACTAGCTTATGTTGAAATCTCTGTAGTCTTGTTTGGCTGGAAAGACAGCATCAGGTGTTGGAGGTGAACTAGAAGCGAACTTTGAAAAAGGCAACTGAGGTAGAGCAAGGGATTGTGAACAGGGTATGGGGTCCTTTTCCTGATATAGTCGAGAGTATGACTTCAAAGGACAAATGCATTGAGTAGACACTTTTTCCTTTGAAATGAGTATCTAAACTATGCTGCTCAATGGTTCTAGACTTCTAGTGTTATAAAACTTTGGAAATGAGTTACATTTTAGCCTCTATTCACTGATTTTTTTCCGTTTAGAAAAAAACTTCTTGTGAGGGGAGGTATGGACTTCTTTTCATATATTTACTTCTCTGTTCAAGATTCTGCTACTATAACCAAAGATGCAACTTTTTGAACTATTTTTTATGCCAAAAAATCCAGTAGTTGTCTGAATTGTGTTGTTATTAATATTATTTTTTTGACAGTTCAATTGCCGTCTTATTATTATTTATCTCTTCTTTGATTGTCTCACATATTTATGGAATATTTAGGGAAAGTAAATAGCTTTTGTTCACAAATTGTTTTTGTTAGAGCAAAATAGAGCCCATATTTTGGCGGGAAGGACTGGAACAGGACCCTATTTCTATTGCCAATGGCTGTGGTCCGGCAAATTCGAGAATTGACCAAGAAAGCAAAGGGTAGCGTATGAAGTTGCGGGTTGAAATTACGGTGCATTTGGGGAATTCACACCGTTTAGAACCTTTCCAGCTGTCATTCACTTTTCCTTTCTACACTTGAACGCGGAATAATTTCAAATAAAAGTGAACAAAGCTGCATTT
This sequence comes from Citrus medica, assembly GCA_002013955.2. Lineage (NCBI taxonomy): Eukaryota > Viridiplantae > Streptophyta > Magnoliopsida > Sapindales > Rutaceae > Citrus > Citrus medica. The sequence goes on from MKYO02025860.1 coordinate 24,377, forward strand.
TAAAGTAAAATTATTGAAATCTAATGAGATGAAATTATCAAGAAACAACCTGGAAGGTTCCAAGCATCGTTTTACCCTGCACAGATACTACAGTCACCAACGTTTGCTCGAGAAAAATACGCCGGATTTTCCGGGAAATGTTTTGCTTTTTCTCTTTAAGGGTTGTTTGTATTGGATTTTTCTGGTAGTGTCTCAAAATATAGTTGATCATAATCTACTCAGAACTTATTGTTGTTGAACTGACCTCATAAGTATAACTTGTAGTCTATGTTGGCGACCTGATTTACAAGTACGACCTAAGATTTATGTGAACGACCTAGTTTAAGAATACAACCTCAACACTATATGAGTAACTGAGAAATTCATCTGTCTGATCTGAAAGTGAAGTAATCTAACCTTGAAATTATCTTATCCGACCTGAGAATTAGCTTGACATAGAAAATTGCTAGTTAAGAGAACGTGACCTAATTTATAGGGAAGTTGTGTGCCGCAATCTATTTAAACCACCTCCAACAGACAACCACTTACAACTGCTGAAGAAAGTGGGCTGAAGTTAAAGAGGTAACCATACACGACTAAGAGTCTATTTAAACTGAAGAGCACATCAGGTGAAGAGGTTGGCAAAATCAACCAAAGCTTCTACAAGTTGAAACCTTAATATTTTTTACAAGATTTTCAGCCCTTCTACTGGAAAATGACTTGACTTTAACTCATTCATAATTCTTGATTCTCATTTTTCTATACATAATTTTTGACTTAAGAATTGAAGGGTCTATGTCGGAACCCGACCGGCGTATCCTAACCGTATTTTCTAGTTGGCAGATATAGAAAGTTGCGATCAGACTTATATTTGAGCTTAGATTCGTATTATAATTCTCCAAAAAAAATAAATTCAGATGTTGAGGTCGTTTTTGGGCATCAACAAGGAAAAAATTTTGGGGGCAGAAAAGTTAAAGGTTAAAATGTCGGTACAACTATTTTTTTTTTTTTTTTCTTGTCATTTACTCATTGGCTCACATTGACATTAGTCGGTCTTCAGTTAATGTTAGGGACTAGTAAAGAAGCCATATATTTCCACACGCATTTTTTTCAATTAATTAATTATCATCACAACCCACATCATATTATTATTGTATCAACTTGCACGGTCGTAACAATTAACAGAAATTTTCATTAAAATTATTATATTAATTTTTAATAGAAATAAGAAAAAAAAATTCTTTAATAGTGAAAAAACATGAGATGAAATCGGGTGTCGTTTGTCACGAGTCAACTTTTTAGAAAAAAAAATACACAAATGAATGTGGCGTGTGAAACGTATTGATGTACTATAAACATTTTCATTTTATTTTTATTTAACTTTCATTTATTTTTGAATAAGCTGTCATCAATTATTTGTTTCTTGCTCTGCACGTACACGACAGGACCGACTATTTGCACCCTTTCAACCTTTTTAGTTGTCATGCGCTATTTTCTTTCTTCACTCGAGATAAAACAGCCAGTAAAGCTGCATCTTCAGTGGAATAATTAGTCATTAGGAGAGGAAATATGTTTGTGTGCTTAGAACTACATATATTTCCTGAACGTTGGGATTTTTACGCATGCCCCTTGCCTCCATGTCAAAACAATGGATTTAATTAAATTGCATTTGAAATCCATTAAGCATATTCTTCACTTCATTATTTTGTTTTTTTCTCTTTTTTTTCCCCCCCATTTTTCAATCCTATCTCATTTTTGGATGATATAATGAACATGTTTGATCAGTTCTGGTTTAAGATTCTGCCACTATAATCAATGGATGATACAATGAACATGTTTCATATACTTACTTCTCCGTTTAAGATTCTGCCACTATAATCAATGGTGCAACTTTTTGAACCACTTCTCAAATGGAAGGATGCCAAACAGTTCAGTACTTCAGTTGGTGTCTGAACCGTGTAATTTCCTTTTTTTGTTTTTTTTTGACAGTTCAATTGCTGTCTTATTAATTATTATTAAATATCTCTCCTTTGATTGTCTTACATATTTATGGAATATTTTAGAAAATTACATTCTAAATAGCTTTTGTTCACAAATTATTTTTGTTAGAGCTCATAATTTAACCAAAAACAAAAAAGAGGACAAAAGCAGGACACTATTGCCTATAGTTATGGTCCGACAAATTTGAGAATTGATCAAGAAAGCAAAGGGTAGCCAGTAGCATATGAAATTGAGCGTTGAAATTATCCTGTTTTTGGGGAACTCACACCCTCTTGACCTTTTTAGCCGCCATGCACTTTTTCTTTCAGCACTTGAATAATTTTAATTAAAAGTGAACAAAGGTGGACTTTAAGTGAAATTATTGTCCACAGTGCTAAGGAAATCAAATGAGATGAAATTACCAAGAAACTCCCTGGAAGGTTCCAAGCATCGTTTTACTCTTGACAGATACTACAGTCATTAACATTTGCTCAAGAAAACTACGCCGAATTTTCCGGGAAATTTTTGCTTTTTCTCTTCGAACGTAAAGTTTGGAGCAGAAAAATTAAAGGTTTAAAGGTAGGTCCAATTATTCTTCTTCTTGTTATTTACGCATGGCCTCCCATTCACATTAGTCGGACTTCAATTAATTTTAGGAGATGAAACTACCACGAAATTAACTCTAAGTGAGTGGCCTAGTAAAGCAGCCATATATTCCACCCGCATTTTATTCAATTAATTAATTATCATCGCATACCACGTCATATTATTATTGTATCAACTTTGCATATATGAAATTCACTTTATTACAAAGATCCCTTAATTGTGCGTTTACTTCATGGAATGAGAATGAGTTAGAATATAAATAGATTGGGAATAAGAATAGGCTGGAGTGAGAATGGAGAATGAGAATGAGATTTTAATGTTTACTTGGTAAAAATAAATGAGAATGAAAATGTGATAGAATGTCATTGATGTGTTTACTTGGTAAAATAAATGAGAATGATGAATGAGAATGAGAATTAATTTACCAAAATATCTATAGTATTAATAATTAATAACAATAATTAATTTATTATTATTAACAATATTATCATTATTGTTGTTGTTGTTGTTATTATTATTAAAAATAATATTAATAATAATTAATAAAGTTAATAAAATTTAATAATAATAATATTATTATTATTAAATTTTATTAACTTTATAATTTTAGTTATTATTAATTATTGTTAATATTATTTTTATTAATATTATCATTATTATTATTATTATTATATTTTATTAACTTTATTATTTTAGTTATTATTAATTACTGTTAATATTATTTTTATTAATATTAATATATTTTATTAACTTTATTATTTTAGTTATTATTAATTAATGTTAATATTATTTTTATTAATATTATCATTATTATCATTTATTATTATTATTAAATTTTATTAACTTTCTTATTTTAGATACTATTAATTATTGTTATTATTATTATTATTTATATTATCATTATTATCATTATTATTATTATTTTTTAATTAATATCATTTTTATATCTAGATAATGAAAATTACATTATTATTATTATTATTAAATTTTATTGACTTTATTATTTTAGTTATTATTAATTATTATTATTATTATTTTTAATAATAATAATAATAACAACAACAACAATAATGATAATATTGTTAATAATGATAAATTAATTATTTTTATTAATTATTATTTTATCATTATTTTTATTGTTAATAATGATAATATTAATAATAACTAAACTAATAAAGTTAATAAAATTTAATAATAATAACTATTATTATTAATGGCATTTAAAATAATAAAATTAATTGTGATTTGAATGAGGGTAATTTGAGAAATATAAAAAAATTAGAGAGATACAAAAATAAACATATATTTAATTCTCATTCCCTCATTTTCATTCCCAACCCCCTATGTGAATGAGATTTTCATTTCTTATTCCCAAATTGTGTGGGACCTTGCAGCTCGCGTAAGTTGCGGTCCTGTCAAATTTCATTTAACCCCCTATACTTTAAGTTATTTATACTTTATTTATAAATATTATAATACTTATGAATAAAGTGTATATAATATAAAGTATAAGGGGCTGAATGAAATTTGACAGGGCAGGTGTAACTTACCGCAGCTGTAAGTTAGCCAAAACAATGGATTTAATTAAAGTGCATTTGAAATCCATTAAGGATATTCTTCTCATCTTCTCTTCATTATTTTGTTTTTTTTATCCCACTTTTAGACCATATAGATGTATATGTTTGATCAGTCCTGGTCGCCTGGTCGGTTATATATACATATGTACTTTCGGACTGTCATGGGACTGTACCATTTTGAAATATTACATTTTATTTCTCAATGCGATAAATTTTCTTCTCCATTGAACATTCTCTGGATGCTATTAACGAAAAAATGCAACAATTTTTTTTTCTGTTTATGAATTGGATTATTTGCTTCTGGCTGTAATTGACTCATTGACCATTAGCAATATGGAAATAGGTAGTGCCAGCTCGTTTCTTTTTTGTCTTTGTCTTCTCTAATTCGAGCTACAAACCCACGTTCCGGTGAATACCTTTTCCATCTCCTCTCCATTGTTTGGCTTCAATATTTTGGATTTGAATGGAATCACAATTTCTCACCCATTGTCATACAAAGTTTCGAATACATTATGATTTAGAAGTGTATGTTCAAAAAATTAAAATAAAATTTAATAATATTATAAAAAAATTTATATTTTACATCACCCAATATTTGACAAAAACTCAAACAGATATCACAAGTAACGCAGCACCAACATTTGAAAATTTCCACTTTTGTACCCAATTTTCAGCCAGTAATAACTTTTAATTAATTTATGGGAAAATGATAATAACATGAGATCAATGGGTCCCATCGACATTTTCTTATCTCTTTAGTAAATTTTCTGCATATCTATTTTGCATCAACCTTAACATTGTATGTGAAAAATTTCTGCATATTTATTTTGTCCTACAGAGACGATATTTTGAAATTCACATTCAATTAACATAAGACAGCTTCGAAGAAATTACTGGGTGGGTGGACTTCAAAATGAGAAAAGAAATTAAATTTATTGGACCACAATCTGCCTTCGTCTTTTCATCTGATTGGAAGTTACTCAATGACATTGACTGATCATTGACCATTTGGTGCTCTCTTCTCATCGTCTTCTAATTCAACTTACCGTCATCAAATTAAACGGCCATTCTAGGCATCTTCATTGAAATTATTTGTTGCGACAATCCCATAATATACGGCAAATATCAATCGCATAAAGCATACAAGGATAATTCACTGTTTACGGGAAATATAAAAAATATATTTCACTATTAAAATAGGAAATACAAATACTAAAATATTTATCTCACAATCCAAATTCTTAATACAATCAAGGCATGTTTAGTTGTTGTATTATAACTTCTCATTACATTAACTTTATATAAGCCCATGTTTGATAAGTTAAAAACTACAAAAATACTGTATAATGGGCCAATCTAATGCAGCAGTTTGCCGCATTAGCTAGTCGGATTTAGTTAATGCGGCAAACTGCTGCTTGTTCTTTCCTTTTGTTTTTTTTTGGTTTCCTTTTCGTTTCCAACTCTCTATTTGCTTTTGTTTTTACTTTTGTTTTTACTTTAATTTTATAATAATAATAATAATAATAACAATAATAATAATAATAATAATTTTTAATTTAATATTATATTATTTAATATTTTATTTTTTATATTATAATTATTAATATAAATAAATAATTTATTGTTCAATAATATAATATTATATTTTTATTTTTATATTTTAATTTATTAATAAATTTATAATTTATTATGGCTAATAATAAATATTTAAATATGAATAATATTAATTTAAAATTAATAATAATAATAATATAAAATATTAATACAATTTAAATATATTAATATAATATTTAATTTAAATTAATTACAAAAAAATCAATACAGTACAGTGTAGCATCGAATATTGTACAACATTATTATAATACAATGTTAATATAATATAATATAATATATCAACATAAAAATAATACAATACAACATAATACAATATATTATACCAAACGCACCCTCAGGTTCTGAGATTACTCATAACATTTTAGTTATCTCAATTACTGGCTCATGGATTTTACATCCAGTTTATAGGCAAATCTAGATTTCAAATGTCAAGAATAACGGAACAAAATCCGATCTAATGGCTCGCAATTAGAGCATGCGAATCTTAACTTTTAGAGTGCTAAATCTCCGACTTTTAAGGGTTGGTGAAAAAGTGAACAACGAACATGGCTTGTTTCCAATTGCACGATAAAAAAATATTCTAGTAGACTATAAATGCACGATGAAAAAATATTATAGGAGACCGTAATTATCGAAACATGAATAACTGGAAATAGTGTAGATAGTGTATTTAAAGAAAAAATGTACTAAAAAATCTAAGACATGTATTGATGTGCATGTGAGTTGTTAATAGACACAATTGTTGTAGTTAATTAAAAACGTAAATATGGAAAAAAAAAAAAGAAATTTTCTGGTCAAAATCTCTGAAAAATATGCCAAAATTTTTGGGAAAAATTTTAGTTCTCCCTTTTCAAATTCAGAGGTATGGTCTAGGGCAAAGAAAGTTTTTCTCTCTTCAAATGTAAATAGGAAAAGATTGATTTTTTGTCAACTACATCCAGGAAGCCTCAAGGAAAAGAAGTAATCGTGAGTATAAGACTATTGGAGAATATGCTGTGAGATTAATTGGAATTTTCAACTTTTTTCATTCCATATGTATGTAAAGTATCAAAAGATGAAAATAAAATTTGCAATTTGTATTATTTACTTAGTTTTTCGTCAATTTTTTATTTGCTGTCATCAATTATTTTTTTAAATGGACGCAGGTCACGTGGCTTTTGTCTTTTTTTGTTTTTTTAGGAAGTATTTAATAAAGCATGTTTATACAGTGGAAAATGATTCTACAGCTTTTGTCACTTTCACCTTTTTTTTAAAAAAATTTTTAACATAAAAAAATTATCGCAAAGCTTGAGAGAGGAAAGAAGCGAAACGACAGCAACAGATGTCGTTTCTCTCAGCCTCCCTCTCTCAAGCTTCGTTAATAACCTCCACACTCCACAGTCACATTAAATTGTTTTCACATCCCAAATTTTCTCATCCACTGAACTGTTATGGCTTCTTCTTCTTCTTGTCCACCTCGAAACGCTAAGAAGATGTATGATGTTTTTCTGAGTGTCAGAGGAGAGGACACCCGTGACAACTTTACTAGCCATCTTCATCATGCTTTGTATCTGAAAAGTATTAAAACTTTCATTGATGACCAACTTATCAGAGGAGAGAACATTTCACATTCTCTTCTTGATACAATTGAAGCATCGAGCATCTCAATTATCATTTTCTCAGAAAGGTATGCTTCTTCTAGATGGTGTCTCGATGAACTGTTGAAGATCCTCGAATGCAAGCACGAGTATGGACAGATTGTGATTCCAGTTTTCTATCACGTTGATCCATCGCATGTCGCAAAGCCAAGATTCTTCTTTTGGGAAGTATTTTAGTGGGCTTGAAAAACGTTATCCAGAGAAGATGCAAAGATGGAAGAATGCTTTGACCGAAGCAACCAATCTCTCTGGCTTTGATTCTCATGTCATTATGATTCTCATGTCATTAGGTACAATAATTTTCTATTTTCTATCTGATTCTTAGTATTAGGGTGCATTTGGGATTGAGGTTGGGCAGCTGTACCTTAAAAGTTACAGCACTAAAGTGTTTGGTAAATACTAGTTGCTGTAATTTTTAAGCTATGTTGATATAATTTTTCACTTGTATAATATAAAATTTATTATATTTTTAATATTTTTGATAAAATTATTATTTAAAATTTATATTTATTATATATTATTAACTTTTATTTCATAATTACAGCTTTTTTTTACAGCAACTGTAGCTTAAAGCTACAGCACCTCAATTCCAAACGCACCCTTAATCTAGTACGAGTAATAATATATGACATTAACTATGACAATGAGTTTAAATATTTATCAATAATATATTAAATAAATCATTCTTAATAATGGGGATTAGGTTATTTTCTCGCACATTTGAATCATTTTCCAATTATTTTATTTGATGAAATTGTTCTTCACATTATATTAATTAGCCATTTTATATTGCAACTAATTAAGAACACACGATTCTCTGTCTCGTTTACATATATTGAACTATATAATTGCTTTTTTTACAAGGCCTGAATCTAAACTTATTGAGGAAATTGCCAATGACGTTTTGAAGAGGCTAGATGCGACTTTTCAAACTAAAAACAAAGGCTTGGTTGGAGTTGAATGCCCCATTGAAGAAATCGAATCATTATTACGCCTTGGGTCTGAGGGTGTTTACAAACTAGGGATTTGGGGCATTGGTGGTATAGGCAAGACAACAATAGCTGGTGCTGTTTTTAACAAAATCTCTAGACATTTTGAAGGTTCTTACTTTGCGCATAATGTTAGAGATGCAGAAGAAACTGGCGGAATAGAGGACTTACAAAAGAAGCTTCTGTCAGAGTTATTAAATGATGGAAATGTGAGGAATATCGAGTCTCAACTCCACAGACTTGCTTGCAAGAAGGTTCTAATTGTTTTTGATGATGTGACTCATCCAGGACAAATAGAATCATTAATTGGATGCCTTGATCGGTTAGCTTCAGGGAGTCGAGTGATAATCACAAGAAGGGATAAACAAGTTCTTGAAAATTGTTGGGTCAATCAAATATATCGGATGAAGGAATTAGTAGATGCTGATGCTCATAAGCTTTTCTGTCAGTGTGCTTTTAGAGGAGGCCATCTCGACGCAAGTTACACAGAGGTCACACCCAAGGCAATAAAATATGCGCACGGAGTTCCTTTAGCTCTTAAAGTTTTGGGTCGCCATCTTTGCGGAAGGAGCAAAGAGGTATGGGAAAGTGCAATGAGAAAACTGGAAATAGTTCCTCACATGGATATCCAGAAGGTGTTAAAAATCAGTTATGATAGCTTGGATGACTCTCAGAAGAATGTTTCTCTAGATATTGCATGTTACTTGGAAGGAAAGGATAGAGATGTGGTGATAAGCTTTTTTGATGCCAGTGGCTTTGAAGCTAAAATAGAGTTGAGTGTTCTTGAAGGTAAGTCTCTCATAACTTGCTCCGATAATCAGATAAGAATTCATGACTTGCTACGAGATATGGGAAGAGAAATTGTTCGAAATGAATCTATCGATCATCCAGGAAAGCGCAGTAGGTTGTGGCATCATAATGATATTTGTGAAGTTTTGAAGGAAGATACAGTAAGCAATAATAAGTTTTCAATTGTATCTTGTTTATGTTACATTTATATTAGTAGTTTGTCTGAATTTTTCTTTTTGAATAAGAATAGCATTAATACAACTTAAAATTAACTGAAAAATAATATTAAAAAATTGGTAAAATAAAATAGATAGATCCGATGTTTTCCCACCTCAGTTTGAAACATGCCTCTAAAATCCCCAGCAAACTAGTGCCTTAGGAGAGAGACCCCCAAAAAGGAAAAAAAAAAACTCAATCTTATTGCATTTCCTTTTCAACTCAAGCTCTGCCCCTATCCTTATTTTTCACTAAAAAAAAATTGATTGAATTAATTTTACAGTTTACATATTAAGCATTTTCTTGAATTTTCTATTTTACACTTCCTAAAAGCCTTACCCACATAGTTTATTATAAAGTGATTGTAATATCTCTATTTTGGTTTGACGGCTTAAAAATAATTGTTTATTTGTTTGCTTTAATTATATACCTACTTATGATCTCCTATTTGGTTGTTAGGGAACTGAAGCGCCCAAGGGTATCTCCTTGGATATGAATAAAGTCAATAGAGAGATACACATGAATTCCAATGCTTTCTCAAGGATACCTAAATTGAGATTCTTGAGATTTTATGGAGATAAGAACAAATGTATGGTGTCTCATTTGGAGGGTGTGCCATTTCCTGAAGTGAGTCACCTCGAGTGGCCTCAATGTCCTTTGAAAACGTTGAATATATGTGCGGAGAAACTTGTTTCACTTAAAATGCCTTGCAGCAAAGTCAAACAACTTTGGGATGATGTTCAGGTATATATTTATTCGAAATTCTTTCAGTAATAAATTCTAAATACAATTGATGCTATAATAATATATGTGATGGTGTCTGTTTATTTATAAAGATAATAATAATAATAATAATTTTTTTTTGGGGGCACAGGATCTTGTTAACTTAAAAGAAATAGATCTCAGTGGATTCGAGTCATTAACGAAACTTCCAGACTTGTCACGGGCCGAAAATCTTAAGATTCTGAGGTTAGACGACTGTTTAAGTTTGACGGAGACTCACTCATCTATTCCATATCTAAATAAACTTGAATTTCTTACTCTAGAAATGTGCAAAAGCCTGACGAGTCTTCCAACTGGCATTCATTCGAAATATCTCAAGATACTTAATCTTTGGGGTTGTTCAAATTTGAATAACTTCCCAGAGATCACATCTTGTCATATATGTATTTTTGAGTTAGCAGAAGTTGGAATCAAAGAACTGCCCTCCTCCATCGAGTGCCTAACCAATCTGCGAGAACTACTTATTATGGACTGTTCTGAGCTTGAGAGCATCTCGAGTAGCATATTTAAGTTGAAGTCTCTTAAATCTATTGTAATCTCTCATTGTTCAAATTTTAAGAGGTTTCTAGAGATCCCATCTTGTAATACAGATGGAAGTACTGGAATTGAGCAACTAGCATCGTTTAAGTTGAAATTAGAGGGATGTTCAAGTCCTCAGAGTCTCCCAATAAACATGTTTTCGTTCAAATCTCTTCCTTCTATTAAAATCATTCATTGCCCAAATATTGAGAGTCTCCCAAGCAGCCTATGTATGTTCAAATCTCTGACATCTCTTGAAATCGTTGATTGCCAAAATTTCAAGAGATTGCCTGATGAACTTGGAAATTTAAAAGCCTTGAAGAGGTTGACCGTTGATGGAACTGCTATAAGAGAAGTACCGAAAAGCCTCGGTCAGTTAGCCATATTACGTCGGTTGAAATTGACTAACTGTTCAGGGCTTGAGAGCATCTCGAGTAGCATATTTAAGTTGAAGTCTCTTAAGTTTATTGAAATCTCTAATTGTTCAAATTTTAAGAGGTTTCTGGAGATCCCATCTGGTAATACAGATGGAAGTACTAGAATTGAGCGACTAGCATCATCTAAGTTGATATTGGAGGGATGTTCAAGTCGCCAGAGTCTCCCAATAGATATGTTTTCATTCAAATCTCTTCTTTCTATTAAAATCGTTCATTGCCCAAATATATTGAGAGTCTCCCAAGCAGCCTGTGTATGTTCAAATCTCTGAAATATCTTGAAATTGTTGATTGCCAAAATTTCAAGAGATTGCCTGATGAACTTGGAAATTTAAAAGTCTTGAAGAGGTTGACCATTGATGGAACTGCTATAAGAGAAGTACCGAAAAGCCTCAGTCAGTTAGCCATATTACGTTGGTCGAAATTGACTAACTGTTCAGGGCTTGGGAGAATCTCGAGTAGCATATTTAAGTTGAAGTCTCTTAAATCTATTGAAATCTCTAATTGTTCAAATTTTAAGAGGTTTCTAAAGATCCCATCTTGTAATATAGATGGAGGTACACGAATTGAGCGACTACCATCTTTTAAGTTGAGATTGGAGGAATGTTCAAGTCTTCAGAGTCTCCCAAGCAGCCTGTGTATGGTAAAAAATCTGACATCTCTTAAAATCATTGATTGCCAAAAATTCAAGAGACTGCCTAATGAGATTGGAAATTCAAAGTGCTTGACGGTGCTGATAGTTAAAGGAACAGCTATAAGAGAAGTACCAGAAAGCCTTGGTCAGTTATCCTCACTAGCAAGTTTGGTACTATCTAATAACAAATTAGAGAGATTACCAGAAAGCTTCAATCAGTTACCCTCACTAGAATATTTGCAACTATTCGAAAACAGTTTGGAGGGAATACCAGAATACCTGAGGAGTCTTCCAAGTAAGTTGACTTCGCTCAATTTATCTATTGACTTGAGATAATGTTTGAAATTGGACCCGAATGAGCTCAGTGAAATCGTCAAAGATGGGTGGATGAAGCAGGTGTGTCTCTTAACTCACTCCTTTCATTCTATTTTCTGTTTACTTTAATTCAAGTTATCATTATTTTTCAAAAATTAATAATTTTTTATTTTTGTGTTGCAGTCGTTTGATGGTAACATTGGGATCGCTAAAAGTATATATTTCCCTGGGAATGAAATTCTAAAATGGCTTAGGTATCAAAGTATGGGATCTTCTGTAACCTCGAAGACGCCACCAACAGATTTATTAAATAATAAAATATTAGTAAGCTTTGCTTTTTGCATTGTTGTAGCATTTCCAGCCTCAGAGTACTTTGAGTATCAAATCCCTAGGAAATCTCGACCGTCTGTCTTTCGGAAGTATAAAGTGTTCTGGGATTGGAAACACAAATCCCAAGGAAATCTCGACCGTCGGTCTTTGGGGACAATTAGTTATGTTGGGTCAGATCATGTGTTTTTGGGATCTTATTTATTGGGTTCTGAGGATTTAAGTAAAGAGAGATGATGAGGTCTCTTTTGATGAAGTCTCTTTCTACATTTCGCCTATTTACGGTGAAGATTGTGAAGTGAAACAATGTGGGATTCATTTTGTGTACGCTCAATATTCTACGGAATCAAGAGAAGAGGAAGAGGAAGAGGAAGAGGAACCACACACCAAAAGACTGAAATGTTCTTCAACTCCAAAGCAGCTGGTACGCTTTGGCACGAAAATCAATCTGTAGACCTTGTTTTTGTCTTCATTTTATATATGCGTTTTTCAGTACGTTCGTTTATGTAATATTTATTAATTGTTTTTTGTTGGATGGATGAATCAATAAATTCAAAATAAATGGTAATTAAACGAGGATGTAGATCTATGAGTTCTCTTTGTTTTATCTTTAATTTGTGTTCAGTTCATAAATTACGTATCTATTTACTAACTAAAAATGGGCTGATTAGATTAAGATTATTTTAGTTATTCTTACTTTTTCGGTTTTCAAACTTTTTAAGAATAAAATAGTTTTATTAAGTTTTGAGATTTGAATTTAAAAGAAAATACTAATTTACTCTTGAGGATTAAATTTACCGTATTTTAAAATAATTATTAATTAGGTATGACAGGGTATATGATGTTGTGAAAATTACTATTTCTATGAGTAGTGATCTTAGCAAGATGGTAAAGTACCTATTTAATACTTGTGATAAATTACAGGCTCTGTTTAACCCTTGAATTATAACTTTTAGCATCTTATCATTTAAAAAAAAAAGGATGCTCCAATTTTGAGGGCTCTTGTAGGTTGGCTCCATGAAGCATATCATCGTGTAGAATATCTGTGGTTTGAGTATTTTATAGAATGACTTTGGGATTGGGATGAACTGGCATTGTTGTCAAGGTACAATTTATACTTTGAAATTTTGCAGTCTGAAATCATGTTGGCTCAGTTCTCTTCAAAATTGCTATATTGCATGCAGCTATATAAAGCTTTTGTAATCTCCTGTTATAATCATGCTGAATTTTAATCACTACAGGGACTGAGCTCCCTGTATGTGCTGTGGATTACAGTTGCTTGATACATTTAATGGCACGGTGTTTTGCAAATGGTTTATTAACTTTTTTGGTGCCTTATCTAATGGTTTTTTTTTTTTTTTGGTGTTTTTTTTAATTGTTTTTTTTTTTTTTTGGTGTTTTTTTTAATTGTTTTTTTTTTTTTTTGGTGTTTTTTTTAATTGTTTTTTTTTTTTTTTGGTGTTTTTTTTAATTGTTTTTTTTTTTTTTTGGTGTTTTTTTTAATTGTTTTTTTTTTTTTTTGGTGTTTTTTTTAATTGTTTTTTTTTTTTTTTGGTGTTTTTTTTAATTGTTTTTTTTTTTTTTTGGTGTTTTTTTTAATTGTTTTTTTTTTTTTTTGGTGTTTTTTTTAATTGTTTTTTTTTTTTTTTGGTGTTTTTTTTAATTGTTTTTTTTTTTTTTTGGTGTTTTTTTTAATTGTTTTTTTTTTTTTTTGGTGTTTTTTTTAATTGTTTTTTTTTTTTTTTGGTGTTTTTTTTAATTGTTTTTTTTTTTTTTTGGTGTTTTTTTTAATTGTTTTTTTTTTTTTTTGGTGTTTTTTTTAATTGTTTTTTTTTTTTTTTGGTGTTTTTTTTAATTGTTTTTTTTTTTTTTTGGTGTTTTTTTTAATTGTTTTTTTTTTTTTTTGGTGTTTTTTTTAATTGTTTTTTTTTTTTTTTGGTGTTTTTTTTAATTGTTTTTTTTTTTTTTTGGTGTTTTTTTTAATTGTTTTTTTTTTTTTTTGGGGCTTGATTTTGCAGCACCACCATTGAAATTCATTGATTGCCTGGATTGGATCAATGAATGATGGACGATTCATTGGTGAGGGCTTGTTTTATTTTTTTAGACCTTGATGCTCTAAATATTGATGTGTCCCATTATATATTTATTTGATAGATGTTATTTGCTTGTGGTTTCAATGATGGAAAGATGTGGTCTGTTCGTTGCATGTGAATTATGGTTGGTAACTTATAAGTTAGTAACAATAATTTTGTGATGTCCCTCATAGGTTAGTGAATATGCCGAGTACAATGATGCTATTTTACTAGTAATTATTCCTGCTGCCCAAGTGCCTGAAATTGCTTCATCTCGAGCTCTTAGAGTTGCCAAGGAGTATGACGGAGATGGTAATATGCTTAGACATTTTTATACCTCTAATTTTGCTGTAAAAATTTTTTATTTGTAAATCAAAAGATGTGCTATTTATGATTTTCATAATCTTTGGCACATTAGTACATTTTTTGGTGCATCCTTTGAAGTTGGAGGAATGTAACTCTGCCTTCTCCTTCCTATAATGCTATCATTACTGTTTCCTTGTTAATTCTTTATCTCGCTAATTTGGGAACTTATTTTGTTAACGACAGGAACCAGAACTGTTGGTGTAATAAGTAAAATAGATCAAGCTTCTGCAGACCAAAAAGCTCTTGCAGCTGTGCAGGCTCTCCTGTTAAATCAAGGTTCACCAAAAATAGCTGACATTCTGATGCAGCGGAAATTTAATATTCAAAATATTCCGTTGATTCTAGAGAATACCAGAATAAAAGAACAACTAAATTCACGTTGATTCAAAAGAATACCGCGAACTTAGGGATTAAGACTCGTTGATTCATAATACCGAGAATTAACTGTTCAAATACTCACAAAGAGATTTGAAAATTGAAATATTATTGAACTCAAAATTCTTTACTTGTAAAAGCTACAAAACACACTTATTTATACTAAGTAAGACTTATCCTAATATGATTAGAAAACCTATTTTAATAAGACTTATACCTAAATTAGAAATATTACCCAAATAAGCAATACCTAAACAATAAGACTCTGAATAGCAAACCAAATTAAACTAGAATACAAATTAATTAAAATATTCCTAAATATTATACATTTAACTCTAATTAGGATTTTTTCAATTTCTTGCATTGCATCATTCCCGTCAGGTTGGAGAAAATTCGTCCTCGAATTTTGTATGTTGTAGTCTTCAAGAACATTTTCATGTGCATAAAAATTAATTTTTAAAACAGAGCTTTGACATAGACGATGAACTTTAAACTTTCCAACTTTTGTAATAACGTCCATCCAATCACTCCAATAGCATAAAATAAATTCTTCTATCAACAACTTCTCTAATAATGTCTTCTCATATTGTTCGTGTCGAACTTCAACATAGTTGAGAAAAAACGATTTCTTCTCATAATCCATTAACTCTTGAAAAATATCACAACTCGTTTTGTCTTCTTTTGCCAAATAAAGAGAACAATAAGAGATTGTATCAACAACTATCTCTCTTTTCTCCACACGATCAAAAGATGGATGAATAATTACTTCTTCTCATCCCACAATATCAAGATTACTCATTAAATTTCGGCAATTGATCCAAATCAATGTCTTTGTGTTGAGGATTTGTTGTAGACACGAATGGCCAATTAGTATTCTCCTTAGAAGGAATAATATTGTCGAGAGAAACAAAGTTACCATTTTCCTCATTATCCTCGTAACAAACGTCATCATGAACAACTTCATCAAATCCATATGCATGCTTTATGTGTAAAGATTTTATATCTCGAATTTTCTCTAAATCTTGAGAAATTGAACGCAAAATCCTCAACATCTTAACTAAAACATCTCTCAAGATGAAATCTTCACAGCAATGTTGTGATTTCATAATATAATTTTTTTTTCCTATGCTTTTTTGGTGTTGTTTGGGGTTTTTTTTTTAACTAAACGGAAAAAAACAAAAAAGGAAAAAAAAAGGAAAGGTTTGGTGGTAGATGTAGTTAGATTGGTAATACCAGGTTTTAGCTCTGATACCAAGCTGATGCAGCGGAAGTTTAATGTTTAAAATATTCCGTTGATTCTAAAGAATACCGGAATAAAAGTACAACTAAATTCACGTTGATTCAAAAGAATACCGCGAACTTAGGGATTAAGACTTGTTGATTCAGAATACTGAGAATTAACTGTTCAAATACTCACAAAGAGATTTGAAAATTGAAATATTATTGAACTCAAAATTCTCTTGTAAAAGCTACAAAACATACTTATTTATACTAAGTAAGACTTATCCTAATATGATTAGAAAACCTATTTTAATAAGACTTATACCTAAATTATGAATATTACCCAAATAAGCAATACTTAAACAATAAGACTCTAAATAGGAAACCAAATTAAATTAGAATACAAATTAATTAAAAAGCATCATTCCCGTCAGGTTGGAGAAAATTCGTCCTCGAATTTTGTATGTTGTAGTCTTCAAGAACATCTTCATGTGCATAAGGAGTAATTTTTAAAACAGACCTTCGACATAGACGATGAACTTTAAATTTTCCAACTTTTGTGATAACGTCCATCCAATCACTCCAATGGCGTAAAATAAATTCTTCTATCAATAACTTCTCCAATAATGTCTTCTCGTATTGTTCGTGTCGAACTTCAACATAGTTGAGGAAAAACGATTTCTTCTCATAATCTACTAACTCTTCTCGTCCCACAATATCAAGATAGTCATCAAATTTCGGCGATTGATCCAAATCAATGTCTTTGTGTTGAGAATTTGTTGTAGACATGAATGGCCAATTAGTATTCTCCTCGGAAGGAATAATATTGTCGAAAGGAACAAAGTTACCATTTTCCTCATTATCTTCATAACAAACATCATCGTGAACAACTTCATCAAATCCATATGCATGCTTTATGTGTAAAGATTTTATATCTCGAATTTTCTCTAAATCTTGAGAAATTGAACGCAAAATCCTCAACATCTTAACTAAAACATCTCTCAAGATGAAATCTTCACGTCGATGTTGTGATTTCATGATATATTTTTTTCTTTTTTTTTCCTATGCTTTTTTGGTGTTGTTTGGGTTTTTTTTTTAAACTAAACGGAAAAAATCAAAGAAGGAAAAAAGGAAAGGTTTGGTGGTAGATGGAGTTAGATCGGTGATACCAGGTTTTAGCTCTGATACCAAACTGATGCAGCGGAAGTTTAATGTTCAAAATATTCCGTTGATTCTAGAGAATACCGGAATAAAAGAACAACTAAATTCACGTTGATTCAAAAGAATACCGCGAACTTAGGGGTTAAGACTCGTTGATTCAGAATACCGAGAATTAACTGTTCAAATACTCACAAAGAGATTTGAAAATTGAAATATTATTGAACTCAAAATTCTTTCTTGTAAAAGCTACAAAACATACTTATTTATACTAAGTAAGACTTATCCTAATATGATTAGAAAACCTATTTTAATAAGACTTATACCTAAATTATGAATATTACCCAAATAAGCAATACTTAAACAATAAGACTCTAAATAGGAAACCAAATTAAATTAGAATACAAATTAATTAAAATATTAAATATTATACATTTAACTCTAATTAGGATTTCTTCAATTTCTTGCTCTGCATCATTCCCGCCAGGTTAGAGAAAATTCGTCCTCGAATTTTGTATGTTGTAGTCTTCAAGAACATCTTTATGTGCATAAGGATTAATTTTTAAAACAGAGCTTTGACATAAACGACGAACTTTAAATTTTTCAACTTTTGTAATAACGTCCATCCAATCACTCCAATGGTGTAAAATAAATTCTTCTATCAACAACTTCTCCAATAATGTCTTCTCGTATTGTTCGTGTCGAACATCAACATAGTTGAGGAAAAACGATTTTTTCTCATAATCCATTAATTGTTGAAAAATATCATAACTTGTTTTGTCTTCTTTTGGCAAATCAAGAGAACAATAGGAGATTGTATCAATAACTATCTCTCTTTCCTCCACAAGATCAAAAGATGGATGAACAATTACCTCTTCTCGTCCCACAATATCAAGATACTCATCAAATTTCGGCAATTGATCCAAAGCAATGTCTTTGTGTTGAGGATTTGTTGTAGACATGAATGGCCAATTAATATTCTTCTCGGAAGGAATAATATTGTCGAGGAAAACCAAGTTACCATTTTCCTCATTATCCTCACAACAAATATCATCATGAACAACTTCATCAAATCCATATGTTTGCTTTATGTGTAAAGATTTTATATCTTGAAGTTTCTTTAAATCTTGAGAAATCAAAAGTAAAATCTTCAACATTCTATTTAAAACTTCTTTCAAGACAAAATCTTCGCGGTGATGTTGTCGTTTCATGAATGAATTTTTTTTCTTCTTTTTTGTTTTTTATCTCATTTTTTTAACTAAACGGAAAAAATCAAAGAAGGAAAAAAAGGAAAGGCTTGGTGGTAGATGAAGTTAGATCGGTAATACCAGGTTTTGTCTCTGATACCAAGCTGATGCAGCGGAAATTTAATGTTCAAAATATTCCGTTGATTCTAGAGAATATCGGAATAAAAGAACAACTAAATTCACGTTAATTCAAAAGAATACTGCGAACTTAGGGATTAAGACTCGTTGATTCAGAATACCGAGAATTAATTGTTCAAATACTCACAAAGAGATTTAAAAATTGAAATATTATTGAACTCAAAATTCTTTACTTATAAAAACTACAAAACACACTTATTTATACTAAGTAAAATTTATCCTAATATGATTAAAAAACCTAAATAAGACTTATACCTAAATTAAAAATATTACCCAAATAAACAATACCTAAACAATAAGACTCTAAATAAGAAACTAAATTAAAATAAAATACAAATTATTTAAAATATTCTTAAATATTATACATTTAACTGTAATTAAGATTTCTTCATTTTCTTGCACTGCATCACATTCCGTGGGTTGCATTAATTGGTCAATCAGTATCAATAGCTACTGCTCAGTCTGGATCTGAGATCTCCTTAGAAACTGCTTGGAGGGCAGAAAGTGAGTCTCTTAAGTCTATATTGATTGGTGCTCCTCAGAGTCAGGCAGAATAGCTTTGGCGGATGATTTGGCTCAGCTGATCCGAAAGCGTATGAAAGTCCGGGTGCCAAACCTCCTCTCTGGGTATTAAATGATTCCCACATGCTGCACGAAATGTTGCAATTTTACGCATATTTTAGTTTTATCTTTGGAAAGTTGTATCCTTTTTTTTTTGACACATGAAAATGATTTTCTTGAACATACTTAGATCTTTGGAACTTGTTTTACTGTCACAAATGCATTGTGAGAACTTGGCAATAGGAAGCTCGAGATACATTTAACCATTAAAATTTCTCTTCTGTCTGGTAGGCATGTCATTACTAATCATCGTGCTTGTACTTGTCTTCGATGGTTAGAAGATGATGATTATTATTGTTATTATTATTATTATTTTTTAACTTCTATCACCCCTATAACTCTTTGTCTTGCACTTTGCATTGTAGTTAATAAACGCAGTTCAGTGGGGGTTAAAATTGAAAATAAGGATATCTTAATTCATATAATTAATTATTCCTCGACCCTTTTTCATGACCCAGATTAATGGGTAAATATGTATTCAGTTTTTCCTTTATGAAGGGTATGAGTACTTCTTCCAGTTAAGGTAACCCCTTTATTACGTAGATCTGTGCAGCTTACAAGGAAAGTCTCAAATAGTTCAGGATGAGTTAGTGCGGCTTGGTGAGCAGATGGTCCAGAGTGTTGAGGGCACGAGATCTTTGTCTTTGGAGCTTTGTCGTGAGTTTGAGGATAAGTTTCTGCAACACATTACAACTGGTGAGGTGAGTTTTTTTTTTGTTTTTGTGCTTGGTGACTTTCATGTAGCATATGCCTTCTTTCTTGGTTTGCTTATTTTGTTTTGATTTCTCAATTTGTTTTTCAGTAATAGTGTATATTACTATGTACAAGAAAAAGCTCTATATAGAAATTTGAAGGAGGAAATCTAAGACGTAGATGAGGGGAATATGATACTTTTTTTGATAAGAGACGGGATTGTGATACTATCACCTCTAGAATTGAAGCCTTCTATAAAATTAGATGGAAGTGAGCTCCATTACTTGTATCAATTTGTAATCCCTCTCATTATAGAAGTTTACCTGGTCCTTGGACCTCTAATGAGAAGCTTCTTAATGTATAATGTGGATACTGCTTCTACCTAATGGAATGTGTGAAGCTGGCAGGGACTAGGGGTCTTTTGTAGGAGAACAATTTTTTCAAACCTATTCAAGTGCTTAGAGGTATTACATGTTTTACTAGGTCAGCTGAGGAGGGGTTGATGTCTGCTTTGCTGTCATTGTAACCTTATTAGTTCCGGGTAGCTCCTTTATAGTTGTTTTTGCTCTCTAAAGCTTTTTCGGTTGACGAGTGTGTCTGATCATGGAAATGTAGGGGTTGGATTGCAAGTGTTGGAAGTTCATATGGTAGTATGACGAAGCCCCTTCTTATGATCCAAATTTGGCTAACTAAAATGGATGTAATTGGTACTTCATGATTGTTCTGTTCCTTTGGTCTTTTATTATTTTTTCCCTTTTTCTTACTTATAAGTTTCAGGCCATGTATAATTGATAAATCTCTAAGTATCAGTACTTCTTCTGGTTAAAATAGTTAATGTATCCAAACTTTGTTTAGTGTCCTGCTCTCTGTTTTTATTGGCTAGTGATTTTGGTCGTGCTTTTTGAGTGACCTATGGTATTTTCCTCCGTCACTACCTGAAAAGTATAGGATACTGATTTTTTGAGATATTAGTTGTCATAACATTATGTTGATGCAGGGTTCTGGTTGGAAAATTGTTGCCAGTTTTGAGGGGAATTTCCCGAACAGGATCAAACAGCTTCCTTTGGACAGACGTTTTGATATTAATAATGTCCAGAGGGTATGTCGGTGCTCTACTGCTTAAATCTATTGTGTTCCTGTTGTGTATCTCGTAATTTTTTAGATTTTGCATTTGCATTGATCTTCTCATATTCATTTCTTATCAGATTGTGTTAGAAGCGGATGGCTATCAACCATATCTAATATCCCCTGAAAAGGGTTTGAGATCTTTGATCAAAGGTGTCCTAGAGCTTGCAAAAGAACCCCTCTCGTCTTTGTGTTGATGAGGTAATAGAACCATGTATATAAAGATTTTACCCTTTTTCTCTTTTTGTGATGTTGAATGTTAAATTTTTTGTTTGGCCTTAACATATGGTTCCTTCATAGTTTTGTTAGTCAATAGTATGCTCTCTGTTGGATGCATGATATGGACATCCAAATGATACACTTTTTAATATGTTTCTGAGGCACTACATTTTATGTTCTTTTTGTTCTGCAAGAACTGCTTAACTAATGACAAGTACTTCAGGTTCAATAAGAAGGATTTGTCAACTTTTATTTGACTTAAGAGGTCAGATATTCTTAAAATTTGTTTTTCTAGAATAGGTACATCAGGTCATTTGATGTCTTTTACCCAATTTTCTTTACGGATGGCAGCGAAAATCTGAAGCAATTATTGTTTCTGCTGACTGATATAGTTCCTGGCTGACTAGTAAAACATGTACACCGTGTTCTGGTTGATATAGTTTCTGCTGCTGCAAATGCTACACCAGGCCTGGGAAGATATCCTCTGTTTAAGAGAGAGGTATGGCTGCTTTTGATTATGTGTCACAATAGTTTTTCTGCATTTGTACATGATTAGACCTATATGTGGTTCAAATTTCCTTTTCCGTGTGACAATAGTTGAATGGTTTGAAACTTTTACAAGGTTGTGGCCATTGCAAGTGCTGCCTTAGATGGGTTTAAGAATGAAGCAAGAAAGATGGTGGTT
Organism: Citrus medica; assembly: GCA_002013955.2. Classification (NCBI taxonomy): domain Eukaryota; kingdom Viridiplantae; phylum Streptophyta; class Magnoliopsida; order Sapindales; family Rutaceae; genus Citrus; species Citrus medica. Next base: position 46,696 of record MKYO02025860.1, read on the forward strand.
GCACTAGTTGACATGGAGAGAGCTTTTGTCCCTCCCCAACATTTCATTCGTTTGGTGCAGAGGGGAGGTATTCTCAAAATGTTTGGCTGGTATATTTTACGTAGTAATGTCAAGCTGTGATACGATTTAACTTCTTTGATATATTTGAGATATGAGCAACATTGTCTTCCGGATATCTGGGTCTGAGTTCTTGTGATGGGATGGCTTGTCAATATTTATTTCTGGAACATTTTGATTAGAGAATGCTGACATTACCAACTTTTCTGAAATTAATGCCATAGTCTATTTCTTCTCTCTCCCCAATTTTGCATGAGCTGAGTTTTGAATGCATGCAAATGCAACTCCACGAATTTAGAAAATTTGGTATTTATTAGAGTTTAAATACTATTGTTGGGTATTTTCCTATCAACTTAAAGCTAGCAGTTTTGTATTTGACTTTTTTTGTCAGTCGGTCTAGTGTTTAGATCCAATTGTGTTTGTGTGGATTTGGTTCCAGATGATATCAAATTCTCTATGCATGAAACCAGCATTTTTTAGTTTAAACTCAGTTGTTTGGGCCTTTTCTATTAGTTTAAGCCTTTGGGACCAATGGTTCCTTAGCATTACTATTTTTTTTTTCTCTAAGTTCTTTCCTGAAAGTCCTGTGCACCATGCTTATTGCGTAATCTATTTATTTTGTTAGGATGGAAAGACAGCGGCGAGAGGAGGAGGTGAAGACGCGATCTTCAAAGAAAGCAAATGAGGCAGAACAAGCAATAATGAATTGGGTACGATGTCCTTTTCCTGATGTAATTGGAGTATGACACGAGGAGAATGGGACATACTGAGGAGGCACTAGTTCCTTTTAATTTCTCCTTAAGAAACACATTTAAATCTCTACTTTATGTTTTTCCATATATTCTCCTTCAGGCAACCAGTCCTCAAACAGGTGGTCAGCAAACTGGTGGAAGTTTAAAAGCAATGAAGGATAAATCCAGTCAAGCAGAGAAAGAAGCAAATGAAGCTTCTGCCTTAAAGACTGCAGGCCCTGAAGGAGAAATAACAGCAGGTTTGTGAAATAAACTGTCTGCATCTTATGTTATTAGGCTTTACTGAATTTTTCTTCTTAATGTTGTTATTGCTGTGTGTTGTGTAGTGTTTTATTATTGTGTCAATGATTACTGAATTCAGAAGGCTGTCTATCTTTTCCTTTTATTTGAGTGAAAGATCTTTTAGGTCTGGTTAATAGTCTCTTGACTTTCCAGAATTGTTATGATTTTAAGTCCTGATGGAGGCCTTCATTGAAAGATACTTAAACAACATTTTTAATCTATTGAAAGAAATGATCATGGGTTACTAGATGGGCCTGATTCGTTAGTCTATTAACCTTGGATGCACTTGATCTATAACAATACCTGTGGTACGTCATTGACTGGAATCATTTGCATTCATAGTCGTTCACTAGAATCATTTGAATACCACTATACTGCTTTCCGATCCTCTAGGGGTAACCTTGCTGTTGCTTGTGTTGAAATAAGCTGAGATTCATGGGGGTGGATGAAGTTTTGAACATCAAACTCTTTCTTGGCTGAGTGTCATGGTCTTCTAGCTTTTGCTGCATTGGCTTGTTCAATTTGTTCCTTGGACTGCATTTGGAGGAATAGATGCCTGAATTCAGTATGAGCAAAGTTAAGAGTAGATAATATACATCATATATTGTCTGGATGGAAAATTGTAGATTCCATTTTGGGGGACAAGTCTCTGATTGCTAAAGTTGTATTAACTAGGGTTTGTCCTGGATGTGTATCTTGACATTGTCTTTAACCTTCATTACTTTTTCATCAAGCCATAAAGTGCCTGCATACAAGTTGAAGACCAGGAAACTTGCAACTGCTGCCCAAGACGATATACTGTTGTAGCAGATAATTAGCTATTCAATAATTTTGGTATATCTCATTAGTATTTCTGGAATGCCTTTGAAATCCTTGCATGCATGGTTCATATCCCAGCAGTTTATGGATAAAGGCATGTTAATCCCCCTCTAGATGAAATTACTTAATTGCTTAAATGAGTTTTTTTTTAGAAGTTTGTGACTATTTTTTTGTTGTCCAGGTTTCTTGTTGGAGAAAAGTGCAAAAACTAATGGATGGAGCAAGCGATGGTTTGTTTTGAATGAGAAGAATGGAAAGGTTTGTAACTAACATTTTGTCCCATACGCTTACATTTTTTAGACATGGAGTAGTAATGCTATTCAGATGTTTTAGGTGCTTTTGGGCATGGTATCTAACCTTTGTTAAATGATTTTAGCAATACAAAATTTTTAAAATGAGTTACATTCTAGCCTCCATTCTCTTATTTTTTTTGTTTTTGCATTAAAGAAATATAGGACACTGTTATGATAGGCATGATTTAATCTCAATCATCCTTTGTTTGACAGCTGGGCTACACCAAAAAGCAAGAGGAAAAGCATTTTCGTGGTGTCATTGCTTTGGAGGTATGGAGAATTACTACTCTGTTTCAGTTTTGGTATTATATTATTTATTCTTTTGTCGCAACCTTTTTTCACCATTTTGTAGTTTATTGCCATCTTACTGGCTGGGCAGGAGTAAGTTGTATATGAATAGGCCTATAAATAACCTTTATCAATGAAGTTTGCCTTATTACTGCAATAGGAACACTTTCTAAGTTAAAATGGATAAAGATGGCCAATGATAAATTTAACAAGTTAACAGTTGCCTCACATACTAACGAACTTCAAGACTTCAAGTAAAATATTTTAAGCTTTTTCTTAGTTTTACAAACTTCTAGTAAAATTTTTTAAGCTTTTTCTAAGTTTTCTTTGGATACATGCTACCCAGTGTTCATTCCTTTGGATGCTACTTTCAATATTTTACCAAAGTAGATTCTGTTTTGAGCTGTTTTTCATCTTACTTCGCAATAATGTATGTACATTTGCTGGCGCAGGAATGTAATATTGAGGAGATTCCGGAGGAGGAGGAGCCTCCAGCAAAAAGTTTGAAGGATAAAAACGCTAATGGACCTGATTCTGGGAAAGCACCAAGTCTTGTATTTAAGATTACTAGCAAAATTCCTTATAAAACTGTTCTGAAAGGTATTCTTTATGTTTAAATCATGGAGTTCCTCTGGTGGTGAATTTTCTTTTTTTATTCATTTTTTCAAATTGATCTGCCTTTATCTTGGAGCCCACAATGCTGTTGTTTTGAAAGCTGATAGCACCGCTGACAAGGCGGAATGGATAAACAAGATAAGCAAAGTTATTCAAGCTAGGGGAGGACTTTAACAGAGTTGCTGAAAGTGGTCATATGATGCGTCAGAGTCTTTCTGATGGTTCTCTTGTGAGTTTACACTCTCTTAACTTTGCAATACAAATTTTGAAGTAAAGAGCTGCTTACCTGTGAAGGATGTTGTTCTTTTGCACATGCATAGAAATTGTGATCGAGTGTTAATTTCTCTTCTTGGTGGTTTTTTCTAGGATACAATGGCTCGAAAACCTGCTGACCCTGAGGAAGAACTTTGATGGATGTCTCAAGAAGTACGTGGTTACTTCGAAGCAGTTTTGAATAGTTTAGCTACTAATGTGTCCAAAGCAAGCTCATTCCTTAACTTTGCCAATTAGCTACTAATGTGTCCAAAGCAAGCTCATTCCTTAACTTTGCCAATTTAATATTTTCAGTTGGTAACTTCATAGATCTGATAGTTTTGTGAATGGTTGAGCAGGCAGTTGTACTTTGCCAAGTCGAGAAAGCGAAGGAAGACATGTTGAATCAGTTATATAGCTCTGTCGGGTTGATGGCTTTCTTAATTCTCTCTTATCAATTAATGATCATTTTGTTTGTAGTAATTGTGCATAGATTCAATATATGGTAATATTATTGAAATTTTGTTAGAAATCTGATTGATGCTGACATAATTTGTATTTTACCTTGGGTAGTGCACAAAGCACGGCAAGGATTGAAGAGCTGCTTCAGGAGGACCAGAATGTGAAGCGTAGGAGGGATCGCTATCAGAAACAGTCTGAACTCCTGTCTAAACTAACCCGCCAACTTAGCATTCATGACAACCGAGCGGCTGCTGCCTCTAACTGGTCGGACGGTGGTGGTGGAGCAGGTATGTGGTCGTTTGTTCATATACCAAGTGGAAAAGATTGTTCAATTTAACATTTCCCTTTTGTCTGTTTAAAAAATTAAACATTGAACTTTGAGTAAATATCTATAGTCTAATGACAGTGGATCTTTTCTTAACCTAATTGTTTGCTGATTTTGGAATTAAAAATTTTGTTCTGAACTTGAATTAATCTACTGTTTGATTATTGGAAAGGTTTCTCAGGTGACACTCAAGAAATGCTAACCAAACCTATTAATTGCTTGAACTGTCTTACTATTGAGCTACTTTCTGACAAAAGATTGTTAGATTGATTTGTTTGTACCATTGGATTTTAAAATTTTTATTTATTTGTACCATTTAATTAAAACTGCTTTTTTTTATAAGGCCGTCATTTTGATTTTAAAATGTTTGTTAAATCTCTATTTGAAACATTTTGATGATGGAAGTATTGGGTTATGTAATATGCAGAAAGCAGCCCTAGAACAAGTGCCGCATCAGGTGATGACTGGAGATCCGCATTTGATGCTGCTGCCAATGGACCTGTAAGCCTTCGCAGCTACTCTCGGTCTGCATCCAATGGTCACAGCCGGCATTACAGTGATCCAGCCGAGAATGGTGATGTGAGATCACAACCTTTTTTCACCATTTTGTAGTTTATTGCCATCTTACTGGCTGGGCTGGAGTAAGTTGTATATGAATAGGCCTATAAATAACCTTTATCAATGAAGTTTGCCTTATTACTGCAATAGGAACACTTTCTAAGTTAAAATGGATAAAGATGGCCAATGATAAATTTAACAAGTTAACAGTTGCCTCACATACTAACGAACTTCAAGACTTCAAGTAAAATATTTTAAGCTTTTTCTTAGTTTTACAAACTTCTAGTAAAATTTTTTAAGCTTTTTCTAAGTTTTCTTTGGATACATGCTACCCAGTGTTCATTCCTTTGGATGCTACTTTCAATATTTTACCAAAGTAGATTCTGTTTTGAGCTGTTTTTCATCTTACTTCGCAATAATGTATGTACATTTGCTGGCGCAGGAATGTAATATTGAGGAGATTCCGGAGGAGGAGGAGCCTCCAGCAAAAAGTTTGAAGGATAAAAACGCTAATGGACCTGATTCTGGGAAAGCACCAAGTCTTGTATTTAAGATTACTAGCAAAATTCCTTATAAAACTGTTCTGAAAGGTATTCTTTATGTTTAAATCATGGAGTTCCTCTGGTGGTGAATTTTCTTTTTTTATTCATTTTTTCAAATTGATCTGCCTTTATCTTGGAGCCCACAATGCTGTTGTTTTGAAAGCTGATAGCACCGCTGACAAGGCGGAATGGATAAACAAGATAAGCAAAGTTATTCAAGCTAGGGGAGGACTTTAACAGAGTTGCTGAAAGTGGTCATATGATGCGTCAGAGTCTTTCTGATGGTTCTCTTGTGAGTTTACACTCTCTTAACTTTGCAATACAAATTTTGAAGTAAAGAGCTGCTTACCTGTGAAGGATGTTGTTCTTTTGCACATGCATAGAAATTGTGATCGAGTGTTAATTTCTCTTCTTGGTGGTTTTTTCTAGGATACAATGGCTCGAAAACCTGCTGACCCTGAGGAAGAACTTTGATGGATGTCTCAAGAAGTACGTGGTTACTTCGAAGCAGTTTTGAATAGTTTAGCTACTAATGTGTCCAAAGCAAGCTCATTCCTTAACTTTGCCAATTAGCTACTAATGTGTCCAAAGCAAGCTCATTCCTTAACTTTGCCAATTTAATATTTTCAGTTGGTAACTTCATAGATCTGATAGTTTTGTGAATGGTTGAGCAGGCAGTTGTACTTTGCCAAGTCGAGAAAGCGAAGGAAGACATGTTGAATCAGTTATATAGCTCTGTCGGGTTGATGGCTTTCTTAATTCTCTCTTATCAATTAATGATCATTTTGTTTGTAGTAATTGTGCATAGATTCAATATATGGTAATATTATTGAAATTTTGTTAGAAATCTGATTGATGCTGACATAATTTGTATTTTACCTTGGGTAGTGCACAAAGCACGGCAAGGATTGAAGAGCTGCTTCAGGAGGACCAGAATGTGAAGCGTAGGAGGGATCGCTATCAGAAACAGTCTGAACTCCTGTCTAAACTAACCCGCCAACTTAGCATTCATGACAACCGAGCGGCTGCTGCCTCTAACTGGTCGGACGGTGGTGGTGGAGCAGGTATGTGGTCGTTTGTTCATATACCAAGTGGAAAAGATTGTTCAATTTAACATTTCCCTTTTGTCTGTTTAAAAAATTAAACATTGAACTTTGAGTAAATATCTATAGTCTAATGACAGTGGATCTTTTCTTAACCTAATTGTTTGCTGATTTTGGAATTAAAAATTTTGTTCTGAACTTGAATTAATCTACTGTTTGATTATTGGAAAGGTTTCTCAGGTGACACTCAAGAAATGCTAACCAAACCTATTAATTGCTTGAACTGTCTTACTATTGAGCTACTTTCTGACAAAAGATTGTTAGATTGATTTGTTTGTACCATTGGATTTTAAAATTTTTATTTATTTGTACCATTTAATTAAAACTGCTTTTTTTTATAAGGCCGTCATTTTGATTTTAAAATGTTTGTTAAATCTCTATTTGAAACATTTTGATGATGGAAGTATTGGGTTATGTAATATGCAGAAAGCAGCCCTAGAACAAGTGCCGCATCAGGTGATGACTGGAGATCCGCATTTGATGCTGCTGCCAATGGACCTGTAAGCCTTCGCAGCTACTCTCGGTCTGCATCCAATGGTCACAGCCGGCATTACAGTGATCCAGCCGAGAATGGTGATGTGAGATCTGGTTCAAACTCGGGCAGTCGTCGTACTCCGAATCGGGTGCCGCCGCCAACACAGTCAGGCTCCAAGTACTTTTAGGTGGCTTACAGATTTTGGTTGACAATTCAAATTTTCTCTGCATATTTTTAGTGAGTGAAGGCCCTGCTTAACCACTCATGATTCCAGTAGTTGGTTAATCACTTCTTTAGAATCTTCAAAAGAGGGTGCTTTGTGTAAATAGGACTCTATAGTTCCTGAGCTGAAAGTCAGGATTTTACGGCTTGCCCCTTGTAAAAACTATGAATTCAAAGTGTATTTGAATTCCATTTATCATATTCTTCTATTCATTATTTTGTTTTTGTTTTTGCTTTTGCTTTTGGCTCCGCCCCTCATTTTTGGACGACTGTATAGTTGTATTTGTTTGTGTCAGTTCTGGATATATGCTTTCGGACTTTTGGCTTTGTATCATTTGGAAAATTATTGTAAGGGGAGAGAGATAAAAATATTTCATATATCTACTTCTCTATTAAAGATGATGTTACTATAACCAATGATGCAACTTTTTTTTTTTTGACAGTTTAAGTGGTACCTCATTATGATATAACTAAATCTTTTGATTGTTATTGATTTAGTGAATCAAGGTGGCCAACATACGGGGCTTATTTAATATGTTTTCCCTCTACATTATTTGTTTAATTTTTATTTTATTTTAATCAACTAATTGTTGTGCATCTCAGTTAGTCTGTAACTGTACGAGTATGTTGGTTTATTTATTTATTTATTTTTTTAATATTTTGGAGTAATCTATCTCTTATCAAACTGCAACAAGTTATAGATTATTTTCGTTAGAGCCCGTGGACAGACGCAAAAGCGTATACACTACAGTCATTGCCGGTGGTTGCGGTCCGAAAAATTTGAGAATGACTGTAGCTTTTAGTTTTTCTCCCTTAATTTGCTGTGATAGTTACAAGTAAATTTGAGATTTCTTCTTATAAAATGATTTGTGAAATTAATGTGTTTACTCCACATATTTATGAAGGTGCAGTTCGCACACATAAAATACTCTAAAGACTATTTTTTTTTATGAACAAAATTTAATGATTTAGTTAGATGATCAATTATTACATTACTATATATAAAAAAAGAAATTCAATTAACTTATCTTAAACCACTACATGAATTAAATCAATTTAATAAAAATGGCTGGCAAAGCTACCTAAGTTAGTCACCGTATATCCAGTTGTTGGTTGTGGCATGAGCATCAAGGTCAGGTTCAATTAGTTTCACCAGCAAGTTATTATTAACTATCAGTACCATACCCAACAAGATTTAAGGGAATTGATCAGTTAATAACATGGAGATACGTCAAGTTTCAATCCTATTAGGGATTTCTTTCTTTCTTTTTCTTTTTTTTTTCTTTTTAAATCTCGGCAAAGCTTAAAGAGGAGAGCCAAGAGAGCAAATTTGTTAAACAAACAAATTAGAAAAACGAAAGGCATTAAGGTAATAGCTGAAAATCATAAATAATTGTACTTTCTACATTGCGGCGTGGAAATATACGAATAAATTATAAAGCAAAAATTTTCAGACATACTGAAGTTAAAATTTTTAGACACATTGAGTTCAGACCGTTAAATAAAATAAATTAATTTGATTCCTTTTACTATAACGTTTTTTTCCCAAAGTTTGTTAAGGAATATGCACTAACAAATGTAACAAAGAGAATCGATGTATTCTGCATAGTCGCGCTCATTTTGATTCAGTAATTGTTTTCATCTCATCAAAATCTTTCTAGTCAATTGAATTTTTGTTATGGCTGCTTCTTCTTCTTCTTCTTCTCCTCGAAACCATAAGTATGATGTTTTTCTAAGTTTCAGAGGAGAGGACACCCGTGACAACTTTGCCAGCCATCTTTATTCAGCCTTGTCTCAGAAAAGTATTGAAACTTTCATTGATGACCAGCTTAACAGAGGAGATTAAATTTCACAGTCTATTGTGGATGCAATTGAAGCATCAGCTATTTCACTCATCATTTTCTCTTAAGGGTATGCCTCTTCCAGATGGTGTCTCGATGAACTTGTCAAAATCCTCCAATGCAAGAGGGTGTATGGACAGATTGTGCTACCGGTTTTTTATGGCGTTGATCCAGCACACGTGAGGTGGCGAACTGGGTCTTTTGGGGATTCATTTTTGAAGCTTGAAGAAATGTTCAAGGAGAATTCAGAGAAGCTGCAGACTTGGAGGAATGCTTTGAAGGAAGCGGCCGGTTTGTCCGGCTTTCATTCTCAGAACATTAGGTAATCAGATTTCCTTTCTCATACCATTATGGTGATGCAACAGAATGTTATTTTCTGCTTAATTAATTACCAGCGCCCCAGCTAGTTATAGCGATTTTTTTTTTTTGCCAAGTATGCTGAATTATATACTTCAATTTTTTAGGCATCCTAATGTCTTTCGGCAAGTGATTTGTGGAATTGATATTTGACAGTTACATTTGGTGTGCTAAATTCTGTATGTGTTAAACTCCTTTATAAGGATTTTGACAGAGTTATTAAAATCAGCATTTGTGTGTTTTCATTGGGTGTTATTTCATATTTCAAGTAATCCAATCTGTCACTCGTATTTCTGTTTAAGAGTTATTGTCATATTTTCGTGCAAATCCCTCCTATTTGAACTTTTTATTTTACATATTTGCTAGGCCTGAATCGGAACTTGTAAAGGAAGTTGTTAATCAAATTTTGAAGAGGCTGGCTGAAGTGTCTCTGTGTAGTAATAAAAACCAGTTGGTTGGAGTAGAATCAAGAGTTGAGGAAATTGAATCTCTATTAGGTGCTGGGTCGAAAGATGTTTACGCTTTAGGGATTTGGGGCACCGGTGGTATAGGGAAGACGACAATTGCTAGGGCTATTTTCGAAAAAATCTGTAGTAACTTTGAAGGTTCTTGCTTCCTTCAAAATGTTAGAGAAGAATCACAAAGACCGGGAGGATTAGCTTGCTTGCAACAAGAACTCTTTTCAAAATTATTAAAGGAAGAAAATGTGATTCTTGATATTGCCCTGAGCTTTAGAAGGCTCAGCAGCAGGAAGTTTCTGATTGTTCTTGATGATGTGACTTGTTTCAAACAAATAAAATCTTTAATCGGAAGTCATGGTTGGTACATGGCAGAGAGTCGAATCATTTAACAACAAGAAATCAACAAGTGCTTAGAAATTGTTGTGTCAAAGAGAAATATGAGATGAAGGAATTAGTGGATGATCATGCACTTGAGCTTTTTAGTCTATATGCCTTCAAACAAAACAATCCTCATATAGGTTTTGAGGAATTGTCAAGCAGGGTAATAAAATATGCTCAAGGTGTTCCATTAGCTATTGAAATTTTGTGTAGAAAAACAATTTTGGGAAAGTGCAAAAACAAATTGAAAAGAATTCCCAATATGGAAATCCAGAAGGTGCTAAAAATAAGTTTTGATGGTATGGATGATGGAGAGAAAAATATTTTTCTAGACATTGCTTGTTTCTTTAAATGGAAAAATAAACACTTGGTTATAAAATTTCTTAATGCTTGTGGCACAGATAGGAATAAGTAGTCTTGTTGTCAAGCCTCTTATTTGTATACATGGCAACAATATAACAATGCATGATCTGCTACAAGAAATGGGTAGGGAAATTGTCCGGCAAGAATCAATGAATGATCCAGGAAAACGTAGTCGGTTGTGGCATCATGAGGATAGTATCAAATTTCTGACATCTAATACCGAAAGGATTTTGTTACAGAATATGCTATTTTGGAATGCTACTTAATATGCAAAATTCACTTATAATCGTATAAGTAGCTGGGTTTATAAAATTAATAAAGGATTAGCAATGGTAAGGAGGAAAAAATGAAAAATTAGAAAAAAGGAAACCAGTGGTACATGATGCGGCAATAATGTATAATTGCCATATCAATTTATTTATAACAGTTTGCAGACAAACATTGATAGTTTATACGTTTAGTATTACTTGTATTATCGTGTCTCTCTGTAAGTAGGTTTAGATTTACCAGTTTGATTGCCTGAAAATAAATATCTACTTGAATTGTATAAATTTGTTTTCAACATTATGGGCTTTTTGTTGATTATTAGGCTACTAAAGAATTGAGGGCATCTGCTTGGATATGCCTAAAGTGAAAGAGATCCATCTAAATCCTGACACTTTCAAAAAGATGCTTAAATTGAGATTTTCGAAATTCTATTGCTCAATCAAAGGAGAGAACAAATGTAAGGCATCAGATTTCCAGGGTCCTGTATTTACTGAAGTGAGGTATTTTCACTGGCATGGATATCCATTGAAATCATTGCCTTCAAATATTCATCTGGAGAAGCTAGTTTTACTTGAAATGCCACATAGCAATATTCAACAACTTTTGGATGGTGTCCGGGGGTGTTTATCTTAACATATACAAGCAATGTTTAAGTCATAACATTTGATTATCGTAAATGCTAATGATTTGACCAGGCCTCTTTTTTGTACCAGCAGCATCGTTGTAAGCTAAAGCGGAAAATCATCTCTGCCTGCAGTATTCTTACCAGAACTCCAAACACCCCATTGGGTCAACATCTGAACACGCTAGTTGTCCTGAATCTAAGGGATTTGCAAAAGCCTGAAAAGTCTTCCAGCTGGAATTCATTTGGAATTTCTTAAAGAACTTGATCTTTTAAATGGAACTGCAATTGAAGAACTGCCCTCAGCCATCGAATGTCTATATAAGCTTTTGCACTTGGACCTTGAATATTGCGAAAGCCTTAACAGTCTCCCAAGTGGCCTTTGTAAGTTAAAATTGTTAAACTATCTTACTCTCAATTGTTGCTCAAATCTTCAGAGATTGCCTGATGAACTCGGAAATTTAGAAGCTTTGTGGAGTTTGCATGCTATAGGAACTGCTATATGAGAAGTGCTGTCATCTGTTTTCCATTTGAACAACATTGATCTCTTAAGTTTCCAGAGAAGCAGGGGTCATAAGCAGATGGGTTTATCATTGCCTATCACATTATCTTTAGATGGCTTGCGCACTCTACGTACTAAAATCTAACTGATTGTGGCATCACACAGTTGCCTGAAAATATTGGCCAGTTATCCTCACTAGGCAAATTGGATCTACAGAAAAACAATTTTGAGAGAATTCCAGAAAGCGTCATACAACTTTCTAAGTTGGGAAGGCTCTACTTAAGGTATTGGGAGAGGCTTCAATCCTTACCAAAGCTTCCATGCAAACTACATGAGTTGGATGCACATCATTGCACAGCACTGGAATCATTATCAGGTTTATTCTCAAGTTTTGAAGCTCGTACTCGGTATTTTGACCTGCGTTATAATTATAATTGGATTGAAATGAGATCAGAGGAATTCTTGAAGATGCTCTGCAAGAAACTCAACTTTTGGCAGCTGCACTACGGAAAGAAGTAAGAGAGGAGTTTTTAATTTCTTTTTTTCTTTAAATTAAAGTGGACAATTAATATTTGATTAAAGTTATGAGTTTCTGTGGTACACATATATTATTCTAAAAAATATGCACTTTTGGATCGTGTCTTTTTACCTGGGAATGAAATTCTGATGTGGTTTGGCTTTCAAAGTATGAAATCTTCTATAACCTTGAAGATGCCATCAGGTTGGTTTGGTAATAAGAAGGTACTCGGCTTTGCTTTTAGTGCTATTGTAGCATTTGGAGACCATCATGTCAGAGAAAAGAGGTGGTTCGAATTGTTCTGTGAATTCAAAGTCAAACCCAAAGATTCGCATGTCATACAGAGATTTTTTGGATGGTTGACTATGTAGAGTCAGATCACTTACTTTTGGGGTACTATTTCTTCGATGATCAGGATTTGAATGGTTTTTGGAAATACAATTGCATTCTCGAGGCAGTTCAATTCTATTTTAAGGAAGATTTTTAGCGCGCTGAACGTTTGGAGTGTTGCCTGGTGAAAAATGTGGGACCCATTTGTTGTATGAACCAGACTCTACAAAATCAACGGAAGATCCAAGTGGATTTTTCTACCATAACCATGAAGAGGAACAACACCCCAAAAGACTCAAATATTCTTGAATATGTCTATAGCAGCTGGTGTTTATGAGAAAAGATATGTCAGATTAATTCATCGGTACCATTTGATCTTAAAATGTTGCTTTCTAGACATTTCTTTTATGATTTTATATTTTTATATGATGGTGGAAATGACTTATAGATGTTCTTCACAGCCAGTTACTATTGTTGGGTCCAAGCAGTTATTGTTTGACCTTTGGTTAGTTTGGCTAGTGTTTAGATCCTTGTGTATTTGTGTTCGTTTGGTTTCTGCATGAAATGTATATTAAATCAAATTCACAATACATGAAAGCAGTCCGTTTATAGTTTAGACAGAATTTTCGGCTCACTATTACTTAGATTTTTGGATCAATGCTTCCTTATCAGTAGTAAATATTTTGCTAAATTCTTTTCGGAAAATTTCTCTGCAACTAGCTTATGTTGAAATCTCTTTAGTTTTGTTTGGCTGGAAAGACAGCATCAAGTGTTGGAGGTGAACTAGGAGCGAACTTTGAAAAAGGCAACCGAGGTAGAGCAAGGGATTGTGAATAGGGTATGGGGTCCTTTTCCTGATATAATTGGAGTATGACTTCAAAGGACGAATGCATTGAGTAGACACTTTTTCCTTTGAAATCAGAATCTAAACTATGCTGCTCAATGGTTCTAGTGTTATAAAACTTTGGAAATGAGTTACATTTTGGCCTCTATTCAATGATTTTTACACGTCTTTCCATTCCCTGAGTTTTACATAGAACTTATGGAAATAAACAAAAGTTGTTAATACTAACAGCAAAATGCTCCATATATCAGTGCATCTCTATGAATACTAGCTATATGGGAACAGATGTTGAATTAGATATATACCTCTGTCAGGTTGATGGCATTCTTAATCTCTGTGCATCAATTAAAAATCATTTTATTGATAGCCATTCTGCAATGATTCAATATATGATAATATTCTTGAATTTTACTTTGTAAGATCACCATTTTGAGTTAAAAATGTCACTTTGTCAGATCTCTATTTGAAATTGTATGATGATGAAAGTGTTGGGTTATGTAATTTGCAGAACGCAGACCCAGGAACAAGTGCTGTATCAGGTGATGACTGGAAATCTGCATTCGATGCCGCTGCCAATGGACCTGTAAGCCATCGCAGCTACTCTCGTTCTGCATCCAATGGTCACAGCCGGCATTACAGTGATCTGGCCTAGAATGGTGAAGTGAGATCTGGTTCGGACTCGGGCAGTCATCGTAATTCTAATGAGGTGCTGCCGCCACCACCACAAGCAGCACAGTCAGGAGGCTATAGGTACTTCTAGTTGGCGTACAGATTTTGGTTGACAACTCATATATTCACTGCATATTTTTAGTGACTGAAGCCCTGTTTAACCACTCCGTGATTCCAGTACTTGTTCAAAAATCACTTTACTAGAATCTTTAGACGAGGGTGTTTTGTGTACATAGGACCCTATACGGCTTGCTCCATGTCAAGGCAATGAATTCAAAGGGTATTTGAAACTCGTTTATTATATTCTTTCTTCTATTCATTATTTTGCTTTTATTTTAGGTTCCTCCCCTCATTTTTGGACCACGATATAGATGTGTTTGCTTGTGTCAGTTCTGGTTCTATACATACTCTTGGACTTGTTGCTCCGTTAGAAGGAAAAAAAAAAAATTCATGTAAGGGGAGGTATATATTTTATTTCATATTTTTACTTCTCTGTTGAAGATTCTGCCACTATAACCAAAGATGCAACTTTTTGAACTATTTTTCAGATGGGAGGATGCCAAAAATTCAGTATGTGTATGAATTGCGTTGTTGTTATTGTTATTATTTTGACCATTCAATTGCTGTCTTATTATTATATATCTCTCCTTTGATAGTTCAAATATTTATGGAATATTTTAGAAAATTAAATAACATTTGTTCATAAATTATTTTTGTTAGACAGTTGTATACAAATTACATAAGAGATTGTTTGTTAAGTGTTTGAAGTCTGAAATTTTATTAATTTAAGATCTTTTCTAAAATATGCTTGTTAATTTTTTTGGGTAATCGCTATTAATATGCTACTGCTGATCTTTTATTCATGCTGTATAATTTCGTGCGCGTCATTGAATCTCTCTAATTGGTGTGATATTTTTTCTATTAATCAATAAAGGCTGAGCAACCGAAAGTTGAACAGGGTTATCAGGTCCTTTTCCTGAGATGATCGGAGTACGAATTCAAGTGATCTCCTTAATGGGGACGCAGTCGGACTCTTATCAGTATTAGTTTATTATTATTAGGCTGACAAATGCATGCTTTAGTGAGTGAAGCCTTGCTTAACCACTCCATTGGTAGCATCAGCAGCTGGTTTAAAATTCACTTTATTAGAATCATTAGAAGAGGTGTATGTGTACACAAGATAATAGGTCCTAAATTTCAGGATTTTGAGGCGTGCCCCCATGTCATGTCAAAGCAATACAATGGATCCATCCAAGCGGATCCAACGGGCTGGGTGTAACTATGACATGGTAACACAGTTGCACCGTAGCTGGATCCTTCTTATTGATGCCACAACGCCATCTGATGCACACGAATAGTCTTCATGACGTCTTCATGACGAAGCTTCGGAGATGAGGGGTTCATTGAGGCATTTTGTCAAGCACCCTGTCCATTCTATCAAACACCTTGCATTGCCTAACATTTTCCAATAGTCTTAACGTCCATTTCCCTCGAACGTAAATTCCATGTTCAAATTTCAAGGTGTTGTTGTCTTCCTACAAATGATGTTCAAAGAAAGTGATACCTTTCTCGGCCCCTCATTGAAAAGAGGCATTAAATGGATTGTCTGGATGAGTCATGCGTGATGCATCTCACCTTGGCAGTATACGTCAGACGGACCCTCAAATGAGATTACTTATTCAATAGGTCAATTACGTGTTCAAAGTTTCACTTTTGGACTAATGGCTCTTGAGCTGTCATTCACTATTTTCTCTATTCGCTTGAAATTATGGTCAACAAAGCATCTTCAGTGAAATTATTATCCACCAAGCAGTGCTTGGAAAATGAGGTGAAATCGATTACCACGAAACTTTCAGGAAGATTCCAACTTAGAAGCGTCGTCACAAACTGTGCAAAGTCACACTCATTTTGATTTAGTAGTTGTTTTTATCTCGTCCAAGGTATTGAATTTTGTTGGCCTAATTCTTCTTTTGATGATCCAATCAATCTCTGATAAAAATAATATACTTTAGTTATATATATATTTTTAATGAGTTTGATAATAAGCATAAGGCTATTGTTCTGCTGAAGAGAAGAATCTATGATTAGTTTTTCAAGAATTTTTTCCAAGCGAACAATTTCAACTATGACCAGGTAATCAACATTTGTTATGCACCTACGCTTGTATGAGAATAATCCGGTGCATTTTTTTCTAATGTTTTGCATAAGTAAATAATTTTTCTCCATAAGCTATTGTTGTTTGTTGTGAAAATTTTAATATACTCGCAAGCACACGAATCTAGAAATAGAATAGTGGTAACAAGGTCGATCCCACAGGGATTGTTATAAATTGAAAAGTCTAAATTAAATCTAAAATTAATATTAATTCTAACTTAGTTGACCAAATTGAGTTTCTAAGAAAATTAAACCAATTAAACTAAGGAAGCAATTAAAATAAATGAGAATTTAATAAGATAAGAATTACCAAGGCTTTAGAATCCACCACTATTCAACTAGTAATTATCTAATTATTAATTAATCCCCAATTTTACAGTGACAACTCGAAATCAATCTATGTCATTTCATGGATATAACAATTAAGCCCAAATAAAATTAATCTTGTGTAGGTTCTTTTTCTCCTTAATAATATGACATCCAAGAATCTCATGTAAACATATTGAATAATAAAGAGTTAAAGTTTCCTAAGCACTCCATGTAAACAATTTAATGAAAGACATAGAATCAAAGATAATCATGTATAAACTTTATAAATCCAAGCATAGATTTAATCGAATATTAATCCTAACAATCAATAATGCATGACAGAATTGATGAAAAGATTTTATTAGTATGCAATTAATCATGTGAAATAAAAACCATAATCATCAAAGAACATATATAGGGAATTAATTAAATAAAAAGATAATTATTTCATTGAATATGTTTTCATCCTTAACCTCAGTATAAGAAATTTAATTAGACATACTTGAATTGAGAGCAACAAAATAAATAAAATCAGCCATGAAAAGGAGTAATAAAATAAATAAAACCAGCCATGAAAAGCCGAAGTGCTGCTGCCGCTACCCTCTATTCTCTCTGTCTCGCATCCTCCCTTTTGTTTCCGTCCTCTGGCGGCTACCTCATTCAAAAGCCAAAACTCTCTTTTTATAATGCTTAGCCACCGAATCCTCTTTGTCTATTAATTAAAATCCTTTTTCAATTATAAAACAAAGCTTCCATAATAACGCCACCATAAGCCATTAATTCCACTTTTGAAAGTCAAGTGTGAGCCCCATTTAAATTGCTTTCCACTTTTGCAATGACATGCACGTCCAGTTCAATTGGAGAATTGAAATTCAATGCAAATTGCTCTTTGCTCTTAACTCTGTCACGGCTTCAACTAATATTATCTTAAATTGTTATTTTTTTGCACTTTTTATTTTCAATCTCCAATTAATTCCCTATGCAATAAAATAATTTAATTAATTAAAAATAACTAATAATTAAATAATAAACGATAAAATATGTATATAAATTATGCTCTACAACCCATCCGTTAACAATAAAAAGCCAAGAACGGTCCATGCCAATAGTTATGGTCGGTTCAATCTAAGAAATAAGCACGAAAGGTGAAAAGCAAGAGTCTTACATTGAAAAAAAGGTTGGATAAAAATTGCGAGTATTGGAAAATAAATGCGAGTAGTGCTACCTTACGTTAAATTTGCTGGCAAATACACAATCTTTCGCCGTTTTAGCTGTCAACCACTATTTTCTTTCTCCATTTGAAACAAAACACAACAAAGCTGCGTCCTTTGTGATTCCAACTTCCAAGCATCTACATATGTTCCACATTTCCACAGTGCTTTGATTGAATTAATTGAATGTTTTCATCTAATCAAAATCTCTCTAATCAATTGAACTGTTTCTTTTACGGCTTCAGGTACCAGCACCACAATGAACACATAAATTTGAAGGGTCGTGTGGTGTCTTGCCGACTTAATCTGTAAGGTATGCGAGCCCAAGTCACCAGTTCAGGACATTAAATAAGATGTTGAATGAGTCTATACGTTCTTAGCATAAAACTTCACGGAATAGACACGGCTTTTTACACTTTCATTCATCTTTTTAGCTGTCATCAACTATTTTGTTTCTTCAGTTGGAGTAGACACGGCCTTTACTTTCAACAGAAAATGATGTGAAATTATCATGAAACATCCCGGAAGATTCCAAGGAAGCATCCAACAACGCATCTCTATACACTCTGCAGTTACATTCCATTATTTTCACATCCCAAATTTTCGTCTATTCAAAATCTCTCATCTACTGAGGGTTGTGGCTTCTTTTTCTTCTTCTCATCCATCAACCAGTATGAGCTTGAGTTTGAATTTGATGAATCCTCGAAACAATGAGTATGATGTTTCTGTTATGGCTTCTTCTTCTTCTTCTCCTCGAAACAGTAATAAGCATGGTATTTTTCTTAGTTTCAGAGGAGAGGACACCCGTGACAACTTTACCAGCCATCTTTATTCTGCCCTGTGTCACAATAACATTGAAACTTTCATCGACAACGATCTTAAGAGAGGAGATGAAATTTCACAGTCTCTGCTTGATACAATTGAAGCATCAACCATCTCAATTATCATTTTCTCAGAAAGATATGCTTCTTCAGGATGGTGTCTCGATGAACTTTTAAAGATCCTCGAATGCAAGCACGATTATGGACAGGTTGTGATTCCAGTTTTCTGTCGCGTTGATCCGTCGCATGTGAGATGGCAAACTGGTACTTTTGGAGATTATTTTTCGAAGCTTGGAGAACGATTTCCAAAGAAGATGCAAAGATGGAGGAGTGCTTTGACCGAAGCAGCCAATCTTTCTGGCTTTGATTCTCATGTAATTAGGTAACGACGATCTTCTATCTAATTCTTACTATTAATTAATCTTGTATATGTAACAAATGACATTATAAGAATGAGTTTAACTTATCAATAGTTTATTAATTAAAGCATTTTTATGAAGATTAGGTTATTATCCTGCATATTTAATTAATTTTCCAATTATTTTATTTGATGAAATTGTTCTTCACATTCAATTAGTTATTTTATATTGCAACTAAAAACACATGAACACATGATTTTCCGCCTCGTTTCATATATTTGAACTTTAGTTGCTGTTATACTTTTACTAGGCCTGAATCTAAACTTGTTGAGGAAATTGCCAATGAAATATTGGAGAGGCTGGATGATACTTTCCAAAGTTATAACAAAGACTTGGTTGGAGTTGAATGGCGCATTAAAGAAATTGAATCATTATTATGCACTGGGTCTGCGGGTGTTTACATATTGGGGATTTGGGGCATCGGTGGTATAGGCAAGACAACAATCGCTGATGCTGTTTTTAACAAAATCTCTAGACATTTTGAAGGTTCTTACTTTGCGCAAAATGTTAGAGAAGCAGAAGAAACTGGCGGAATGAAGGACTTACAGAAGGAACTTCTGTCCAAGTTATTGAATGATAGAAATGTGAGGAACATCGCGTCTCAACTCAACAGACTTGCTCGCAAGAAGGTTCTAATTGTTTTTGATGACGTGAGTCATCGAAGACAAATAGAATCATTAATTGGATGCCTTGATGAGTTAGCTTCAGGGAGTCGAGTAATAATAACAACAAGAGATAAACAAGTCCTTAAAAATTGTTGGGCCAATCAAATATATCGGATGAAGGAATTAGTATATGCTGATGCTCATAAGCTTTTCTGTCAGTGTGCTTTTGGAGGAGACCATCCAGATGCAAGTCATACAGAGCTCACAGACAGGGCAATCAAATATGCACAGGGAGTTCCTTTAGCTCTTAAAGTTTTGGGTTGCCATCTATGCGGAAGGAGCGAAGAGGTATGGGAAAGTGCAATGAGAAAACTGGAAAAAATTCCTCACGAGGAAATCCAGGAGGTGTTAAAAATAAGTTATGATAGCTTGGATGACTCTCAGAAGAATGTTTTTCTAGATATTGCATGTTTCTTTGAAGGAGAGCATAGAGATGAGGTGACAAGCTTTTTTGATGCTAGTGGCCTCGAAGCTAAAATAGAATTAAGTGTTCTTGAAGGTAAGTCTCTCATAACTTGCTTCCATAACCACATAAGAATGCATGACTTGATACGAGATATGGGAAGAGAAATTGTTCGAAATGAATCTATCGATCATCCAGGAAACCGCAGTCGGCTGTGGCATCACAAGGATATTTATGAAGTTTTTAAGAAAAATACGGTAAGCAATAATAAGTTTTTAATTACATCTTATTGATGTTATGTTTATACTAGTAGTTTGTCTGGATTTTTCTTTTGAAAAAGAATAGAATTAATTCTGCTTAAAATTAATGGAAGAATAATATTAAAAAATTAGTAAAATAAAATAGATAGATCCGTTATTTCCCTCGCTCAGTTTGTGACATGCCCTTGTTGGGCTAAGTTCAAAATCTCCAAAGCAAAGAGCGCTTTTGGAGAGGGGAAAAAAAATAATCCCCTCAAATCGTTTTCAGCTGGGGGAAAAATGCTTTTCCTTTTCAACTCAAGCCCTGCCCCTACCCTTAATTTTCACAGGAAAAGAATTGCTACTCCTTTTCAACTCAAGCCCTGCACCGACCCTCAACTAAAATGGAATACTAAAACACACAGCATGTATTTCTAATTGAATGGAATAATATTTCATGGAAATGTTGTAAATTAATTTTACAATTTAAATATTAAGCATTTTCTTGAATTTTCTATTTGTGTTTGACAACTTAAAAGTAATTGTTTACTTGTTTGCTTCAATTATGTACCAACTTATGATCTGCTATTTGATTGTTAGGGGACTGAAGCAATCAAGGGCATCTCTTTAGATATGAGCAAGATCAATAGTGAGATACAAATAAATCCATATACTTTCTCAAAGATGACTGAATTGAGAGTCTTAAAATTCTATGGATCTAAGAACAAATGTATGGTGCATTCATTAGAGGGTGTGCCATTTACTGAGCTGAGGTATTTTGAGTGGCATCAATTTCCACTGAAAACGTTGAATATATTACATTGGGAGAATCTTGTTTCACTTAAAATGCCGGGCAGCAAAGTTACACAACTTTGGGATGATGTTCAGGTATATATTTATTTGAAATTCTTTCAGTAATAAATTCTAAATACAATTGATGCTATAATTAATGTTCATGATGGTATCTATTAGTTTATAATAATAATAGTTGTTATTTTTTCGGGTGGCAGAATCTTGTAAGCTTAAAAAGGATAGACCTCAAGTACTCCAAGTTGCTGACGAAACTCCCAGACCTCTCCCTGGCCCGAAATCTTGAGATATTGGATTTAGGCTACTGTTCAAGTTTGACAGAGACTCACTCATCTATTCAATATCTAAATAAACTTGAAGTCCTTGATCTAGACCGCTGTGAAAGTCTGACCAGTCTTCCAACTAGCATTCATTCGAAGTATCTCAAGCGACTTGTACTTCGGGGTTGTTCAAATTTGAAGAACCTCCCAAAGATGACATCTTGTCATTTGCGTAGTACTTTACCTTTATTAGGTGTTGGAATTGAAGAACTGCCATCATCCATTGAGTGCCTATCCAATATCGGTGAACTACTAATTTACAACTGTAAAAGGCTTGAGAACATCTCGAGTAGCATATTTAAGTTGCAGTTTCTTGAAAGTATTCGAATCCATCGCTGTCCAAATTTGCAGTTTCTAGAGATCCCATCTTGTAATATAGATGGAACAAGAAGTAAAGAACAACCCTCATCTGAGTTGAAATTGAAGAAGTGTCCAAGGCCTGAGAGTCTCCCAAGTGGCCAGTGTATGTTCAAATCTCTTACTTCTCTTGAAATCATTGATTGCCCAAATTTTGAGAGACTGCCGGATGAACTTGGAAATTTACAAGCATTGAACAGGTTGATCATTGATGGAACTGCTATAAGAGAACTACCAGAAGGCCTCGGTCAGTTATCCTTATTATCTAAGTTGGAATTGAAGAACTGTTCAGAGCTTGAGTACATCTCGAGTAGCATATTTAAGTTGAAGTCTCTTGAATCTATTGAAATCTCTAGTTGTTCAAATTTAAAGGGGTTTCCGGAGATCCCATTTTGTAATATAGATGGATCTGGAATTGAGCGAATACCCTCATCTGTGCTGAAATTGAATAAATGTTCAAAGCTTGAGAGTCTTCCAAGTAGCCTGTGTATGTTCAAATCTCTGACATCTCTTGAAATCATTGATTGCAAAAAGCTCGAGAGATTGCCTGATGAACTTGGAAATTTAGAAGCCTTGGAGGAGTTAAGAGTTGAAGGAACTGGTATAAGAGAAGTACCAAAAAGCCTTGCTCAGTTAGCCTTATCTAAGTTGAAATTGAAGAAATGTTCAAGCTTTGAGAGTCTCCCAAGTAGACTGTATGTGTCCAAATCTCTTACATCTCTTGAGATCATTGATTGCAAAAATTTCATGAGATTGCCTGATGAAATTGGAAATTTAGAATACTTAAAGGTGCTCACTATTAAAGGAACAGCTATAAGAGAAGTACCAGAAAGCCTTGGTCAGTTATCCTCACTAGAATGGTTAGTTCTATCCGATAACAATTTGCAGATAATACCAGAAAGTCTCAATCAGTTATCGTCACTAGTAAGCTTGAAACTATCTAACAACAATTTGGAGAGAATACCAGAAAGGCTCGATCCGTTATCATCACTAAAATATTTGGATTTATTCGAAAACAATCTGGATAGAATACCAGAATACCTGAGGAGTTTTCCAACTAGCATTCCTTCCAAGTTTACCTCGCTCAGGTTATCTGTTGACTTGAGAAATTGTTTGAAATTGGACCCGAATGAGCTCAGTGAAATCATCAAAGATGGATGGATGAAACAGGTGTGTCTCTTAACTCACTCCTTTCATTCTATTTTCTTTTACTTTTTATTTTAACTAAAGTTAACATTATTTTTCAAAAATGAATAATTTTTTATTTTTTTGTTGCAGTCAGTTAATGGTGAAACATATATCACGAAAAGTATGTATTTCCCTGGGAATGAAATTCCGAAGTGGTTTAGGCATCAAAGTATGGGATCTACTATAAGCTTGAAGACACCGCAACCAACAGGCTATAATAAATTAATAGGCTTTGCTTTTTGCGTTGTTGTAGCATGTTCAGTTTCAGAGTGCTGTAGGCATGAAAGTGTGGAGGATGACCGGAAATGCAACCTGTTTGATGTGGTCTGTGATCGGAGATCCAAAGGATATGATTCTTACACTTCTTCGTATTTGGGGAAAATTAGTCACGTAGAGTCAGATCACATGTTTTTGGGATCTAGTACATTCGATGGTGAGAATTCATGTAAGAGGTCTGACGAGTTCTTTTTCCACATTGATCGTTCATGCTGCGAAGTGAAAAAATGTGGGATTCAGTTTGTGTACGCTCAATGGCAACGGCTCTAGTAGCACTAAAGTAATTTACCTCTATCCTTATAATTCTTACTCATGTATGTTTAAGTGTTTATATATAAACACTAATCCTTAGGTTTTTTTTCCCATATGGGATAAGTTTCATTTCTTTTCAAATTTACAACTTCAAGGGTGAACTTTGAGAGACAATTTCTCATTCATCCAAGCACCATTTTGAGAAAATAAAATTATATTTTTGAAGTATTAACGGAATAGAATCCGAAACTCACAAGATTTCTCACTTTCGCTAAGTGGGCCACTCAAAATGTGCCCTCAAAATAGCATGATATGCTATTTTTTCAACATCTACATGCTCGTTTGCTTTAAATATTGAAGGAAAAATGTGGTCCATTGTGTTTTTTTATGTCGTATGGAGATAAATCACAAGTTATAACAATATTTGTTTTCTTATTGCCCTTGTGTAGGTTAGTCATATGTGGAGCACAATGATGTTATTTTACTAGTCATAATTCCTTCAGCCCAAGCACCTGAAATTGCTTCTTCTCAAGTTGTTAGAATTGCCAAGGAGTTTTATCGAGATGGTAATTGGCTTAGATATTTTATTTCTTTTTACGATAATTTGTGGGTACATTTTGGATTTATAACCAAGATGTATTAAGTTTAATTTTCATAAGCTTTAGTGCACTAGTGCATTCTTTACACCCCTATTCATTAAACAAAAGGACAAAAGTCTCTCTAATATTTAAGAAAAAAACATTTACACCCCTATTCATTAACAAAAACTATTTCGTTAAATTATCAAAAGGTTAATATTGCAATTGTATATTAATAACAAATGTATTGACAAAAAAACCCACAAACACACAACGAACAAAGCACACGCACACACACTTAAACAAAAAAAAACACACACACATACACTTAACACACAAACCCTCGATACACTTTCCAGATCTTGACAAACCCTTACACACACACACACACTCATACTGCTCGTGGTTGAAGACCGCCACTGGTGCTGCTGGTCGTGCGTCGTGTGCGCCGCACGAAGCTGCTGGAACTACCCGCGATCGAGAACGCGATTGTGCTGCTGCTCTTGCGTCGTGCGCACCGATGCTGGTCGTGCGTCGTGTGCGCCGCACGAAGCTGCTGGAACTGCCCGCGATCGAGAACGCGATTGTGCTGCTGCTCTTGCGTCGTGCGCACCGCCGGAAGCTGCTGTTGGAACTGCTTGTGATCGAGACCGCGACTGTGCTGCTGCTCGAGCGTCGTGTACGTCGCCGGAAGCGGATGGAACTGCTCGCGTTTGAAGACTGTCACTGGTGCTGCTGCTGTAATGTTATGGTTAAATAATACGACTGTGCTGCTGTTGTAATACAAATTTGTGAGCACATTTTTTAAAAAATATTATGGTTATTGTTGTAATGTTTACCAGTACCAATTTGATACAATATTTAGTACTATTAAGATTTGGTGGTTATTGTTGTGACCAGCTTTTTTTTTTAGTTGATCATAAAAGTTTAAATGGTTGACATGTGGAGAATTATTATTTTTATGGCATTAATAACTAGTGTTATTTATTTTTATTTTTGAGTACTGATTAAATCTATTTGGTTTGAAGAAAAAATTTGACAAAAAGTTAAATTTATTTATTTTTATTCTTGAGTAATGATGTTCGGGTTGGATTTTTTTGATAGTGTCTAGAAATATAGTCGACCTCATTCTACTCAGAATTTATTACTGTCGAGCTGACCTCATAAGTACAATCTGGAGCCTATGTTGGTGGTCTGGTTTACAAGTACAACCTGAGGTTTATGTGAATGACTTGATTTAAGAATACAACCTTAAGCCTCCATGAGCAACTGAGAAACTCGCCAGTCTGATTTAGAAGTGAAGTAATCCGACCTTAAAATTCATTTGTCCGACCCGAGAATTAGCTCGACATGGAAGATTATTGGTTAAAATAACGTGGCCTAATCTCTAGGAAAGTTGTGTGCCACGATTTATTTAAACCGCCTCTAACTAACAACTTCTTGCAATTGTTAAAGAAAGTGGGCTTGAAATAAGAAGGCAACCACCCACGACTAGAAGCCTATTTAAGCTGAAGTGGGCAACAAAGGTGGGGGTTAGCAAAATCAGCCAAAAATTCTACAAATGACCTATCTAAAAGTCTTAACATTCCCTATAAGATTTTTAGCTCCTCTATCAGAAAACTCCTTTATTTTAACTCATTCACAATTCTTCCCTCTCATTTTTCTCTCTTTATACATAATTTTTGACTTAAGCATCGGCGGGTCTACAACGGAACCCCACCGGCGTAACCTAACTGTGTTTTTTGGTTGGCAGGTACAAAAAAATACTGTTAGATTGGCGTTTAAGCTTGGATTCGCACTGTAATTCCCCAAAAGAAACAAATTCAGCTGTTGAGGTCGCTTTTCGGCATCAACATCTTGGCGTCGTTTGTGGGAAACAATGCAAAAAGCCATACGTTTGAAGGTTTAGAAGGAGGAGGCTGTCAGATTACAAAATAACGATGGATGATAATGACAGAGATAGGCAGACCTTGCGCCAATTGGTGGAGGAAATGAATGCCACAAGAAATAAGAGATGGAGAGAAGGGATCAAGAGGCAAATGGAAAGATTTGAGGAGATGACCAGGGGGCTGGTTGATGCCCAAGTCAGAGGGGCTCAAGTTCGAGCTAGTGTTCCAAAGAGCAGTGGAGTGCGAGAGAGGGAAGAGCTTGGTGGTGAATAGTAGAGCGGAATGGGACTACCACACGTTGACGTACGACAAGAGAATAGAAGTGCAGGAGAACAAGTGAATGAGTTGAGGGGGAGAATCAATGACTTGAATCAAGAAAGAGAGAGGGAGAGCTGAGAGACCCCCAACGAGCAAGTGAACTTGAGCAGCGAATGCTGCAATTTTAAAAAACTTTAGAGGCATTATAGGCGAAAAGAAAGGGCAAGAAAGTGGTAGGATGGTTGTTACTTGATGCCGAGTCCCCCTTGGTACGTGAAGTGATGGCGGTAACTTTGCCACCCAAGTATGTGGTTCCAGCCTTGGTGTATGAAGGAAAACCTGACCCAAATCATCACGTGGAGAAGTTTAATGAGATGACTGGGATTCAAGGTTTGAATGATTTTCAAAGGTGTTGTGTTTTTCCTTTAACCTTAGAAGAACAAGCACGAGAGTGGTACCAAAGATTAAAGAAAGGAAGCATATGAAATTTCAAGGAGTTATGTGAGCTTTTCATTGTGTGTTTTAGAGGTTCATGCATACTAGAGCAAGATACGAGCAGATTGAAAAAATTGGTCCAAGGAGAATTTGAAAGTTTGAGGAACTTTGTGACCATGTATCATAAGGAGTTTACTGATCTAAGGGCCTTTGATCATCCGGATGCTCTAGAGGGATTGAAAAAGGTGTTGAGAATCAATTGATTGTGGAATAGCTTATATATAGTAAGGGGATAACAACATATGCTGAGGCGTACGACCAGGAAAAATTGGATATGAAAACTGAAGATGTAGAGGAAGAAAAGAGGAGAATGGAAATGCAGACGGGGGGTCCGGTGAGAAGGGGAGACCTGAGAAGGAGAGGAGATACTTTGGGTATAGCTCGAGGATGAACACCGATGATAGACTTCATTACGACAGAGGGTTGTTCAATTATAGACAATCGAAAATGCCAGATCGAGATTGGGAAGGAAATCGTGAGATAAGAGAAATCTCATTAATAGAAAGGGGCCGAGAGGGAGGAAATAATTATGGGAGGAACCAATAGGAGAACCGAGTAAGAGGCTACAATAGGTTGCCACCTTATGTAGACCGAAGAGAATTGAGATCTAACTATGGGGTGAACTAACTAGAGCAGAGTGAAAGATACACACCACTAAATACGAGTAGAGCAGAAATATATGCTGCAATAAAATATAAGGGATTACTAACACCTTCAAAGCCGATTGTAGGGGGTCTGGGCGGAAGTACTCACAAGGTGACCGGACATGGAACTGTCGATTGCATAGACTTGAAAGAATAACTTGAACGGCTAGTGTAAAATCGATATCTGAAGGAGTATGTGGATGACCAAGGAAGAGGTGGGAGAAGAGGAGACATTAGAGATAATGTAGCGATGATGATTATAGGAGGGCCGACCCTAATAGGAGACTCAAACCGCTCGAGGAGAAATTATAAGAGACCTCAGGCTTGATCCAGTCAAAACATCGCTAAAGGGGTTTGGCGGAGTTGAACTGATTCCTCTTGGTTGATTGGCGGAGCTGAACTGATTCCCCTTGGGTTGATTGACTTGGCATTGACAATAGGGTTCAGCCAACTACAAAAGACAATGATGGTGACATGGGTGATAGTTGATGAGTCGAGCCCTTATCAAGTTATTTTAGGCAAACCGTTCAATAGGATAGCAGGAGTAGTAAGCTCAACCCTTATGCAATGTGTGAAGTTTAGAGTTCAAGGTGCGGTTGGAGTGATGAAGGGCCAACAACAAATAGCTCGAAGTTGTTACGCTACAGTTGCGAGAGAATTCATGCAGATCACGAGTATCGATCCACGAGTTGGGAATAGATTGTACCACCAGTACCCTAATGAATAAATGAAACAAGTGCCGGTGGGTGAGAATGATCCGAGTAGAGTGGCAAGAGTGGGAATAAAAATGACGGATGACATTTCCAATGAGCTTCAAAATTTATTGATGAAGTTCTAGGGCCGAGCTGGGAAGGACCGTATTTGGCAATGGGGCATATAAGTTAAGTTATCAAGATGACAGGGTCGTCACCAAGGTATGGAATGCAGAGCACTTGCAGAAAATACTACCAGTAGGCCAATCTTACTAATGATGTTCTTGTTTGTTTATTTTCTTTAAATATGCTAGGAAAGTTTGTTTCTTTGCTATTTCAATTTGTTTGTGTTCAATTTTGTAATTTATGTTGTATTAATATTAATGAGGTTATTCAAAAATGCAACTTTATTTCTCAACTTGTCTACTTGTGACAAGTTTTACTTGAGATTAAGATTGACTCTTGGCCTTGTTGAGTTCCAACGTGAAAAATTTGTCCAATCTTATTGAAATTGTGATAGACTTTTGGCCTTGTTGAAGTCCGACGTGAAAAAATTATCCAATCTTATTGAGATTGAGATTGAATTTTGGCCTTGTTGAGGTCTGACGTGAAGAATTTATCTAATCATAGTGAGATTGAGATCGACTCTTAGCCTTATTGAGGTCCAACGTGAAAATTTATCTAATTTTATTGATATTGAGATTGGCATTTTTGGGCCTTATTGAGGTCCATCGTGAAAAATGTATCCAATCTTATTGAGATTGAGATCGACGTTTGGCGTTATTGAGGTCCGACGTGAAAAATTTATCCAATCTTATTGAGATTGAGATGAGCTTTTGGCCTTGTTGAGGCCCGACTTGAAAAATTTATCTAATCTTATTGAGATTGAGATCGACTTTTGGCCTTGTTGAGGTCTGATTAGAAAAATTTATCCAATCATATTGAGATTGAGATCGGTTTTGGCCTTATTGAGGTACGACCTAAAAAATTTATCCAATCTTATTGAGATTGAGATTGGCTTTTGGCATTGTTGAGGTCCGACGTGAAAATTTTATCCAATCTTATTGAGATTGAGATGAACTTTTGGCCTTGTTGAGATCTAACCTGAAAAATTTTATCCAATCTTATTGAAATTGAGATCGGCTTTTGGCCTTGTTGAGGTTCGACGTGAAAAATTTATCCAATCTTATTGAGATTGAGATCGGCTTTTGGCCTTGTTGAGGTTCGACATAAAGAATTTATCCAATCTTATTGAGATTGAGATATGCTTTTGGCATTGTTGAGGTCCGATGTGAAGAACTCATTCAATCTTTTTGAGATTGAGATCGACATTTGGGCTTTAGTGAGGTCCTACGTGAATAATTATCCAGTCTTATTTGAGATAAAGGTTTACATTTAAGCCTTGTTGAGGTCCTACCTAAATAACTATCCGATCTTATTGGAGATTGAGATTTACATTTAGGTCTTATTGAGGTCGTACATGAATAATCATTCAGTCTTATTTGAGATTGAGGTCGACATTTGGACCTTGTTGAGATCTTACGTGAATAATTATCCTCTCCTATGGAAATCGAAGTTGACAGTTGGACATTATTGAGGTCCAACGAAAATAGATTGACTCAGACTTATCAAGATCAAGGTCATTAATTTTAGTCCAACCTAATTTGATTATTTGATATTCTCATCTAAATTATTTGCTCCAACTTTAGATTGACATTTATTATTTTGCAATCATCCTCGCCTCATTTAGCTTGACAAATTATTATAATTTTGTGGAGGTCGAAATTTTAGGTTGAGGTTGAAATTTTAGCATAGTAGGGCCTATGGCTGAGGTCAACATTTTAACTTGGTAGGATCTACGTTTGAGGTCGACATTTTAGCTTGGGAGGGTTTAAGGTTGAGGTCGACATTTTTGTTTTGTTGGACTGCAGTTGAGTTTCGGTTAACATTCTAGCTTTGTAGGATCTACGGGTGAGGTCGACATTTTAGGTTGGTAGGGCCTACGGTTGAGGTCAACATCTTGGCACCGTCTGTAGGGAACGATATGAAAAGCCATAAGAAAATGATGATATTCATTGGATGGGAAATATGAGGGCAGAATAACAAGTTGTTGTTGGCAAGTATAGCTCGAAAGAACACTTCTCAAAGGTGAGAATCAGGTTTGGTTTCAATTTAATTATTTAGTATAACCGAAACTAAGGGGCGTGAATTACAGATTAATCATTGTTTTATTATTTGTTGATTATGATGGTGTTTCTCGATTCTGAGGTGATTGAACTACTTGTGCAATTTCTTTTCAAATAAATGCTAATTAGCCAAAATTATTTAATTTAATTGAGAAGTAGCTAAGAATTGAGGAGAAATCAAATAATCGATAAGATTAATAGCAATGAATTAATGGGTAAATTTGATTGGACCCGATTGGGATGGTTTGGCATTACTCATTGGGTTCAAAAGCTTAGCATCTTGCTATGTACTAACCAATCGAGTCTTGTAGTTGTGGCTTTGGTGTAAGAGGTGTTCGATAAAATATCTAAACTAGGGGACTAGTGTTCGGGTTGGATTTTTCTAATAGTGTCTAGAAATATAATCGACCTCATTCTACTAAGAATTTATTACCGTCGAGCTGACCTCATAAGTACAGTTTGGAGCCTATATTTGCAGTCTGGTTTACAAGTACAACCTGAGGTTTATATGAATGACCTAATTTAAGAATATAACCTTAAGTCTCCATGAGCGACTTAAATTCAACTGTAATTCCCCAAAAGAAACAAATTCAGCTGTTAAGGTCGTTTTTCGGCATCAACAATTTGAATCATTGTTTCCCTCATTTTGCTGAGGTTTTTTTTTAAAAAAAATTTGATAGTGACAAGCAAAAGAACAACAATAAAATTACAATTACAAATATTTCAGACTTTCTGGTTCCTTTTCTTAAAAAAAAAAGATCCTCCATTTTCTCATCCCGCAGCACTTGCTCTCTATCTCTAACCATTCGGAACCTGTAGCTTTCTCAACACCGAACCGGACTGCCTCAGGAATGATATTGTATTCCCACTCATGAGGATGTGTGATGGTAAGAAGTTTAGTGACATAGTAACCCAAAAGTAAGTGATCTGAATCTACAAAGTTAACAACTCCCAAAGAAATCTTTATGACATGCGGATCGAAATATTGATTTTTTTCTTTTTTCCTTTTTATGTACGATTTGACTTTGAATTCATAGAACAATTGAAACTTCCTTTCCGTGAAATGATGGAGTGGGAATACTACAATAGCGCTAAAAGCAAAGCTGAGTAATTTTTTGTTACTCAAGCAACCTGGTGGCAAGGTAATAGAAGATCCCATACTTTGAAACTGAAACCACGTTGGAATTTCATTCCCAGGTAAAATGACGAGACCATCACATGGTGGGAAATATATCTGCATCACCAAAATAATCTGTTAGGTAAATAAGAGCACCAGCTCGGCCAGGCCATCAATGTTACGAGCAGAACACTGATAATGAGCTCTCTACAAACATAGGCCGACCAGAGACATATACCGAGCCGATGCCCATTCCCCAAAGAGCAGGAACACGGTCCCATAGAATCGCGACAGTTGCGCTTTTCTCAAAACCGTTGAGGGAAACGCGAAATCCCACGTTTGCCCATAATGTAGCAGTTAGAGTCCCATGAGGGGCAGCCACTACCCGAAAAAAGTGGAATTAAGACGGGGGACTGCGGCTATAAAAGAGGAAGAAATCGATGAAGAAAGGGAGAAAAAAAAGTAGAGAAAAAGGAAAACTCTGCCAAATTGAATCCAGGCCATTTTCAATACAAATAGTGAGCCAATTCTGAGCAATTATTCGAATCTTAATTGCACCGTTTTCCCGTAAACACCTTGGGCTAACTTAAGCATCGAAGAGTTTACGCCGGTAAAACCACCAGCGTCTCTGATCCATTTTTGTGAACGTAGACTTAGTGAGAGAAAGAAGGACAATTCCAACTTCAGTGGCTAGAACAATTGTTGAAGTAAGAAGGAGTCGGCATCTTCACTATTGGAAACATAAACGTTGGTGCAAAATTCTGGTCGGGCAAAGGGCGAGCAGATTTCAGCATCAACATTTTGGCGCCGTCTATGGGAAGCTGGATAGAAAGCTACCACCAACTTAATAGTAACCAAAGAAGCAACGAGCGATTAGATATGGATGTGTCGAGGAACGGTGCTTTGAGGGATGACAATAAAACTGTTGAGACAATTACTCTCCGGGAAATTGCGAATGAAGCTCGAGAGAGGATGATGCAAGATTGATTGGAGCGGATGGAGAAGCAAATGGAGACTCTCACAGCCGTACTGTATGAGCTGAGGGATGAGCGGAGAAGGGAAGGTGAAACCTCTGCGGGAAGAGATGAAGTTGGAGCAGAGCCCAGCCTTCGGAGGTGTAGAGTCGAAGAAATCCCTCCGCCGGTGGACCAATCTAATGGGTTACATCCCCACAGAAGTATTGGTCGGGCTCTAGCATAACGCGTGGATGAAGGGAGGGACCAATCTCGTCCCGGATGAGTACTGGAAATGGATGGCCGAGCACTCAATGTTGACGAAGGAGAGCTCCGGCAGCAGTTGCAGAATGCCGAGTAGGAACAAGATCAGATAGCGGCGTGATCCTCACCGCGCTGTAGAATTGGAGGGAGAGGTGCGTAGATTGGCGTAGGTGATGGAGGAGATACATGGCAAGAGAAAGCCCCCAAGCTGGAGGATAATGCTAGATGAAGAATCTCCGTTATCAACCGAGATCATGGGTACTGTAATCCCAAGAGATTTTCGCTTCCCCGACCTCAAATAATCCGGGCGAAGCGACCTGCTGGTGCACATTGAACGTTTCAACGACATGACGGGTGTGCAGGGGTTGACACCAGCTCAGAGGTGCAGGGTGTTCCCATTGACGTTAGAAGGACGAGCCCGAGAATGGTACCGCAAATTACCCAGAGGAAGTATAAAGGGGTATGAGCAGATGTGCTAGGAGTTGGTAGAGCAGTACCGAGGAGCAGTGGCCCCCGAGGACGGCATGATGGAACTGATGGGGATGAAATAGGAGAAGCATGAATCCCTTCGGGATTTTGTAAAACGGTATCACCGGGCCATGCTGGATCTGGGAACTTTTAATCACCCGCAGGCGTTGAGGGGATTAAAAGAAGGTGTAAGAATCGGCCGATTATGGTATAACTTAAGAAGCCCCTTAGTGCAGAATTACTCGGCGGGGTATGAACAGGCGAGGCGAGATATAGAAATCGAAGAGGAGAAATTGGCGAGGATAAAAAGTGAACAGTTGGAAAAGCTGAGACGAAAGGAGCGGAGAGCCCCGAACGGGAGCGGATTGGGAAAGCGAGCTGGGGAATCTTCAGTAATGTGCGGATTATCAGCTCGGTCCCACCCTTATCCCATAGCTCAGAGACCATAACAGTTCCAACACAGCCGGGCTCAACCTTCGTACCCCCCATTCTTGGAGCGGCAGCAAGAGTGCAGGCAGATGGCCTCCCACCCTTATCACTACGCCCCTATAGCGTTACATGCAACTAATTCCAGGGCTGGACGACCCGATCAGCTACCGGCGATACCAGCCTGAGGTGATATCCAAGATAGCCGAGCAGTTCAACTGGTTGACCAGAGCTTGGCGTATAGACAGTATACTCCACTAAAAATCTCCATGGAGGAATTGTATGAGAGGATCGAAGGACGAGGAATGCTATACCCTCCGGCCCTTATAACAAAATCTGTTCATCGACGTGATAAGAGCAGGTTCTGCAAATTCCACAACACTCACGGTCACACTATCAGCAAATGTCGTGACCTAAAGGTTCTGGTGGAGGATTTAGTGAGGAATCGGTACTTGGATGAATATGTAGATGGAGTGTCCCCCGTCATTGAATTACAGTACACGCAGGATGAAGGAGTTGAGAGGGGTCTGGAACGTGAACAGCCGACCATCCGTGTGATAGCAGGAGGGCCAACATTGGCCGGAGATTTAAACAGGGCACGGAAGAACTATGGGAGATACGCCATGACTGGCAAAGAGGTGCTTCTAAATTTGCCAGCAGCCAAGAGGGCAAAAGTGCGGTAAGTTCCCATTATGTAGACAGATAACGACGAAGAGGGTATCTTATATCCTCATGAGGATGCATTGGTGATTAAGGCAAGGGTGGCCGGCACAGAATTACGGCGATTATTGGTGGACACGGGCAGCTCAGTTGACATCCTGTTTAAGTCGGCCCTAGATAACATGGGAATTTCAGACTTAAAATTGGAGAGGACGAATACATCCTTGAAGGGATTTGGAGGGGGACGGTTAACTCCTATGGGGATCATCGAACTCCCGATTAATGTGGGGCCAAAGCCGTTTGAAAGAACGATGATGCTAGACTGTGTCGTGGTGGAAGAAAGAAGCCCTTACCAGATGATACTGGGGAGACCGTTCATGAGGATAAGCCAGTGTGTAATGTCCACGCATTATCTGGCGTTGAAATACAAAATAAATGGAGTTATTGGCATCGTAAAAGGCGACTAGAGAATGGCAAAGAGCTGCTATGCTACAGTGGCCAAGGAAACGCTGCAGGTTACCTCGCTAGATAACCGAGGGGATTTAAAAAAAGGTCGCCAGGAACCTATTGAAAAGCTAGAAAGAGTTGTTGTGAGCAAGAATAACCCGAGCAGAGTGGTTAAGGTGGGGTCAGAACTGGGCGAAGCAATTAAAAACGAGCTGGTGAAATGTCTACAATCCCATGCAGATATATTTGCCTGGTCTCATGAGGACATGCCAGGCATTGATCGGGGAATAGCTTGCCACAAACTGGCAATCAAGAAAGGGGCAAGGCCAGTGAGGTAAAAAAGGAGGTGCTTTAACCAAGAAAGGTATGAGGCCATAAATGCCGAGGTAGAGAAGCTGTTGAAAGCGGGATTTATAAGGGAGGCTAAATACCCAGAGTAGATTTCCAACGTAGTTTTGGTGAAGAAGGCCAACGGGAAATGGCGAATGTGTGTGGATTTCACAGACCTTAATAAGGCATGCCCGAAGGACAGTTTTTCCTTACCAAAAATAGACCAATTGGTGGATTCAATGACGAGGCATAGTTTGCTCAGCTTCATGGATGCCTTCTCAGGATACAACCAAATACCCATGAACGAGCAGGACGAGGAGAGTACCACCTTTATAACTAACATGCGTTTATTTTGTTACAGGGTGATGCCTTTTGGCCTGAAAAATACAGGAGCTACCTATCAAAGGTTAGTGAACAAGGTGTTCAAACCATTGATCGATGACACTATAGAGGTATATGTGGACGATATGATCACAAAGTCAAAAGAACCGAAGGATCATGTGAAGCACTTGGAAGAGACCTTCAAATTGCTGATGAGGTATGAAATAAAGCTGAACCCAGAGAAATGTGCATTTGGGGTTAGCTCGGGCAAATTTTTAGGATACCTGGTGAGCCACCGAGGGATCGAGGCCAACTTGGAAAAAATACGGGTGGTGATAGAAATGAGGTCCCCACGAACAGTTAAGGAGGTGCAGAGCCTTACAGGGAAATTGGCAGCATTGAACCTATTCATTTTGCGAGCTACTGATAAGTGCCACCATTTCTTCCAAACCATAAAGAAAGGGAGGAAGATGGAATGGACATCAGAATGCGATGAGGCATTTAGACAGTTGAAAGAGTACCTAGCCCCGCCCCGTTACTATCAACTCCGAGAGAGAGTGACTAGTTGCTTTTGTACTTGGCAATTTCTAAATGCACTACCAGCTCGGTCTTAGTCAGGGAAAAAGAAGGGAAGCAACACCCGGTATACTACACAAGCAAGGCCTTGGTAGACGCAGAAACCAGATATCCACTAATGGAAAAATGGGCGCTGGCTTTGATAACGACAGCACGCAAACTCCGACCATATTTCCAGGCCCACCAGATTATTGTGATGACTGACCAGCCTCTTCGGTAAATGCTTCAAAAACCAGATGCATCTGGTCGGCTAGTAAAATGGTCCGTGGAGCTGAGCGAATTTGACCTATCCTATAGACCCCGAGGAGCAATCAAAGCCCAAGCCCTGGACAATTTTATAGTTGACCGTGCTGAACCGGGGGAAGAGATTCAGGAGGAACAACCAATAGAGCATGAGAAACTAGAGGGGGTGTGGCTGGTGATGGTTGATGGGTCACGTAGTAAACAGGGATCCGGAGCAGGAGTTGTAATACGGAGCCCAGAAGGGGTTGAGTTATCCTATGCAGTAAAATTCGAGTTCCAGCTTACGAATAACCAAGCTGAATATGAGGCTTTCATTACTGGGCTCGGGCTGGCACATGCACTACGAGCTGAAAGAGTAGAAATCCGAGCAGATTTCCAGCTAGTCTGCAATCAGCTCTGCGACCAATTCCAAGTAAGAGAAGAGAAGTTGGGGCGTTATTTGAAAAAGGTGAAGCAAATGGTTGGACTCTTCAAAGAGGTAGAGGTAAAGCAGATATCCCGAAATGAGAATTACCGAGCAGATATGTTGGCTAGAATGGCTGCAATCGTAGATCCAAAATTACCTAAGTCAGTTCCACTAGAGGTGAGGACCTCGCCGAGTATAGGGGAGGAAGTAGAGGTAATGAGAGTAAGCACTGAAGAATCCTGGATGGACCCGATTCTCGCATATATCCACGATGGCATTTTACCGGAGGACAAAAGGCAAGCAAGAAAATTAAAATGCTGAGCAGCGAGGTACACGCTGTTCGATGGGGTACTGTACCGCCGAGGATTCACCTTGCCCCTTTTGAGATGTTTGGATGATGAGAAGGCAGATTATGTATTAAGGAAAATTCATAAAGGAATATGTGGAAATCACTCGGGAGCAAGAACTTTAGCCTTCAAGGCACTCCGGCAAGGATACTTTTGGCCAACCATGCACTAGAATGCGAAAAGGATGGCAAAGAATTGTAAAATCTGCCAAAGTTTCTCAGAGGTTCCTGCACAACCCCCAGAAAAGTTGACCATTATGACATCCCCATGGCCTTTTGCTCAATGGGGAATCGACCTGATTGGTCCGTTACCGAAGGGCCGAGGAGCGGCAACACATGCAATTGTAGCCATAGACTACTTCACCAAGTGGGTAGAAGTGGGAGTCCTCAGCCAAATCATGGAGAGAAAGATGACAGATTTTATTTGGAAGAATATCATCTGCAGATATGGAATCCCTTATACCATCATTACAGACAATGGGAGGCAATTTGACAACAACAACTTCAGAGAATTTTGCTAGAACCTGGGGGTGGACCTGAAATTCTGCACCCCTGCGCACCCCCAGGCAAATGGACAAGTGGAAGCAGCCAACAAAGTAATAAAGAAACTCCTGAAAACCAGACTAGGGGAGAAGAAGGGAGCTTGGGTCGATGAACTGCTAGGAGTATTGTGGGCTTACCGGACAACTCACAAAACTGCCACGGGGGAAACCCCGTTTGCTTTAGCATTTGGTCATGAGGCGGTAGTCCCAGCAGAAATTGAAGTAGGAACACATTGGACAGAATATTTTAATGAGGAGCAAAACGATGAGCAGATCTGCTTGAACTTGGACCTGCTGGAGGAGAAAAGGGAAGGGACCTCGCAGAAAGTGGCCCAGTGTCAGCAAAGGGTCATGCGTTATTACAACAAGAATGTACGTGTGAGACAGTTCCGAATAGGGGATTGAGTGCTTAGGAAGGTGAATAAAAACACTAGGGATCCTAACCATGGTGCGCTCGGCCCGAAATAGGAAGGCCCATACAGCGTGATTCGGGCGATTGGACCAGGAGCTTACAAGCTAGCGTACCCAGACGGACGAGACGTGAAGAGGTTGTGGAACGCCGAGCACTTGAAGAAGTATTTCCAGTAAGCAGAGTGCTCTACTAAGTCTTCATTTTGACAAGTTATTTATATTAAATGCATGATGAATTATTACACATGCATATATTCCGCATTTATGTAAAGCATTCAAATTTCAATAAAGATGAATTCAGCATGAAATCCCTCTACTAGCAGGCAATTTCACAAAATTTTATTAAGGCAATTAAGTGCCTGTTCCTGCTTGGTCAATGAAGACCAGCAGGCAATTTCACGAAATGTTATTAAGGCAATTAAGTGCCTGTCCCTGCTCGGTCAATGAAGACCAGCAGGCAATTTCATGAAATTTTATTAAGGCAAGTAAGTGCCTGTTCCTGCTCGGTCAACGAAGATCAGCAGACAATTTCACAAAAATTTATTAAGGCAAGTAAGTGCATGTTCCTGCTCGGTCAACGAAGACCAGCAGGCAATTTCATGAAATTTTATTAAGGCAATTAAGTGCATGTTTCTGCTCGGTCAACGAAAACCAGCAGGCAATTTCACGAAATTTTATTAAGGCAATTAAGTGCCTGTCCCTGCTCGGTCAACGAAGACCAGCAGGCAATTTCACGAAATTTTATTAAGGCAAGTAAGTGTCTGTCCCTGCTCGGTTAACGAAGACCAGCAGGAAATTTCATGAAATTTTATTAAGGCAAGTAAGTGCCTGTCCCTGCTCGGTCAACGAAGACCAGCAAGCAATTTCACGAAATTTTATTTAGGCAAGTAAGTGTCTGTCCCTGCTCGGTCAACAAAGAGCAGTCGGCAATTTCACGAAATTTTACTAAGGCAAGTAAGTGCCTGTTCCTGCTCGGTCAATAAAGACTAGCAGGCAATTTCACGAAATTTTAATAAGGCAATTAAGTGTTTTTCCCTGCTCAGCCAACGAAGGACCAACATGCAATTTCACGAAATTTTAATAAGACAATTAAGTGTCTATTCCTGCTCGGTCAACGAAGACCTGCAGGCAATTTCACGAAATGTTATTAAGGCAAATAAATGCCTACTCCTGCTCGGTCGTCAAAAAGACCAGCAGGTAAATCTACAAATTTGGTTATGACAAACAAGTATCTATTCCTACTCAATCGATTAAAGGGCTAGCAGGCAAAGCCAACTAAAAGCATTAAGGCAACTTGCAGAAACGATTCATAAGCAAAATCACAATACAAGAGCCAATAGAAAGCATTAAAATTTATGCTCAAAATGTTTACAAAACAGATGAAAATTGAGCGTTTATACAAAAATAGAACTAAAAATTAGGAGGGTCGACAGCTTCAGTAGTTGAAGAATCAGCAATTTCGGGAGGTGAAGGATCAGAAATCTCGGGAGGTGGAAGATCCGTAACACCGGGAAGAGGAGGCATGGACCCTTGACCCACTTCAAGAGTACGACCCCCAACTTTCCCCTCCTGCACCCCATCCACGGGAGCATCCACCTAATTCTTCTGATCACCCTGCTCCCTACCACCCTGATCGGCCTCAGCCATATATCTCTGCACCCCAGCCTCCAGCTTGCTCATGTCCAGCTCAGGATATTCTTCCTTAAGCACAGACATGATACACTTATAGCAGAAAGCAACCCCAGCGTCATACTCTGCATCCAATCGATCATCCACATCAACAGATTTGCCCTTCGCCTCGGCCAACTGCTCATTCAAGGATTTGATTTCTCCTTCGAGGGCGGTCCTCAAAGTATCTCTTTCGGGTTGAGTAGCCTGAAGATCAGACTTCAGGTCACCCAACTCACCCTCAAGTTTGGAGGATGTGGACTCAGCAATCACAACTTTCTCCTCCAACTCCCGAATCTGCTTATTCAGCTCAGCCAGCTTCTCCTTCATGCGATCAACAGATTCAACCTTTTTCTTCAAATCCTGATTATTAGCTTGAAGCCTCCTTTCATGGCGCGTGGACCTGTTCTTGTAACAAGAGACTAAGGTAGCCAACTTGAAGAAAACCCTCTGGACAGAACCAGCCAACTCACTGAGGCTCATACTCTCGATGTCCTTCACCATCTTGGGCCCCAACGATTTGCCGTAATCCCTCTGGTACGGGCTCAAGTAGTCACCTTGATCACGAGGTAGAGGAGGAGCAGACCGGTTCCCGGACTGGATGCTGATCTCAAGACCATTGTCGGAAGTTTTCTCCCCACTACTCTTACGAGGTAGAGGAGGAGGCAGAGCAGGGACAAGAGCTCTGGAAGGACCGACTCTGGTTTTCTTTGGAGGAGGAGGAGGGTTACTTGAGCTGCTCGGAGCCCGACCATGCTTTCTGCTCATCGCGTTGCGGATCTTGTTATCCATTCCGGTTGCAATGTCCACCAAGCCCGAACCGACCAAGTTTGTTGGTGACAGGAGGTCTTGACAAGTAGACGCGCTCACCAGAGCAGTCTCCACCTGAAGCAAAGGCCGTTCTTCAAGATCCTTAACCAAGTCCCACGATTCTGAAAAAATAAACAAGCTTAAAGAACCCAATAAGTGGCAATTTAAGAAAGAATATAGGCAAAAAATGAACGACCTGGGGTGACAAATTGCGGCGGAAGGTAAATATCACCACCCAACGAGCGAGCTACTGGACACCAGTTTCCTCCGGCAAAGAAGAATTTGTTCTTCCAATTTTTACACGAGGAGGGAAAGCCGGTGATTGGCTTCCTCTTCGCAGAGCTCGACATAAAATAATACCAGCCTGCTTCCTTCGGGCTACTCCTCAGCTGGTATAAATGCTTCACTTCAACAAGGGAGGGCTCCTCTGATCCACACCTCTCCCATAATACGAACATAGCCGAAAGAACCCTCCACCCATTCAGATGTAACTGACCTAGGGCTAGGTGCATACCCCTCAGTATCTTGGCGAAATAACACTAAAGGGGCAGCCGAGCTCCTAGTCTAAAACTCTCCAGGTGCATCGTCACGTACCCCCGCGGAGGCCAACTAGGAACATCACCTTTCCCAGGAACTACAACGAGAACGTCCTCAGGAATGTTGTAGAGGTTCCTAAGCTTGAATAGATAAGTTTGGTGGTGGCACAGGCTATGTAGTCGATAGGGTAAGAATCCGCCTTCACCCTATGACCAAGGTTTCTCTTCTTAAGAGGTTGGCTCAGCTCGGAACTGCTCCCCTCACCATTACCCACTTCTTCAGGGACCTCAACCCCACCAGAACAGTGGCTCTCACCAGAGCCCGACACAGGTCCCCTCTATTTCCTACGAGCTCTAATTCAGGGGAAGGTGAAATGGTCAGGAGACGTGGGTACTCAAGGGTATCCCTGCCATGAGAGGGGCCTACACTACCAGAGGGACGTAAGAAATCAGTGGGTATTGACAAGTTAAGGTGTGAATCCTATGTTTCTTCATCACTTTCATATGCAATCAACTTCCTTCTCCGATTTGACATATCGAAGTCCCAAAAGGAAACCAAAACAAATCCGAGAACACGAATGCAAAAAAGGGGCAACACAGAACCCAATCAACAACAACCAAAGAAGAGGTTAAAGGCTATACCTGGAATAGACTAGCAATGATAATGTTGCTGTGATGGAGGAAAGACCCAGCAAACGGAAGTCTCAGACGCGGAAAGTATGAACGAAGTTCGTAGGAGTTGTCTCACGACAGAGAAGTGAATAGTAAAACGATGATGATTTCAATCTAGGGATTTGAAACGAAAAGGGGGAAATGGAAGCGTTTAAGTGATGGGGATGCCAGCTCACTCACCGCATATCAAGGTTGGATAGCCCGTCGTTTCAAATTTCAAAAACGAAGAGTCGGGAAGCGCCACATCACCGATCGTTATAAAAGGCCTGTTGAGACATAGGCCCAAATATATATGAGATACATTCATAAAGGTCCATACTCAGATGAAAATCTCCTCATATAAGAGAGGGAACCTCAGGTCCATCCCAGTAAACAGAAGAACAAATGGGAAGTTTCCCGGGCCAATAAGATTCAGTTATCAGTTTCTACTCTCAACTCCTTTTACTCGCAAGACCAGAAACTGAGGGATTGGTGTAGGTAAATAAGAGCACCAGCTCGGCTAGGCCATCAATGGTACGAGCAGAACACTGATAATGGGCTCTCTATAAACATAGGCCGACCAGAGACGAATAACAACCAGAGAAATATACTGACCAGAGACATATACCGAGCCGATACCCATTCCCTAAAGAGCGAGAACACGATCTCACAGAATCGCGACAATTGTGCTTTTCTCAAAACCGTTGAGGGAAACGCGAGATCCCATGTTTGCCCATAATGTAGCAGTTATAGTCCCATGAGGGGCAGCCACTACCCGAAAAAGGGGGATGAAGGGTAAACGGAAATGGGGGACCGCGGCTATAAAAGAGGAAGAAATCGATGAAGAAAGAGAGAAAAAAAGGAGAGAAAAGGGAAAACTCTGCCAAATTGAATCTAGGCCATTTTCAATACAAATAGTGAGCCAATTCTAAGCAATTATTCGAATCTTAATTACACCGTTTTCCCGTAAACACCTTGGGCTAACTTAAGCATCGGAGGGTTTACGCCGGTAAAACCACCGGCGTCTCTGATCTATTTTTGTGAACGCAGGCTTAGTGAGAGAAAGAAGGACAATTCCAACTTCAGTGGCTAGAGTAATTGTTAAAGCAAGAAGGAGTTGGCATCTTCACTGTTGGAAACATAAATGTTGGTGCAAAATTCTGGTCGGGCAAAGGGCGAGCAGATTTCAGCATCAACATAATCATTAAAACAAATAATGTTAATTTTAATTTAAAATTATTAAAGAACAAAAAAAAAGTCTTGTGCAGATTTAAAAAAAAAATTAACCACACGCACAAATATTTTGCTCTTCTTCTTTCCAGCGAGTAGTCGCCATAATATGAATTTCTAGCATAGCATCTTCGACAATTCCTCTGAGCTCATTCTGGTTCAATTTAAAATTATCGCTCAGGTCAAACTTTTGCGGATAAGATTCGTAACTTGAGAATAAACCTAACAATGATTCCAGTGCCATGCAACGATGGGCATCCAACTTAAATAGACTGAATGGAAGCTTCTGTAAGGATTGAAGCCTCTGAGAATACCTTAAGAAGAGAAATTTCAACTTGGAAAGTGTACAATGCTTTTTGGTATTCTCTCCAAATTGTTTTTCTCCAGATACAATTCAATCAGTCAGGATAACTGACCAAGACTTTCAGGCAATCTATGAAGATTTGAGCAACCATTGAGGTTAAGATATGCAAGTGATTTCAAGTTACATAGGCTGTTTGGGAGACTCTTAAGACTTTTACAGTCTTCAAGGTATAAGCCCAAAAGCCCACGTAGACACTCGGTCGATGAAGGCAATTCTTCTATTGCAGTTCCATTTAAAAATATCTTTTGCATATTACCAGCTGATGAGATATCTGGAAGCCACTTCAGCTTTGAGCAACCGCTTAGATTCAAGATAACTAGCTTGTCCAGATGTGGAATCAGCAAGGGCTTTGGAGTGTTGGTAAAAATATTATATACAGACAACACTGATTATGTGCTTTAGCTTACCATGATGCTGCTCTCGACAAAAAAGAGGCCGAGAAAAATATTAGCATGTATGATCATAGTTATAACATTATCACTGAAACATGAATATATATATAAAGATATACATGCCTGGACACCATCCCAGAGTTGTTGAATATTGCTATGAGGCATTTCAAGTAAAACAAGCTTCTCTGGCTGAATATTCGATGGTAATGATTTCAATGGATATCTATGCCAGTGAAGATACCTCACTTCAGCAAATCCAGGGCCTTGGAAATCAGACACCTTACATTTGTTCTCTCCTTCAATTGAGCTATAAAATTTCAAAAATCTCAATCTACACATCTTTGTGAAAGTATTGGAA
Source organism: Citrus medica (assembly GCA_002013955.2). Classification (NCBI taxonomy): domain Eukaryota; kingdom Viridiplantae; phylum Streptophyta; class Magnoliopsida; order Sapindales; family Rutaceae; genus Citrus; species Citrus medica. The sequence continues at coordinate 90,577 of MKYO02025860.1, forward strand.
TTTATATGGATCTCCTTCACTTTAGACATATCCAAGCAGATGCCCTTAATTTTTTCAGTCCCCTTATAACCAATGAAAGGCCATAAAGTTAAAATCAAAATTACGTAACAATAGTAATATGTTTACTTAGTTTAAATACTTAATTCAGATACAATTATGTAATGCAAGTTGGTAATTATTGTTAGGCGGCCGAACTCGTTATTTTAGACCTACAAAAAAAAAAGGGTTATCATACAAGTAACACCAAACATATAAACTATGTATGTTTACTATACAAAAGTGACATATAAATTTTACATACAAAAGATAATATAAATGTTGACATGGTATTATTATTTATTAATGCTACATTACATGATCTAATCACTATTGTTTTTTTTAAATCATTGTCACTTTTCTATATATTCTATGATTCTTTAGTTTGAGCGTATATAAATCAACTTAGTAAATGCAAGATAATTCAGAAATAATAATCCCAACAAAATGCTTACCATATTATGTGTAAGAACTTCATAGATATCCTCGTGATGGCATAATCGACTACGGTTTCTAGGATCAATTGATTTTTGCTGAACAATTTCCCTACCCAATCCTTGTAGCAAATCATGCATTGTTATCTTGTTGCACGAAACAGCAATGAGAGACTTATCAATAAGACTAATACCAATTTCTGGGTAGAAGCCACTTGTATCAAGGAACTTCATAACCGAATATACATCCTCACCATTTAAGAAACAAGCAACATCTAGGAAAATGTTTTTCTCTTTATCATCCAGACCAACATAACTTAATTTGTTTATTGCATTTTCCCATACTTCTTTTTCCCTTTCAAATAGAAAGCAGCCCAAAACTTTAAGAGCTAAAGGAACACCTTGAGCATATTCCATTACCTTCCTTGATAGTTCCTCATAACCCACATCCGGATAGTTTTGTCTGAATGCATGTCGACTAAAAAGCTCAAGGGCATGATTAAACATTAATGCCTTCATCTCATATATTTTTTTCACTCCCCAATTCCTAAGAATTTGTTTATCTCTCGTGGTTATAATGATTTGACTCTCACGCATGAACCAATCGAGACTTCTAATTAAGGATTCTACTTGGTTGAAGCAAGTCACATCATCAAAAACAATCAAAACCTTCCTGCTGCTGAGCCTTCTAAAGTTTAGGTCAATATCAAGAATCACATTTTCTTCCTTTAATAATTTTGAGAAAAAAGTTCTTGTCGCAAATGAGCTAATCCTCCCGGTCTTTGTGATTCTTCTCTAACATTTTGAAGGAAGCAAGGGCCTTCAAAGTTACTAGAGATTTTATCGAAAATAGCTCGAGCAATTGTTGTCTTCCCTATACCACCGAAGCCCCAAATCCCTAAAGTATAAACATATTTTGACCCAGCACCTAATAGTGTTGGGGGGACTTAGCATAAGATTTCTAGGTATCCAACCCAAAAAACTAACCTTTTAGGTGGAGTGACCTACCACCTTATAAACCCAAGCATCTCCCATTCACTAGCCAATATGGGACACAACTCAACAATCCCCCTCTCGGACGAAACCACCGCCGGACTCCGGTCCTTTCGTCCGACACACCTGAGTTGTTCCACCACCACATTCCGACTACTAGGGTCTAGCTCTGATACCACTTGTTGGGGGGACTTAGCATAAGATTTCTAAGTATCCAACCCAAAAGACTAGCCTTTTAGGTGGAGTGACCTACCACCTTATAAACCCAAGCATCTCCCATTCACTAGCCAATGTGGGACACAACTCAACAAATAGAGATTCAATTTCCTTAACTCTTGATTCTACTCCAACCAACTGGTTTGTGTAGTTACGTGGAGACATTTCAGCTAGTCTCTTCAAAATGTGATTAACAGCTTTCTTTATAAGTTCCGATTCAAGCCTAACAAATATGTTTAATAGCAGTAAAATCAAATAGGATGGATTCGCACCAAGTATGAATCAATAACTCTTAAATGTCAGGAATATGAGTGACAGATAGAAATTACTTAAAATATGACAGGACACCCAATGAAAACATATAAATACTGTTTTTATTAATCCTTCAAAATTCTTTTAAAGGAATTTAAATGTCGAAAAATCTATAAGTTGTTCACGTACAGAATTCGGCACCCCAATTGTAACTATCAAAGATCAATACCACAAATCACTTACCGAAAAGCATTAGGATGCCTAATAAATTTGAAGCATATAATTCAGCATATTTGACAAAAAATATCACTATAACTACCAGGAGTGCTGGTAATTAATTGAGCAGAAAATAACATTATGTGGCATCATCATTACAGTATGAGGAAAGAACTTTAATTACCTAAAATTCTAAGAATGAAAGCCAGATAAACTGGCTGCCTCCTTCAAAGCATTCCTCCAACTCTTCAGCTTCTCTAAATTCTCCTCAAATCTTTCTTCAAGCTTTGAAAATGAATCCCCAAAAGGGCCTGTTTGGTTTCTTACATCTGATGGATCAACGCGATAAAAACTGGAATCACAATCTGTGCATACTCTTTCTTGCATTGGAGGATTTTAACAAGTTCATCGAGACACCATCTGGAAGAGGCATACCCTTCAGAGAAAATGGTGAGTGAAATGGCTGATGATTCAATTGCATACACAAGAGACTGTGAAATTTCATCTCCTCTGTTAAGTTGGTCATCAATGAAAGTTTGAATGCATTTTTGAGACAAAGCAGAATAAAGGAAAGTTGTCACGGGTGTCCTCCCCTCTGAAACTAAGAAAAACATCATAGTTTTTTGAGGAGAATAAGAACAAGAAGAAGCCATAACATAAATAGTTCAACTGATTCGAAAATTTGTGGATGTGAAGATAGTTGAATGTCACTGCAGAGTGCATATAGAGATGCTAGCTTGGAACCTTAATTCCTGGAAGTTTCGTTGCAGTTTCATCTCAGTTTCAATTGAAGAAACAAATAATTGATAACAGATAAAATAAATTTAAAAAATAAAAGATGAAAAGTGTTAATCCTTTGACTACTTTTTTGAACATTTCTTTTCGAAGTCCATCCAATAATTTCGTATGAAGCTGCCTTGAGTGGTCGTTGAGTTAGACTCGAAGTAGACATTAATTATGGAGAACTGCTACAGTGCCCGAAATATTTGCCTTTTTTTTTTCAATTCATTGTGGGAAACTCTAATTTTTGTAAAAACTTCAATTTTCATTAATTATATAGTAAGTAATGAATGGATAAGGTGCAATGCTAGGAGAACACCAAAGACTTTCTTCAAGCATGCTGTAATATCAAAAGTTGTCTTAATACCCATAGTTGCTAACCTATTATTTAGCTTTTATAAATTTGTAAGATCAAAATTGTATAAGTAATTTTCAATTTTTTAATTTAAATTTTACATAGATTTTCTATTAGATGCTTGCAAATTTGACCAAAATACGTTGGAAATATAAAAATACAAACGTTGGTAGCTCATCAATATCTTTCGATACTTTTAAGTATATACCTCAACATTCGCCAATATTTATCTACCTTTTAATCATTTCGAACGATTAAACTTAAAAAAAAACTCTTACAAATACTTTCTTCGAACATTCCATTTAATAGGATAATGATGATGGGATGTGATGATATAATTAGTTAATTGAATGACATGCGCGTGGGATATATGGACGCCTTACTTTCTCCAGCACTTGTAGTTAGGAATGGCAAAATGCCGGGTCGGGCTCGGGCTCGGCCAAGCCCTACCCGACCCGATCAAAAGAAATTTGAAACCCGACCCTAAAAAAGCCCGAACACTATTTAGTTAGGCCCGACCCGAATTAGGCCAACATCGGATCGGTCCCAACCCGACCCTACCGAAATAGTTAACCCCACAATTCAATTCTCATTTCCCACCACAATTTCATCCAATTCCAAAATTACTCAACCATTTCAAACACAATTCAATTCCATTTTCCACAACAATTTTAACCAATTCCACAACTATTTCAACCCCACACACAAATCAATTCCAAAATCCAACATGAAAAACACACAATCCAATTAAATTAAAAACACACAATGTAATTCCACAACCATTTTACTTGTACACAATTCAATTCAACAACCCAACATAAAAATAAAAAATAAAAAACTCATGTCTTATATAAATAAAAACACAATGCAATTAAATTAAAAACACACAATGTAATTCCACAACCATTTTAGTCATACACAATTCAATTCAACAACCCAACATAAAAAAATAAAAAAACTCATGTCTTATACAAATAAAAACACAATGCAATTAACTTAAAAACACACAATGTGTGATGTTGTGAGGATGTGTTGTGTGCGCGTGTTAACTTGTGTTAATTTTTTTTTTTTTAAATAGGGTCAGGTTGACATTAAGCCCGACCCTGACCCTAAATTTATTCGGGCCTTAAAATTTTGGCCCTAACCCGATCCTAAACTTGAAAATTTGGGTCAAAACTCTAAAAATTAGAGTCAGGTCAATCGGACCAAAAATAGGGTTGGGCTAAATTGTCTAGCCTACTTGTAATTAATTTCGTGGTAGTTTCATCTCATTGTCTACTTTACTAAAGTTAATTGAGGACCAGTAATTTTTTTATTTAAAAAAAAAGTTAGTTGAAGACCGACTAATGTGACGCATTGGGTAACTGTCCAGAAAAAGAATAATTCTTCCTCAAACTTTACGTTTGAAGAGGAGATAAAAAACTAAAATTTTTCATGGAAATTTAGGCATATTCTTCTAGAAAAATTGTTCAGAGATTTTGACTGAAAATTTTCTTTACACAGACATAAAGATTTGTAAATTCATCTCTCATGTAACACTCAAACTACATTAATTTAACGAAAATTAGAACTGGGCGAATCACATAATGTCTTAATTAACTTAACTAATGTTCATTTGAGCAATTGCATTTTAAAGATTCAATTGATGAAAAATAATGAAATCCATAATTAATAGACAAGAGACTCTGGTCAGATGAAAATAATTGAATGTGACAATGGAATATATACAAATAAATACCAAAATAGTGATTCGCCATAGAATAGTGAAAATGTTTTTCCTCTTGCTTTTTGGTGTAGCCCAGCTGTCAAATAATGAATGATTGAGCCTATTGAAAGAGTGTCCGATTATGACAAGATGCAACACATTCAAAAATCCTTTTGCATATTATGTTACATGGAAAGACGTATCATTTCCTAAATTTTATAACACTAAAAAGTTGAATCTGTGATATCTAACAGAGAGTCAGACAATGTCGTCTGTGGTTTTGGAATTAGCTGACACATAGTATTCGTAAATGGACGACAACGCATACAGGAAGCAAATCCAAAGAACCGATAGCCAGAGGACGTTGTTTGGAAATTGGAACCAATTTTGTTGACTCACGCGCGTGCAACATGCTACCCAAGATGTTTTGTTCTTCAAGTAGAGAGATTTTAGAGTAGATTAGATGTACCACACCCAACTAATTAATAATCTGTATTTGTTTTAAAAAATACACTTTCCTGGATTTCGTTACAAAAGCCTTGAGAAGTAAATTGCTGAGGAATTTGCAGGAATAAACTCCCCATTTGATCCCAAAAGCTTAAAAGTTAGTATTTTTTTCCTTTTAAAATCTAAAGCGATTAGTACTTACCATAAGTCAAAACCAAAACTGCTCCGGCACTCTTGCTCTCCAAGTTGAATCACAATTGATCACCAAACTGCGATTAGAGAACATCTTTAGATAATATCGGAAAGGAAATGATTGGAAAGCAATTTTATCACATAAAATATGAATTAATCTTAAGTCTTGAATCAAAAAGCAGCTAAATAGCATTGCATTTCAAGCATTTTTTGGGTGCAAGTGAAGGAACATTGTCATGATCAATGCCTTGCTCTGCTTGTACATTCATCTCTCAAATCAAAGTCAATGTTAACACTTGTTAAACAATGTTACATGTGGTCAACACTTGTTAAATGATTCATGTTCCTAAATGCTATAAAAATTTAGAAAAAAAAAACGAGACCAGAGGTAAAGAAGATTGAATAAATAGAGATTATAGTAACAAGAATATCTTAATGAGCACAATTAACTCCTTTAATGAGCAAGGAATTTGGCATAGGGCACATAAACCAATTCATCAATGCTTTCTGATATTCTCTTGAAATGGTTTTCATCTAGATACAAATGCCATAGATGTAGTAATCGATCAAGACTTTTAGGTAAGTCCGTGAAATTGGCAATGATGAAGCCATTTGCTCATGACCTCTGCATCTCCTGAAATATAATTACCAAGGTACTTCTGTCACTGCATTTTCCTTCAAAACCTTCTGAATTTCCATGTTTATCTGGAAATCTCTGAAGATTTGAACAACCATTTGAAATAAAGATCTCAAAGACATTGCAACATGTATAGGCTGCTTGGGAGACTCTTAAGCCTTTTAAAATTTGAAAGACTCAAGGTAACTGGTCTAGAGGGACATGCAATGGATCAAGGCATGCGATTCTTTGATTGTTGTTCCATCTAAATATAAATATTTAATATACAAGATTGTTGAAAATTGATTAAAAAAACGAAGTCAAAATGATGGGTGGTTGAGCCATCATCTTTGAATTCAAAGATGGTGGGTGGCCAAGTTAGCCACGATCATTGAACAAGAAAAAATGGGTGGGTGCCGCCCATGCAAAGAAGAAAAGGGTGAAAATGAAGCCAAAGTTTGGCAATAAATAGAGGGGTTCTCCCTCTCATTTTTGTACCCCAGAGAAGAAATTCCAAAATTTGAGAAGCAAGAATATGTAAGAGAAGCATTGAGAGCTTCCAACATGGGAGAGAAATATTCTTAAGCATGTATTTATATTGAAGGAGCATTTGGCTCCTCAATATGGGTATTACGGGTTTGCTTTGTTAAGGAATATTTCTTGAAATTATGTATTTGGAGCTAGGGTGAGAGAAAATTATTTATGAGAGTATGGTTGTAATAATTTTCCACATAGTGAATATTTTTTCTCTGGTTGTCTCTTGACAACGGCTGTGGTTTTTCTCCGGATTTGGAGTTTTCCACGTAAATCTTGTGTTGTGTGATTGTTGTATTCTCTATTTAAATTTTTTGTTAATTTGTTGCTTGACAAATTGCTTGGAGTGATTTTGGGAGGAAACTCAATTTCCTAACAATGGTATCAGAGCCATTGGTTGAAGTTTTGGTGTTGGGGTACTGTTCACGTAGACAGTACTATTTCACGTATACGATACTGTTCATGTGAACGGTACTGTTCATGTGAAGCAGTGGGAGCCAATCTAAATAGTCCGTGGTGAAGAGTATAGGGTCATTTATAAAGCAAATATATCAGTAGCTGGTATTTTTCAAACTTGGTGGAGTTTGATGTTGTTGAAAAATTAATGGGAGAATGATTTTTTGTTGGCTTGTGGAGAATTCAAGTCAAAGGTGTATCCAATTTGGTATGCACAAAGATTTGAAGGTGTGGACAATTTTGGCACCTCAAGAAAATTGTCAAGAAGGTGGAGTGGGCTCGGCAAATTACTTCAGAATCAGTAAAGGAGACACTGATATTCTCGCAGATGGTGAGTTTCATTTTGATAGGAGACTGGGTTAGTTCTTTTGGCATGTAGATCCCCAAGTTGCCATGAAAGAGAACATGTTATGATCAGCGGGGTCCACAAGTTTGCATGCGGGCATTGGCTTGGTATAAATGCAAGGTATGTGGTGGAAAAGTTATGTCATGACTGAATAATTCTCAGGGAAACCAAGCATGAGAATTACACCATAATTTTCAGCGGATATGTTCGACATGTGCNATTTCAGCAGGATATTTTGACATGTGTCGAGAAAAATCTTAGAATGGTTGATTCTAAGTGGTATACTCTTTATGGTGGAGTGTGATAATTCTTTATATTGAGAATTATAACTGTTGGTGAAGACAATGTTTTGTAGTAGTGGCTATGAATTTTTTTTTTTAATAATGGTGGAGGTTGTTGAAAATTGATTAAAAAAAAAGAAGTCAAAATGATGGGTGGTTAAGCCATCATCTTTGAATTCAAAAATGGTGGGTGGCCAAGTTAGCCACCATTATTGAACAAGAAAAAATGGGTGGGTGCCACCCATGCAAAGAAGAAAAGGGTGAAAATGAAGCCAAAGTTTGGCTATAAATAGAGGGGTTCTCCCTCTCATTTTTGTATCCCAGAGAAGCAATCCCAAAATTTGAGAAGCAAGAATATGTAAGAGAAGCATTGAGAGCTTCCAACATGGGAGAGAAATATTCTTAAGCATGTATTTATATTGAAGGAGCATTTGGCTCCTCAATATGGGTATTACGGGTTTGCTGTGTTAAGGAATATTTCTCGAAATTATGTATTTGGGGCTAGGGTGAGAGAAAATTATTTATGAGAGTGTGGTTGTAATAATTTTCTACATAGTAAATATTTTTTCTCTGGTTGTCTCTTGACAACGGCTGTGGTTTTTCTCCGGATTTGGAGTTTTCCACGTAAATCTTGTGTTGTGTGATTGTTGTATTCTCCATTTAAATTTTTTGTTAATTTGTTGCTTGACAAATTGCTTAAAGTGATCTTGGGAGGAAACTCAATTTCCTAACAAAGATGACATATCTGGTATCCACTTTAGATTTATGCTACTAGAGAGATTAAGATCTTCAAGATATTTAAGCTTAAATATGCTTCTCGAGAGATGGTCAAGCCTTAACTGTTCATAAGACAAAGCAACAAGTCCAGAAAGACACTCTATGGATGAAAGCAGTTCTTCGATTGCAGTTGTATGTAAATATAAACTTTTATATTACAATAAGAGATCATTGGAAACCTCTTCAAATTTAAACTGGATAGACACTAAAGATGAGTCATAGGTATCCCTCTTTGTTTCTCCTCCTTTGACGCATTCACAGTGGCGCTATTTTGCATATTCTGAGAAAAATTTATTTTTATTTTTGTTGTTTTTTTTTGTTGGTTGGTGTTTGCATTTGGTGATTGATGTGTGGTGGGTGGTGTTTGGTATGTATATGTTGCTGTTTGGGAAACATGTGGCTTGTTGGATGTGTTGTTGGGGGTTTGTGGATATGTTGTTTGGGGAACTTGTGGCTCGTTGGATGTATTGTTGGGTGTATTGTTGGAGACTTGTGGATGTGTTGTTGGGGGAAAGTAGATGGGCAAGAAACATACAGTACCCCCGAGGAAGCGACGTGCAGTTGGGGCTAGTAGGGTTGACAGCCCTCCTGCGGGTTCCCCTTCCCACATCTCCATTAGCGAGGGGGATAGGTCCCCCCTTAGTTCCTCTAGGAGTTGTAATTCTCATTCCGAGCTCCCTTCCCTTAGGAGTACTCCTTGTGTTAGCCCACGCTTTCCCAGTAAACGGCCAACCCCCCATCCTAAAAAAAAAAGAGTAAGCCATCTAGGCCCAAGGCTCCCGCTCGTTCTTCGGTCCAGCCTCCTAAATCTCCTCCTGCCACACCTTCAAAATCTGGCAACCTCTTTTCCCTAGGCGTTAGGAGGGCTACTTTGGGGGACTTAGAACAAATTAGAGCCAAATACAATATTTCTCAGTTTGTCCAGCTTAGGGTAACCCATGTGGATGAGCGACCTGAGTGTCCGAAGTCTGATGGGATTTCTCTCCATATTGACCTCTTTGATCTAGGATTCCGCCTACCCCTCCAACCTTTTTATATGAGAATGTTTAGTTACTTGGGGGTAGCTCCTGGGCAGCTGTCCCTTCCAGGGTAGAGGACGCTTACGGGCTTACATGTGTTATGGTTGGAGGTCGTGAAGCGCGACATTTCTGTTCGGGAGTTGAGGGGCCTTTACCAATTCGGTATTGCTTACTTCTCCCCTTGGGGTGATCATGGCCACATCGTTGAGGGGAACCTCGCCTTGAAGAAGGGTTATCGAAAGGGATGGTTTGTCGCTGAGGGTAGGTGGGGGACAGAGACTCTGGGTGAAAAGGACAACCCCGTGGAGGTTCCCCATTCCTTCAATGTAGACTGTAAGTATCTCCCTCACTTATGGTTTTTTATCGGAATCTTTCGCCTGAATGTCTCGCTAACCTTGGGTTCTTTATGTTTTCGCAGGTGTGACATGGGCTAAAGGATCATGCCCAGTTCATGAGGTGGGGAGAGAGGTGAAAAAGTTTGTGGACGGGCTTCGAGGTGCACAGAGGGGTAGTGATGTGCTAGAGGAGAGCCGATTATGGAGAGTGGGGCTAATTGACCGAAGTCCTCCACCTGCTCCTGGGGGTGACTCATGTATGATTCGGGTGTTGGGGGGTACCCTATTATTATTTATGGGACTGGGGTACCCCGTTATCATTGCATTCTTTGTTTTGCTTCCCCGCTTTCCATTTCCTATTTTTACTTTTGCAGTACTTTTGTGCATTGGGTGCAGTCATGGAATCGATGGGTGACGCATTTGATGCCTTTTTCTAAGTTGTAGTGGGTGGTGCTTCCGGATCTCAAGATTCGGGGTACCACCGAAAGGCTCCCGGCCACCTCGAGTTCCCGGACCAAAGGGAAAATCTCAGGGTACCTCCCACAGCGGGTCGAAGGATACCCCTCGCTCGAAGAAGAGAAATTTGGGCTGGTTTCCGCTTTCCCCGAGGAGTTGCGCGAAGGTGACCTAGATCCGGTTTCCAACAAGGAGGTTTTGCACTTGGCTCGCTGTTTTTACTACTCCGCTGAAAATGTTACCTCCGAGGTTGCTGAGGAGACCAAGAAGATGAGTTTGAGCCAACGCTATGGTCAAGCACTTAGGGCTACCCAAGAGGTAGGCTTTCTTGGGGTATCCCGGGTGTACCCTTCATTTCATTTTTTTAATCCTATTGCCATACACATATATTTAACATATCGTTTCTGACCCGCAGGCATCTTTTCTCCTCAGCCATTGCCTTCCGGACCTCGACTCCCTTGTTCCCGCTCAGTCAGAGATCGACAAGCTAAAGGGTGAGTTCCAGAGCCGTCAGTCTCGCGAGGATCAGCTTGCTCAAGAGGTCAAAACTTTGCAAGAGTGCATTATTGGCCTATCGAGAGAGAAAACTCGGGTGGAGAAGGACCGCGATGAGTTGAGGGCTACCAACGAGGATCTGTTATCCCGACAAAAGAAGATGGCGGAGGATGCGTTCTCACTTATCATGACGGAGGTGTGGAGCATGGATCCGGAATTGGAGGTACCCCGTGTGTAGAAATTTGTCAACAAGGCCACAATTTTGAAGACGATTGCGGAGAGGAAGAAGTCTTCTCAGGCACGGTCGGGTACCCCTTCCGGGTCGCCCGGGGTACCCCATGCGCTTCAGCCGTTGCCTGCCTCGGATGCCCCTACTTCGGTTACTCATATTCCGGGTACCTCGGAGTCCTCTGCTGATTGCCCTCTGGAGACGGATGTTGGGGATGGCGTTCCCCCCTCGGTGTAGCCTTTTCACTGTGCTCTTGTTTTTTCGGATCTATCCACATTTTGCTATTTGGACCTTGTTTCTTTCTTTTTGGTTTCCTGTGATATTTTGTATTATTGGGACTTCTCTTTTGTTATGATACCATGCCACCGAGTCTTCTTGTACCTTGCATGCTTGTTATTCTGCAAATGAATGTTTGGCTAAACTGTTATCTCGTAAATATTTAGGGTACCCCTTTTCTGTTGAAATGGGGTACCCCCGGTACCTTATCAAATATTCAACATCAGGCGCTAGTTGGTGTACACAGATCGGTGAATTTGGTGCATGCCCTTCTCGGCAACCATGGCGGATTTCTCACAAATAAGTAATCAAAATATCATCGCGACATCTCGATCAAACGTTGAAAGCGCAATTGGTCCAACCAATCACTTTCTTATTCTTTCGAAGTTCTCTCTAAATTTTTTAAATAGCTTACCCCTTATTTTGCTCAAGTAAGAGGATGGAGGTGTGGGTGTACTCATACTTAAGCTGAACCTTGTGGCGCTAGGGTATGCCAGTTTTTCTCTACCCTCGGGTCCTCTTTGACCCTCTCTCTCTTTGTTTAGGTAGCTTTGTCATGCTTCCGCAGAAAGGCTACCCCTGGGCGGTTCATTTCGTTGCCCATCTTAGCTTTGCATAGATCGTCACAATCTAGTCATATCAGGTACCCTGGCTGGTCCTATGATAGGTTAGTCATAATTGATAAGCGTATGGCGAGAATTGCATATAACCAGATGCGAGGGCATATTAATGGCGATAAATGAATATAATCTGCATTCTAAGATCGAAGTGGCGAAAAATAGAGAAAGAACCCATATCATATTTGTTGAGAAAGAAAATGAATTTATAGATAACAAAAGCGTTGATCAATACATGACTTAGCTTTGTTACCCTGAGGAGAATGAGAGACCGTAAGACCTCCTACCATTTTCATTTGAAAATTAAAGAAACTCTAAAGTTGCAACTGACCAACATAGGGCATTTGGGGTACCCCATTTGGCCTACCACACAAAAACATTAAAGAAAGCAAATAACAGCAAAAGACTAGAGGTTAAGACACTGTCCTTTAGTAATATTTCCATAGCATTGCAGCATTCCAGGGGTGCCTCACAATTGTGCCATCCATGTGGAGTAGCCTGTATGCACCTGTCCCAACGGATTTGTCGATGCGGTAGGGTCCTTCCCAATTTACCCCAAAAGTGCCTTCGCAGGGTACCCTAGTGTTCTGAGTTACCCTTCTCAAGACCAAGTCTCCTTTCTTGAAGGATCGAGGGCGTACCATTTTTTCATATAGACCCGAAATGCGATGCTGATATATGGCTGTCCTCAATTATGCTCTAGTCCTTTTCTCAGCCACCAAATCAAGGTTTAAAGCAATCAAAGAAGTGTTCTCGGCATCATCAAAGTATTCAACCCTGTGAGAGGGTACCCCGATTTCTGCTGGAATCACTTCGTCAACACCAAATGCGAGGGAAAACGGGGTCTCCCTGGTGGAGGTGTTTTGAGTAGTCCGGTAGGCCCACAGAACCCCTGGTAGCTCGTCTACCCATGCCCCATTTCTTTCTTCTAGCTTCTTCTTCAGGATACCTTTGATAATCTTGTTAACAGCTTCGACTTGCCCATTAGATTGGGGATGGGCAGGTGTCGCGAATCGGTTGGCTATCCCCAGCTCCGAACAAAAACTTTGAAATTTTTCATTATCGAATTGCTTGCCATTATCACTAACAATTGCATAGGGGATCCCAAATCTGCAAATGAGGTTCTTCCAAATGAATTCTGTAGTTTTCCTTTCTGTGATGCTTGTCAGTGGCTTCGCTTCCGCCCACTTTGTGAAATAATCTACCGCTACGATTGCATGTTTTGCTTACCCCCTCCCGGTGGGTAATGGGCCAATGAGGTCTACTCCCCACATAGCGAAGGACCAAGGGGAAGATATAATTGTTAGCTTCTCTAGGGGTAGGTGGGGTACCCTGGCAAACCTTTGGCATTTGTCACAGCTTCGTACCATATTCTTGGCATCTTCTCGCATAGTGGGCCAGTAGTACCCCTGACGGAGAGCTTTTTGCACCAGTGATTGTGCTCCATAGTGATTGCCACAAATGCCCTCATGTATCTCCCTCATGACATACTCGGCCTCGTCGCTTCCCAAGCATTTAAGGTAAGGAAGAGTGAACCCTCTTCTGTATAGGGTATCCTGGATCAAGCAATACCGTGCGGCTTTATACTTTAGTCTTCTTGCTTCACTTTTATTTGAGGGGAGGTCTTCGTCCTTGAGGTACCTTATGATAGGCTCCATCCAAAGTACTTCGTTGGATAGTGATTCTACTTCCAACGACTCTAGGAGATCAATGCTGGGGGCGGGTATGTGTTCTGTCGTGATGGGGCTAGCTGACTGAGCTACTCCAAGGGACGCCATTTTTGCCAGGGTGTCGGCTTTACTATTTTCCAATCGGGGTACCTTTTCCACCTTAACCTCGCAAAATTGGGACATCAACTCTCTGGTTTTTTTGAGATACCCCTTCATGTTTTCCTCTTTTGCTTGATATTGTGCGGTAATCTGGCTTACCACCAACTGGGAGTCGCTCTTGATGTGTACCCTTTTTGCTCCCAAAGCCTTCGACACCCTCAACCCCGCTATGATGGCCTCATATTCGGCTTCGTTGTTTGAGGCCTTGAATCTAAATTGCAAAGCATAGCATATTTTCACCTTATTTGGGTCGATTATAATAACTCCCGCACCACTTCCATGTGAGTTAGAGGAACCGTCTATATATATTTCCCAGACTTGCCCCCCTTCATCGGTGGATGGGGTATCCAACAGGTACTTCAGATCTCCGTCACCACTTGAGTCATTGGCAAATTCCGCAATAAAATCAGCGATGGCTTGGGCTTTAATCGCCGAACGAGGCTTGAAGATGATGTCGAACTCGCTTAATTCAAGGGACCATCGGAGAAGCCTTCCGAACATGTCTAACTTCTGGAGGATTTGCCGGAGGGGAAGGTTGGTGACGACTGCAATGGTGT